>CM033641.1:46411404-46816059 GCA_019512145.1 Engystomops pustulosus | reverse complement strand
ATTTTCTTTTTTTTTGTCCAAAAACTTAAACAATAAAAGCTGGAATTTTTCAAGTACTGCCATCATGTATGCTTGATGTTCTTGCCGTCCAACACAGCCAGATATACAAAGTGTAACATCCATGCTGGAGCCATCCTCTCTCTGTGGTATAGGGCTGAGGAAGCATTAATTTGTCTTTGTTTTGCACTTGTTACTTGTGTGAACACACGCTTAACTTGCTGGCTGATTTGTAGTTGTTTGCACCTCACCCTTATCCTCCTACAGTTAGCTCTGTTCAGCAACAGTTAATGTTTTGACTGTCAGACTTCTGCTCTAATCGCCTGGAGCACTCTCCTATATGTGTTTGCTTCTCTTTCAAACCAGTGACAGTTGTAGTTTTGCTTGACCTGCTTTGTACCCTTTTAGTTACTCATTTTGCTTTGCATTCTACAATCCTTCTGGTTTTCTGATTTTTGGCTATTTTTCTGCATTTTTGTGCTTATCTGCCATCTCTGCTGTGACTCGGACCTCTGACCATACCTTATTGTGTTTTCTGTTTTCTTGTTTATCTTTTTTTTATGTCTGCACAGTGACAAATGGAGTGATTGTATTCACAGTTGTCCCCTATTATTTCGGATATGCAGAGGTAAGTAGGCAAGTGGCAGGTTTGGAGGGCTCAGTGTAGGGCTCACTGTCCTGTTTGTCTTTCCCAAGTCTGGAACCCTCATTACACTCTGGCCTTGAATAATATTAAGCCAGACACTGCGCTATAACCTGTGCCTTCATATGCCAGAATCGGGCACCCCTGGCCCGGCCAACAACCACCAGCTGCAAGCTCTACTTTGGGTTTACACGTTACAACCAAGTCTCTCTATAAGGACACATGTATTGTTTGCCTGTATATATTTATATGTCATGTTTGGTTTATGTGCAGTTGTGCCTTGTATTAGCACTAATGTTATCACAAAACACTTGACTACTGAGTGGCTGAATATATAGAACATTGCAAAATCATGTGTTATGTTTAATAAACTCTTGCACCACACATCTGGGGTCGTGTTGACCCGAAAGTAAAGGTAGGTTATGCAGACATACAGTTAGGGCCAGAAATATTTAGACAGTGACACAAGTTTTGTTATTTTAGCTGTTTACATGTTCAGAAATACAATTATATATTGCAATATGAGAGTTTCCACATCCAAATCAGAGAAAGGGTTTAGGAATCATAGCTCTGTAATGCATAGCCTCCCCTTTTTCAAGGGACCAAAAGTAATTGGACAATGGACTCTAATGGCTGCAATTAACTCTGAAGGCGTCTCCCTCGTTAACCCGTAATCAATGAAGTAGTTAAAAGGTCTGGGGTTGATTCCAGGTGTGTGGTTTTGCATTTGGAAGCTGTTGCTGTGACCAGACAACATGCGGTCAAAGGAACTCCCAATTGAGGTGAAGCAGAACATCCTGAGGCTGAAAAAAAAGAAAAAATCCATCAGAGAGATGGCAGACATGCTTGGAGTAGCAAAATCAACAGTCGGGTACATTCTGAGAAAAAAGGAATTGACTGGTGAGCTTGGGAACTCAAAAAGGCCTGGGCGTCCATGGATGACAACAGTGGTGGATGATTGCCGCATACTTTCTTTGGTGAAGAAGAACCCGTTCACAACATCAACTGAAGTCCAGAACACTCTCAGTGAAGTAGGTGTATCTGTCTCTAAGTCAACAGTAGAGATGAGCGAACACTAAAATGCTCGGGTACTCGTTATTCGAGACGAACTTTTCCCGATGCTCGAGTGCTCGTCTCGAATAACGAACCAACATATTTATGAGAAGCCCATATTCCATAGCAGTAGTGTGGTCTTTTGCCAAGGGTTAACTGAAGGTTAAGGAAAACTCTTACTTCCCGACCCTAGTCACTCTCACTCAGCCAAACCAGTTCTCTACACTGTACTGAAGAGACCCAATCAGGTTGAAACACTGTTGTCACAGTTGGGAATCTGTTCCTTCTGGAATAGATATACTGGTTTGGTTTTAATCTCGCATCATGTCATTAGCTGTCAGGAAGCTGAAGGCCATACTCGATGTCAAGAGGGTTTTATCACTCCATGCGTCCTCCTTCAGTGTGAATGGTGCCCGAGATACAAGAATGGCCGTGCCAACTTTGGTATGGAAATAGTAGACAGCATATGATGAAGGATCCACCACTCGTGATATATAAAAAAAGTTAATTCCTTTATTTCATCCAAAAATTAAAAATATCAGTAAACCAGGTTAAAATGCATAATGGCAATACGCGTATGTATCCATGGAATACAGAATAGAAGCACTTAGACGACCTACGCGTTTCGGCCAAAAAAATTCATGTTCTTACTCATGTTTTCTTATGGTTGTCTTTATCCCATCCTGGAAAAAGAATTTCCCCAGAATCCCATAGTGCAGCATCAATGGCTACAAGTCTCCACACTCCCACAAGGTGCCCTTGATAGGCAGTCTCTCTAAGGAGAACTATTACTTCCAGACTGAAGGGTTAACAGAGATGCAGTCATCTGAGCAAAGACATAAATTACAAAAATGTGGTGCTTTCCCCAAAAAACTGAATTTCAATCTACTCTCCTCCTGCTGTACAATATGATGCTGCAGATTACACCATGGTGGCATGCTCCTCTTCATGTTGCCCATCAGGCCGGTATCAAATATCCTCACAGCTCATAAAAGTCTCAGAAGTTACGATTCTGCCAAAACCCACTGCCTGCTCATTAAAAGACACAGCTATGAAAACTGTGCTGAAACTTTATCAAACTATATCATGTTACTTTTTATAGTTCTCTAGAAAGCAAATAAATCTGTGGCATTTTTATATTTCTCCACATTTTGTAGAGGAACAAGCCATTACACTATTTGAATTTCATTATTGTTATATCCACTATTGTGATGATTCATTTCTCATGGCTATAAAATCAAATTAACAAGTCGATGTTGTGTTGACTTCAAAGTAAATAACCAGAAAATTCATAATTAATGGATTTTTTACTGCAATTTTCTACATTTCAATGAAATCTAATACTTGGAAATATTTTATGTACACAATTAATAAGAAAAATAATGATTTGTTTAAAGAGATAATAGGTAATAAGTGTCCTTTCCCTGTGGCAGGGTATCCCTGCAATAACTATGCCTTCATGACTACAGCAATGGTTGAGCATAAAGGTTGCTCCCACATTAAACAATATTGGAGAGATGGAGATGGCAAAGATTTTTGATAGCATAATAAGCATTTCATTAATTAGTACCATGCATGCTCCGTTCAAATGAAGGGTCATTGTGGCCAAAAAGTCCTGTATTGGTCCACAATTAGGCAGTGGATAAGTGTACATGAAGCTTAACACAAATCTTCGTTTTTAACTGGTGACAAGTTCCAATAGCCTATGCTGTACTGATTTTAAAAATCCTTTTGTTTTGTTAGCATTCCGAATCATTTAAATACTCTATAAAACTTTATTTCACTCTAGCTGGCCCCCTGCCAGTAGTGTGTGGTAAGTCCCGGGAAGCTTGGTTCATCTTAGATGGGGGGAGGGAGTTGGATGAGTTTGGAGGAAAGGAGATGGACACAGGCACTCAGGCTGCTGCAGCTGCTTCCCCCCCCCCCCAAATGACAGGAAGCCAGGTAATGTGAAACAAAATTTTATAAAGTACTGAAATTATTCTGAATGCTGACATTTTTTAAATCATTATAGCACTGTGCATGAAGTTCTTATTTTTTTTCTTTATTGTATTTTTTTTGTATAACATATTACATGTACTCCCATATGTTATCAATAGAAATCACAACTTGCCCCCCACCGAGAAAACACAAGCTCCAACAAATAGTGATGAGCTGACCAAACAATGGAGGTTCGTGTCTCCAAACTCAGACTTCAGCCAGAAGTTCGGGTTCACTCATCGGCTTAACAACCCCCCCCCCTCTCGATACTGGAATGGGAACCGAACCTTAAGGCACGGAAACCGATCATGTGTGTTAACTCCTTAAATGACGTCGGAAAAAAGTCAAAAGCAGTGCTATTTAAATGTTGGTGGTGTTGCTGTTACGATCCTCATGAGTGTCTCTGACCCTATGTGTTACCAGTGACGGAGGACATTGAAAGGAAAAGTTATTGCTATCTGACTATGATAGTCATTAAAGAGAACCTGTCCGGAACATCTATCCCCCCAAACCAAGGGTCCTACCTCATTTACTCTAGTGAGTTGCTCCTGTGAATTATAAAATTGACCCCCCAGTCTGTATTGTAATGCGGCACGGTGGCCAAGTGGGTACCACTTCTGCCTTGCAGTGCTGGAGTCCTGGGTTCTATTCCTACCCAGGTCAACATCTGTAAAGAGTTTGTATGTTCTCTCCATGTTTGTGTGGGTTTCCTCCAGGTCCTCCGGTTTCCTCCCACACTCCAAAACATACTGGTAGGTTGTTTAGATTGGGAGCCCCATGGGGACAGGGACAAATTTGTCATGCTTTGTGCAGCGCTACGTAATCTGTGTGTGCTATATAAAAAAAGAATTATTATTATTAATGCTGTGCAAGGAAGGAAGTGGTGATGCAACCTGACCCAGGACAGCTCAGGAACACCCAGCAGAATGCAGGGGTTCATATTCTAATTCACAGAAGACGCTGACTCATTTCAATATCATCATGCAAACTCACTACAGAAAATGAGGTAGGACCTTTATTGGGGAGACTGGATGTGTCTGACAGGCTCCCTTCAAAATGAGAAAGAAAATTCTCAAATTTCAATGCCATAGTAATGTTTACACAATAAAGATCATTTTTAAACCCTTACTTTACAATTTTACTCAGTTGTATTGCTGTTTTAGCTCCTATCATTCAGTGATGGTCAGTATACGATTCCAGAGTGTGGTGGGGACTCTTTAAGCAGACACAGTGATCCCTGTTTGCTGTGAGATACAGTGTGCTAAAAATGTGGTTATATTATCAAGGTACAGGGTTAATATACACTTTCTTTTACCTTCTGAACATTGTACTAGTATCTGACACATAGAAAAAGAGATCAGAGAGGAAAGATAATAAGATCCATGAGATGCATATTACACACAATGACAAAGTCAGCTTTGCTACATCTCTGCTCTCAGATTTGATGTGCCTCCCTCCCTTACCCCAGATAAAGAACTCTTTTCTGCAGGGAGCAAAATGTCTGCCGACCCTAAAGTCAGAAGATCCAGAGTCGGAAACCAGGGGCAACTGAAATTGTGTACACCAGGACTGATAGAGACAGGTTGGACTTATATCTGTGAAATGCTGTATTTTTGTTAATAACAGTGAATTAGATAATGTGTTATTTTGTTATCCTGAAAATATTTAATAAACTTGTCTTCGGGGGAATGCCCCTTTAAGCTTGAAAAAGGTGTGGAATCACACCGAAACGTTGCAGTTATGGAGTAAAGGTACACCCGTTTTTCATGTACCACAGAGTGCTGCCTTTTACCTGGACTTATCATTGAGACCCTTGCCCAAGGATCTACGGCTTTGCAGTCAAAAGCAACCTGTGCTGCTCCGATTTCCTTCCATTGCTTATTTATCCAGGTGAATACTTAAAATCTAAACAGAAAAAAAAACTATTTTAATGGCAGGTTAAAAATTGTATGTATACCTTAATGGTAACAATAAAAAGCATTGGTCACCCCACAAAAATACAAGATATTAAAAATTACCATTTGGCCAAGGTGTTGGGCCAAGTTTAAGAATAAGGTAAAATACAGAGAATGCCATTAAAACTAACAGAGGTTTCTCTTTAGGTATTAGTATTGTTGTTAAATAAAGGAAAATAAGCCTATTTACAATGCGCACATTTTTTTAACATCCCGTCAGAAAACTAAACGTGATCATTATGTCTGTGACAGCCTGCAAAATATGACTATTTACTAAAGACATCAGATTGTGAATGAAAAATAGGGGATTTTCGGACTGGGGGACTAATGACTTCAGAGGACGAGAGCAAGCAGTTGAACGAACTCGTGAACCTGGAAAATCCGTCCTTACATGGCTCCGAGCAGGTGAATACTCGAATTATAACAAATGGGTGGTCAAGGGTACTGACATAAGAACTGCAGCTTCCGAGGGTCCATGGCCACGCCAACGCCATCTAAGATCAACTTGTTTGAAGCAAAACTTTCTGTTCTGTGCTCATGTATGACTATTCTGAAAGCATTGTAAGTGGGGATTTGCGCACGCGACGGATGTTGGCGCAAAATGGCAACCCGAATGGATGTGGACACAAATAGGAGGGTAGGTGTGGGCCGACGGACAACCCGACTAAGTTCGGACCTAAGCGCGAGGATTTACAATTCAAATTGGCAAACAGTCGCCAGGACAATGCACGGCAGGACCGGGCTAAGTCAATCTGCCCAGTGTTTTAGTTGTGAAAATGTTATTAATAACACACTAAACTATAGTAAATCTTGGTATCACCATGACACGTACTGAATCAAAGAATAAGCAGATTTGTCACTTGGAGCGCCAGGTAAAAGTCATAAAAAATGAGCCCATAAAAAAGGGATACAAATGGTTTTTTTGCCAATTTCACCAATTTACAGCTAATAGACCACAGCATGGAATTTATAAAGATGCATTGGGAAGTAAAATAGGTCATCCAAAAATAAGCCCTCAGCCAGTCGTTACAAGTAATATAATTTGAAGAGGGTGAGAATGAAAATGAATGAAAAAAAGCTGCAACGAGAGGAGGTGATGATTCCGATGAAAAAAACAGCAAATTTCTCCCAAAATGAGTTCTATCTTCTACAAAACAAGTTAACCATAAAAAGCGATGTAGAGGGATATCACGTAATCGTAGTGACCAATCGAATAAAGATAACATATTACTTTTCTGGTATGGTGAAACAGTGGAAGGGACTAAAAACCGTTATAAAACCAGAATTAAGTATTTTTTAAAACCACATCAAGAAAGAAATAATTAAAAATCTCACTTGATATGCTCTCCCTAAATGATGCACATGAAAAGCACTGTTTAAGTAAATATGGGCCACTGGGTCTATGTATTATGGGTCCAGTTGTCTTAGACATTAGACACGCCACAACAGGACATACTAACAACGTCCTGATGCTGCAGGGGGTGTATGGAGAGGGATCATTGACTGAGCTCTCTCCCTACACAGCGAGTGTCAGCTGTATTATACAGCTGACACACGCCGGTACTGCCGCGGGTCTATGTGGCACCGATCACGGCAGGTAACCTGTTAAGTGCTGCCGGGCGAACCGGCCGTGGGCAACTAACTTACCATTGAAAAAAAGTAAAAGTTTAAATCATCCACCTCCTATAGATCAATATAAAAGTAAATAAACAGTCAAAATCATAAAACGATAGGTTGCCGCGTCAAAATGCCCGTTCTACAACATATTAAAAGATCATTCCCGGCGTGAAACACTTAACAGAAAAGAGCTCCCAATGTCCAAATCGCCACTTTCCCAATTTTTCCTCCATGAATATCTAATTTAGAAATGATCAAACTGATTCATATAGGACCCCCAAATTAATAATAATAGACACCACATACCACAAAATTAAACTTACACCCAAAACGTAAACAACAAGTTTGAAAAAAGTTTTTATTGGGCCTCAGAATTTGGCAAAATGGAAAATTATTTTTTATGTACAAAAGATTTTGTAAAATGTTGAAACCTAATAACACTATATCAATTTGGGTAGCCTGTGAGCATAGCGACCCAAAATAAAAGTGTCATTTGAGGTGCAGAATAAAACCTGTAAAATAGAGCCCACGAGGAAAACGCACAACCAATTTTTTTTTCAATTTTTACTGGACTGAAATAAAAAAAGTTATTGATTTAGGATGAGGGGAGTAAAAAACAGCTACGCAAAAACAGAAGCGTCTGAAGTACGTAGAACACAAACTGTAGATCTCATGAATATGTGATTCAGAAAAGTTTACATAGTTGCTTTGGCAAATTCTAATTCTCTTTATATTTTTAACAGAAAAAAAATAAGAAGTATGAAAATGAGAGTGGATATTACCCATTAGGATATATGGTTGATTGTGGATATTCCACTCCGAACATGAGAAAGCAAATGTATGTGGTGACTTGTATTTTGAATGTAAAAAAAAAAAAAAACAGAAGAAAAAAGAAAATGAGTTGAAGATTTTTTTAGTTGTGAAAGGAACGCATGATGTGCCATGATTTCCATGTGTAAGATCAGGTACTTTAAGGGAAACAATTCAGAAAAACATATTTTTAAAGGGGATCTCAAAGCATACAAAATCTACAGTTCCGGTGAGGCCAAGAATGCAACTTTTCCCTCCGTTTGCCACACGTCACGCCACTTTGTAAATGATGGAATTCTAGCAGGCCGGACTAGGCAGGACCTGCGCAAGAAATTAATCCGCACACAATATTGCACGGTATATCCAAGAGGCCAGACCTTCTGCGTATTCTGTGTGGTATGTGTCCAAAGAGGGAATCTTAAGACTGGTCCATGATGCTCCCAGTCTTAATACATTTCCCCCACAGTTTTAAATGTGCTACAGGGGACATTGTATGCTCATCTCCGCTTCTTCTTCCCTGGCTTAGGTTGGTTAAAGCTCTCTGTATATGTGTAGACCTGTTTCTTTTAATCACTTTGGGAAATAGATGTTGCCTGCAGTATTTAGATACATTTGTCTGTTATATAAGTAACTCTCCAGAGACCTGGAATTGCCAAATTTAGCTTTCCCTTGTTTTTATGAAATGTTCAAAAGTACAGTACAGTGAATTACGGTATATTATTGGAGTATAAGCCAACCGAGTAACAAGCCGACCACCGGTACCTATGTACCACAAAAAACTGGGAAACACTATTGACTGAGGATAAACCCGACGGGTGGGGACTGCATTGGTCACAGCCCCAGGCCAGGATAAAGCTGACCAACCCATATCCCCGGTGTCTAATAGCCTGCCAGCCCCCAGGATAAGCGCCAGCCCCATGCCCACCCAGTCCCAGTATATAACCGACCAGGCCCTCCCCACCCCAGATATAGCCTGCACAGCCTCTCCCAACGCAGTATACAGCCAGCACAGGCCCCTGCAGTATAACAGCCAGCAAGCCCCCTGCAGTATACAGCCAGCCAGGCCATGCAGTATTACAGACATGCCAGGCCCCTGCAGTAATACAGCTGCCAGGCCTGCAGTATACAGCCTGACGGCCACTGCAGAATACAGCCTGCAGGACCCCTGCAGTATACAGCCGGCCTACTCAAGTAGTACGGATTAACAAACTGGTATTAAAAACGCTACACTGGACATCACACCGTGGAGGTAAAATGCAACTGGAGTTAAAGTCTACGTGACAACTCGTTAAGGACATTCTACCACCAGGATGAAGGATTGTAAAACCAGGCAAAATTGACGATAATGTGTGTGCCCCATCTGACAGGGTTGTGACTTCACTAGATTTATGCTCTGTTTTTTCACAAAAAAAGAGCTTTAAAATTATGCATTGTCCGGTTCTATAGGTGTTTTGGGAGCATAGAGCCCTTCAGATATTTGCATAATTCTAAAGCCTTTATTTTTTTAAAACAACAGCATTGGAATCTAAAAGAAGAGTGATCCGCCAGAGGGGGGCGACATACCGTATGTCACTGTGCTTGTTTAGAATCCTTTAATCCTGGTGGTAGATGTCCTTTAAATAAATAAAAGAGTTGTTGGTTCTATGTTTTTGAACATGGTTTCACTTTCTGATTTTATTCTTAAGCACTGGCACGGGTCCGAAGGGAACATTCCTGATGGTGTTGCAAGGCAGCATACCTTGGAGCGTAAATATTTATAAATAGAATTCCCATTTCACCAACCAAGGTCAAAGTCAGGGCAGGAGAGGCCATGGAGCCGTGAGCAGTGTTAGGCAAAGTCTATCATCTACGGTTTTGGCACTGATTTCTATTATAACCCCTTAAGACTTGCCTTTTTCCCATTTTCCACCATCAAAAATTTTGAGTATAAGCGGAACGAGTAGTTAAGCTAATTTTAACACACAAAAAATAGGAAAAAACCTATTGCTTGAGGATAAAGCGAGGATGGCAAAGGCATGGAACAAAGCTTCCCCAGTCTACAAGCCTGCCAGCCCCCATGTAATATACAGCCAGTTCCCTCTACTATACAGCCAGCCCCTAATATACAGCATTGTATCAGAGTCCTTGTTTTATTACACCCTTGATAAGTATAAGACAGCCTCCAGTATATAGTAATAAGCCTGTAAAAAAAAAAAAAAATAGAATCAGTACTCACCATTCTAACGGACTGGGCGCTCCGTTTCCATCTCTGTCCCGTGAGCCCTCCCAAGCACCGCAGCCGATAGCGGGTATCCGTAAGGGTATTTTTTAAAATAAACTTCAATGCATTACAGTGTTCCTTTTATCATTATTTTTTTTTATTAATTGGTGTTTTTACAGAATATGAGTATCAAAAAAGTATCACATGATCCAAGGAACAAGACATCAGCTGAAGATTATAATAAGATCTTCAAAAGTGGAAAACATTGAGTCACATCAACTTCCGGCGTATCAAAGACACATACTACCATTGTTAATTCCTTTTTCCTCTTCCTTTAGTTATACCTACAATAAACTCCCATTTCTCTTCCCATTTGGCGTACGAATACTTTGCAACTTTCGAATGCTTACGCTTTTTAGTCACTCATTCTCCGACTCCCTCGGACCCCCCCACACACACCGAGTCTTGTCCGGTCACCTGTCCCCCCCCCCTCCACACCCCCCCCCCCCCCCCCCCGCCTCGGCGGTCGCGCTGCCTGCCACGAGCCGGACGTGGCATTCCCCAGCCCCCAGCCGCCCGCAGCGTCTGATGAGAGAAAGAGCGAGAACACAAGCATCAGGGCACAGTCACCTGCTTCAAAGCAGGACGTGACACTTACAAATAATGTCTCTTCTTATCTAACATCAGCATGGGTATGAGGCACTACATGGAGACCTAACTCACCAAAAAATAACCTTATATATTAGTACTGGATGGGGAAGAGGGGGCGCCATTCTATAGCCTGTCTCAAACTGCAGAGAGTTTAGGTTCACCCCTGGTACTGAGTACATTTCTTTCTTGGTATATGTATAGTTCTTTTGTTTTTAATTTGTCTATAAAGATTTTGGCAACCCATGGGGAGTGGGGCAATGCTTGTGTGATTGCTGCGGTGAAGGATTTTGTAAATGTAAAAAAAAAGGAATATCTGGGAATGCTGCATCACCAGGAATGGATCTAGGTATAGACACATCGGGGAATGGGACTTATTAAGATTGTCATATTGAATTCTATGGCATTCTAGGGTATCTGGTCTCCAGTGCACCACCGGAATGAAACCGGATGGAGACTTTAGATGTGGTCTCTTTTCTGGGGGCATTCAAGTCCCTGCCCACCCTGTTCTTCGCCTCGTCAAGCCCAAAGTGGATTACATGGTGGAGAACCGACAGAAATGTTGGCAAATGAGCTTTTTACATGTTAAATTTCCCCCAGAGGCTTTTGGGGGAAATGTTCCATTCCATTTAAAAAAGAGACCATTGTAATAAATCTTATTTTATATCATATAAACATATGGATTAATATTCAAACTAAAATGTCTAATGTGACAATGGACCACTCTTTATTTCTAAAATAAAATTGAACATTTTTTGATATTTGACATACAGTACTTACTCTGATATTATCCTTTTTATATGTGTTACTTATTTGCTCCAAGAACTCAATAAAATATTTTTGCCTGGCATCTGTTCCCTGCATATTCCCCAGAGATGAACTGTCCGTCAGTGCAGTCTATTAGATTATGAGCTCAATGCAATAACGGAGAAGAACATAATAAATGTAAGAAGATCAATTATATTTAAAAATATGATATTTAGGCATGATAGAATAGATAGATATATAGACATGATGGAATTTAAAGATAGGGGTCTTTACTGTATCTGAAAAAGGTTAATGTTAAATTAACCCTCTCACAAATGATCAACGTAACATTAAGTAGATTGGTCGTCAAGGTATGTATGTAGAGAGGGCCAACAATACTGGTATACTCCATATGACATCAGTGGTTGGCAGCGATCAGTTGTCATGACAGCTAGGAGCCTATAGGAGGGTTTCAGGCCTGTTAATCGGCAGTTTCTATTACAGTCTGCCAGGGGGGCAGTATATTCACTATATACTACAATACCATTGTATTACAGTATATTGTGAAAAGGGCATCTACCACCAGGCTGAAGGACTGTATGAAAATGAGCCTGAGGTGCTCCATGCTCCTGTTAATGGAGCCTGGAGCCCCTCAGGCATATTTCCATACAGTATTTCATCTTGGTGGTAGATGTCCTTTAACCCCTTAACGCTGAAGCCACTTTTCACCTTCCTGACACGGCCCATTTTTTCAAATCTGCCCTGTGTCACTATAAGTGGTTATAACTTCGGAACGCTTTAACATATCCAAGTGATTTTAAAATTGTTTTCTCGTGACACATCGTACTTCAGGTTATTTGAAAAATTTTGGTGGTATGTTTTGCATTTATTTATGAGAAAATCAGATATTTGGTGAAAATTTGGAAAAATTTTTGATTTTTGAACTTTAAAATGTTCTACTTTTTCCATACATAGTCATAACCGCAAAAAACCATAATAACTAACATTCATTAAATGTCTAATTTATGTGGACATGTTTTTTTATGCATAGTCTTATTTTTGTAGGATTTTATGTGCCTTTGAACGTTAGGTGCGATTTTTCACATTTTCATAAAAAACGCAAAATCCTGCTATTGAGGGACCTGCTCAGGTTTCAAATCACTTTGAGAGGCCTAAAAAAAAGTAAACCCCATAAATTACCCCATTATAGAAACTACGCCTCTCAAAGTACGTGAAACCACTTTTATGAAGTTTGTTAACCCTTTAATTGTTTTACAGGGGTTAAAACAAAATCGGATGCAATTTTGAAAGTAAAATTTTTTTGGCATAAATAATATGTTTTCAAAAAATGTACCAATTCTCAGTGGATAAAATACCAAAACGCTCCAAAAAATTTGATAACCCAATCCCTCCCGCGTATAAACAATACCCATATGTGGTGTGTAAACCTGCTGTATGGGCCACACGCCAGGGCATCGAGGAGCTGCGCCATCTCAGAGCAATTAGCATTGTCACTTTTTATTGGTATACACTCTTTAATTTGTTGGCAATTTGGACATATAAGGGCTTAGTTCTGCGACATGAGATGCACTTTACAAATACTTCATTTTAGTGGGTCATTAGCTTAACTGATGAGATTTTATTACTCTTGAATATATGGTGAAAAGAAAATTGTCAATGTTGTTTTTTTCTTTCGTATTTTTTGGGGGTCGTACACGTAAACTAAAAATATTATATTATCTTCATTCTCAGGTCACCTACTGTTACGGTGATACCTCATTTATATAGTTTTTCATTTATTTTTACAATTTTACGGATAAAACTAATATAGAGGAAATCTCATTTGTTTTGCCATCTTTTCGGAGACGTAACTTTAAACTTTTTGCTTGACAGCTAGTTTAGGTTTATTTTTTACGTGTGAGTTGTTCTTTTCAGTGGTACCATTTTTGCGCAATAACTTTTTTTGATCACTTTTTAGAACATTTTGTGTAGAGATTTGTGAAAAAAATTTACATTTTTGGGTGTTTTTCGGGTTTTGTTTTTACGGCGTTCACCGAGCGGGGTCAATAATGTTTCTGAGTTATTGTACGATTGTTACGGACGCGGCGATACCAAATATGTGGGTTTTTTTGGCGATTTTGTGTTTTTTTCACTTTATTGCATGTGTATAGGGAATATTTGTGTTTAGGGGACTCTAACTTTATTTAATTAATTATTTTATTTTAAAAAATTATTTTATGTAATGTTTTTAACATTTTTATTAACTTTTACAGGTTAGCTTGAACAAGTGATCCACATGCTGCGCATGCTCAGTGTGTTACAGCCGAGTCCTGTCAAAAGGCAGGGACCCGGCTACAGGAAGGAGGACCGCGCAGCCCCGGGCACCGGCAGTCCCGGGGCTGTGATCGGAGCAGCGGACCCCCCCGGTAAGCGCCACGAAATGCCCCTTGCACGCCGCGGTCAGCGCGACCGTGGCGTGTCAGGGGTTAACACCCGCGATCGGAGAAATCTGTAAGAGGCAGGTGTCGGCTATAATATATAGCTGACAACTGCAGCTTCTGGCGCCGGCTCCGTTTAGGAGCCGGTGCCAGAAGCATGACGTAATAGTACTGCATTTTGCGGGAACGCACCTCCGGCGATGCAGTACTATTACGTCAAATGTCGGGAAGGGATTAAGCACCCTAAAGGGGCTGAAGTAATAGTAAAAAAATGTAGAATTTTAAAAAAAGGAAAATAAATTCCTTCCCCTACAATACATATCATATATACTTGTGTATAGGCTGACAAAGAATATGATGAAAAATCCCAACTCAGGTTATGAAACTTGCAGAGCATTTCATTAGTCGGGAGACTACAGGGCATTTTGTTAGTCGGGAGACTACAGGACATTTCATTAGTTGGGAGACTACAGGATATTTCATTATTAGGGGGGCTGCAGGGAATGTCATTATTTGGGGGGCTGCACCAGGCATTTCATTATTAGGAATCTGCTGCAGGGCATTTTATTACTAGGGGGGCTGCTGCAGGGCATTTCATTAAAGGGGGGGGGGGGGCGGGGAAGGCATTTCATTACCGAGTTAGGCTACTGGGCATTACATTGCTGGGGCTGGGACCAATGCATCTCCCTTTTTTCCAGTTATGTGTGGTAAAATTAGGGGCCGTGGCTTATCCCGACATCCTAAAATGTCAGATTTTTTCAAAATATTAAAATGGTTATCCCTTACCTGGGTTTCCTCCGAGTCCTCCAGTTTCCTCCCACACTCCAAAAGATACTGGTAGGTCCCCATGGAGACAGGGAGTGATTTGAGAAGCTCTGTGCAGAGCTGCGTAATCTGTGTGCGCTATATCAACAAAGGAATTATTATTATTACTATTATTAACCTCTTCACGCTACCGCGTCCGATATATCGGACGTGAGCTCAGGGCTGAGCTGATGCCGGTTCAGCTACAGATCTGAGCCGAACCGGCATCGGAAAGACGGGTGCAGGCTGTGATGATAGCGGCCACCCCAGTGTAACACACCGCGATCGAGTTGTCCGATTCGGGGTGCTTAACCCGTTAAATGCCGCGTCAGCGCGACCGCGGATCTAACATGTATCTTTTACCTTTCAATCCCAAAAAAATGCTATAATGTGATCAATAAAAAACCATATGTACTGCGACATGAACTGGTGCAAGAGTACACATGCCACAAAAAAACAGCCATCAACCAGCTCCGCAGCCAAAAAAGTAACATGTATTATGCACTTGGAGACGCAATACATAATGATAGATTTTTCCCCACATTAGGGTTTGGTTTGACAATTTAGTAAACGTAAAACTAATTCATGTCTCGTATCCCGTAATCGTATCGACCCCCATAGAATAAGATACAGGATTATAGTCCATACGGTGAACACAAAAAAAAAGAAGTAAAAAATCAGTACAGAATTGATGCTTTTCTACTCCTGTCCTCAAAAAAAGTTCCTAAATTTTCAACAATAGGTGATACAAAACCCCAAAATGGTAACACTGGAAAAGCATATCATCCCGCAAAAAAAAAATGGCTATCACATGCCCCAATAAGAAAAAGCGAAAATTTTTATAGCCTTCAATGGGGCCAATGAGGAAACTAAATCCTGGCAGCTGCAGGGTGCGCCTTCCCTTCTGCGCCTCGCTGTGCACCCATAAAACAGTCACAGCCACAGTGGGGTGTCTTTGCAGAACAAATGTATGGTGGGTTTTCTCTTTATATTTTGGAAAGTGTCAATTTAGGCTAAATGAAACGTATAGGAAACAATATGACCATTCTAAATTTCACCCATTGTGTCAATTACTATGAATGATCTCAAGGGGTTAAACATCTTCGAAAGCTGTTTCTGATAGCTTGAGGGGTGCAGATTTGAAAATGGGTGGTTATATAGGGGTTTTGATGATAAATATGTAAAATTTCATTCAAAACTGTATTTTCCCCAAAATAGTCATTCTGAAATCCGGAAAAGCGATCTTCTTTGCAAGCCGCGTGACATCAAAATAAATTATACACAACATTTCGAAATTATGAAATGTAAAGTAGACAAATGGAAATGTTATTCAGCAACTTATTTAGTGGGATCGCTCTGCCTGAAAAGCATGTTTTGAATTTCGAAACATGCCCAAATTTTTTTCCCAGTAAAATTATGCATTATGTTTCCTTTTTTTGTGTGAAATAACGTCAATAAAATTTATCTGCGCAAAAAAACAATTATCCACACTAAACACCAACTAGAACAAACACACAAGAAAACGATCCAAAACCCACTGTGGCGGAAAAAACAATCTCAGAATCGCTTTGATAAGTAACAGTGTTCAAAAGTTATAACCGTATAAAGAGACGCAAGTCAGAATCCAAAAAATCGGGCTGAGCCTTAAGCTACAAAATGGCTGCGTCCTTAAGGGGTTAATTGGACTGCACAGTAAAAGATGTAAAAACAACTACGTTTTCTTTGCCAATTCCACCCTATTTGGATGTTTTTGCCATCTTCTGAGTGCTTTCCACAGAATATTTAATGGTGCCACTAGAAAGTATAATTCTCTGTTAAAAAGTCCTCATATGGCTCTGTATATAGAAAAAAACTAAAAGATTTGACTTCTAGAAGAAGGGGAGTAAAAATGCAAAAGCAAAAACCTGTTGCTGAAATCAATTAAAATGACTCTATACTCTTCTCCATTCCATCTATAAGTTATAAATTTTGCACTCTCACAAATGTCTGTTGTACTACCATTTAATAAAAGATGCCTGAACCATGACCCGATTGTAAGCTCTTCCTCCCAGGGCCCTTAACTTTAATTGTTCATCAGTTTGTAATATGTAATATGTGAATTAGTCTATGGGTCGGCTCTTTGATGGGTGATGTATCATTGTTTTGTTTGTCTTTGTGTGGCATGTTTTTGGCACAGTTGTGTTGCAATTGCTGTTTTGTAACTTTCCCTGGTGCCAAATGAACATAAGACATAGACCCTGCTAGCAACAAATTCATCAAACTTACAAAATCAAGTTTTCACATTAGGACTGACTTCATGTACTGTGACTTTTCATATAGGCACAATTTTTGCTGCAAATTGATTCCAGTCCCCACCCTGGTCTACGCGCTGTGATTTTTGATGTTTTTTTTACAATTTTTTATGCATCTGTCGCAAACAACCCACATAGCATAAGAACACTGCCAATAAATTTATCAAGGAACCAAAGTCACTTTAAAGAATCTGACAACAGCGGAGCTCCATAGACAGGGACAGACATGTCACAAGGAAACGGCCTAATGATAAATTAACCCCATTTATTTGTAAAATGCTGGGGAATATGTGGGTGCTATATTAATGAAAATTATCATTTTGTATACCTTGTATACCTTTAGTAGTAAGTGTACTTTTCGGTCTGTGGTTGCCATTGCATTGCCATTTTTCAATCATTGGTAAGAATGAGTTTTACGACTGCACAATAAAGAAGCTTCAGCGGCAGAATTACATGTTCGGAATATACTACTGGAGTTACTATATTCAGTATTTACAGTGAGGAATAAAATATCAGGGCTTTTTGTTCTCAGGGCTGCGGGTTATGCCTCTGTTGGTTGCTTTGTCATAAAAATTATAAGCAACAAAAGATACGACAATTATTCATGGCTGGTCATTATCATAAAAGATAAAAAAGGCAAAGAGACAAAGAAATCTCCTTTTTATATTTAGAACTGGGGCATTCGGAAACCTGCCGTGTACTGTTACATAGAGTGTATAAAATCATGCTAAAACCATTTAGACAATTTCATGTTGAAATTTTTTTTTACGTCATAAACTGTTTACTAAACACTGCTGGTATATCGGTTTCTTAGTCTGTTTGGTTTATCTAGCCTAAAAGACTAATACAAGGCCTTTCAGGTCATAAACACTGAAATGAATGAGGCTTTTTTGTGTTTTATGTTGGGTACAAGCAAAGCCCATCTTTTTCTCCATGCTATAGCACAGAGGGGCTCTGGTAATGCCCATTAGAACCCTTGTGGAAAAACCTATTGACTCGAGTATAAGCGGATGGTAGGAAATGCATTAGTCCCAGCCTGCCAGTATATAGCCTGCCAACCCCTTTAGTATATATCCAACCCCTGTGTATATAGCCAGCCAGCCCCCTGTAGTATATAGCCTGCAAGCCCATATAGCATATAGCCTGCCAGCCCCCTGTAGTGTATAGCCAGCCCCCTGTATTATATAGCCTGCCAGCCCCTGTAATATATAGCCGGCTAGTCCCTGTAGTATATAGCCGGCCATTCCCTGTAGTATATAGCCCGCCAGACTCCTGTAGTATATAGACTGCCAGGCCATGTAGTTTATAGCCTGCCAGCCCCTGTAGAATATAGCTTGCCAGCCCCTGTAATGTATAGCCTGTCAGCCCCTGCCCCCCAGTATATAGTCTGCAGCATTTGCCCCGCCCAGTCTATAGCCCGCAGCCCCTGCCCCCAATATAAATCCTGTAGGAAAAAAACTAAAAGTGTATTCACCTTCCGAGCTCCCCCCCCTCCGAGTCCTCTTCTATATATCGCGGCCCTGGTATCAGTTTTGCTTCCCGTGCGGTCCGTCGCGGGCATCGTGACATCAGCCGCTCGCTGACATCATAGTGTGTGCTGATGCCGATGACACATTAGAACGTCATGGTGCTGCTGACGTCACTATGCCCGCGCCAGACCTCGCCGGGACACTGAGCCGATGTTGGAGGGGGGGGGGGGGGGGGATTTGGTGAGTACTCTTTTGTTTTGTTTTTTTTGCTCGAGTATAAGCCGAGTTAGGGTTTTTCAGCATATTTTTTGTGCTGCAAAACTTGGCTTATACTCAAGTATATACGGTACCTATATTTTCTATAGTACTGTATACTAAAAAAAATATTATTTGAACTCTGTTTTGTTCCCTTTATTTCAGCTAGAAATTTGAGATTAAAAAGACATCTGCATGTTAATTTTGTGGTGTTTGCAGTTTGTACACAATAACCGATCAGTGCATCTATTGTCAGACTACAGGGGTGATTATATTTTGTCTTTCCTTTTTCTCAAATGTTTGCAAGTTTTTTTGACGCAGTTTCGGATTTATGCTTTTTTTTGCTAACTTCCGGAAAAGTTCAATGCACTTGAGTTATCCTTGTTTAGCAATAGAATTGACATCTTCATGTCCTTTAAAGGGGTTGTCCGAGTTCTGAAAAAAAAAAACTAAGAGAGGCAGGGAGGGCGCTGCTTAAAAAAATAAAGTCCTACTTACCTTCCGGTGCCCTCCGGTATCCAGCGCTGCTGTCGCTCCGCTCCGGGCGCCATGTAAACAAACATGGCCGCCGGAACAGCGCTGGATTCAGCTTCCGGCCGGCTGTGGCGGGCACGCCTATCTGTCCTATACACAGCATTGTGTATGGGGGCCAGAAGGTGTCGGGTGCGGCCGGAAGCTGAGTCCAGCGCTGCTCCGGCGGCATGTTTGTTTACATGGCACCGAGCAGAGAGACAGCAGAGCGCTGGTAACCAGAGGGCACCGGAGGATAAGTAGGACTTTATTTTTTAAGCAGCGCCTCCCGGCTCCCTTAGTTTTTTTTCAGAACTCGGACAACCCCTTTAAGGAGTTGTTCATTGACAACGAGGATAGGGGATAACTTGCTGATTGGTGGGGGCCTCAGTGATGCAACCCTACAGATCACAAGGATGGGGGTCCGTTGTACCCCTGTTGCATGGATCGGCCAGTAGCAAATGTGCACTGTTGGAAAGTTACTCTCCATATGTAGGGACACATCATTGGTAACACCTACTTGTCAGTTTATTTATATATGTGTAGGAAGTAACAAAGGACAATACTGCACTGGTTATAAAAAAAACTATTTGGACTTGTCATTTCATGGGGAACACAAGTAATTATTTAGCAGAACAGATATGTCAGAAGAGGTGACAGCTCCTCTTTAAACCGTAGTCGTAGGTTTCCATTCGCTACTAATGGAGCTGAGTTAGAAAGCAACCAAGGAGCAAATAAATAGCTCATCATCTCTGCACTCCAGACTTGGCAGGTTATTCATAAGTAAGTATTGCAGAACATCCCTTAATACACAGACATGACTTACTGTAATTAATATCTGGGGAATATTCTAATGTCTTCTCAAACGTTTCGGTATCGGCGCTCGGTCATACACGCTGCCAGCAGGTGGCTGATAACCCAAGACTATTGACATCAGCATTTCTCCAATTTGTTCAGATTTCTATATGTTGGGGATTTAATCTGCACATGTAATGAGCTGAATGTACTGCATGTAGAATTATCTTTCTCCATGTAATTGTAGAGAAAACTGGTTCACAAGGGACTGAATGGGCCTTGTGCAGCTGGATCAACCTTCCTTTGTCAGATGAAGTCTATTACTGTAGACTCGTGTTGGCTTTCAGTGTCTATGACTCAATGTCACCTTGTGGATTGTGAATGGACTAATTCAACATTGAATCCATGTATTTTAATTTAAGGCTCATTTTTTATCTTTCATGAAGTAAAGTGCCTATAAGGTATTCAATAAGCAAGGGTACAGGGTGATGTCTCTTTTTTGTAATGAAATATGACATTAAAATTCATCTACAAGCGTTGCTTGATAATTTGCCCTTTTCATAGAGTACAGAATGCCAAGAGCTGCAGGAATTCTGGGGTAATAGTGATTCTTTACATGTCATGTAATTTAATAAATCTCATTTGAAATGATGATCAGTCAAATAATTTATTCATGTTTAAAAGTATTCTAAGTATTTCTTATTTTAGAAAGCAGGGGCATGACTACAAGGGTAGCAGCCATAGCAGCTGCTACAGGGCCCACAGTGTCAGGTGGCCCTTCCACCTGACACACTAAAATATGGATGAGGTGCAATATTATATAAATATTATGCAGCACATTGAACAGCTTAATGGGCCAGATTTACTATGCAGTCTGCACCAGAATTCTGCACATAAATATAATTGCAAAAAGTGTTTGAGCTAGTATTGTGTCACGGCTACACTATGCACGCTGCAACACAATCCTGTGCACAGAAAGTGGTGTATTCGCACCGGCCGACAAATTTATGTCAGCAAGTCCAGCGGACGACTCTGCACGACCCTTGAACTGAGTGCACCAGAAAAAATCTGGTACACACACTCCATGCACTTCTGGCGTATCCAGGCACATTCATGAAGAATGAGATCATGAACGTGTCGCCTGCTGCACATTAGTAATTAGTACTAATTAACAGATTAGTACTAATAGTAAATCTGGCCCACTATGTATATAACAGTGCACATCTTCACAGTACGCACCTGAGCTCGAAGCACAGAAAAGAAATGTTGGGACAGGTGCAACGGATGACACTCTGTAACTTCTGCCCCAATTGTTGCAGCTACTGGGCTACGACAGATCTGTGGGCCTATAGCGAAATTCTTCCCTGTCAAACCTGGCCAGAGACTCTTAAAATATCCGCCTTCCAGAGACGTCGTGAGAAGGGAGAAAAAAAAATAAAAAAATGCGTGGTGTCAGTACTTCAGTCTTAAAGGAAACCCAACCCTTTAAAATTGGTTTGTTTTATACCATAATACCATGGCACCAGCCAGGGTGAGCTGGTGCCGAGCATATTTTTATTAGTGAATAAACGATCCCCCTCCCAGAAGCTTTAAAAGTTATATAACTTATACTCCTCCCGCCAAGACCGCACTAGGCAAAACGGAGCACCACACGCCGAGCCCATCGCGGCGCCGATATTCTGAAGTGCTTGGAGACCCCCCGCCGCGGCCCGGTAACGTCCACTGAGCTGTCCGGCCACGCGCGCACTGCGCACTTAGCACGGGAGAAACAGGCGACTCCCTAAATGCACACCAGGCACGCGCCCTGTGACCGGAGGCTTTTTGTTAATCCTGGGGTACCCCATTCACAAAAGAATTTGAAACTCTCACCATTTCAACCCTGGGACAAAAACAAATTGTTGTCTGGCTAATTACAATTAAAATTATATGTCCAATACATAACAGTTGGAGAGTAACACTACAGTTCACACTTAAGAACACCCATGGAACCTATACTGTATGTATATTCGGGGACCTCCTGTATAAATCTTCCCCCCTAAACATTCTGTAGGGAAAATAAATGGCATAGTTTGCAACGCAGATTAAGCCGACATTTAGTAACAGGCCAAATACCTCATACGAAAATCCTATAAAATGTAATGTAAACAGGAAACAGAGGCAGAGCTGAGTATTTTACTGTGATGAAGCACAGTTTGCAGTCTTGTCTATTAAAATTAATATAGAGGAAATCAAAGGATACATTTCTAGCAAACTGTATAATTATCTCAGTATAAGGAGCTTTACAGACTTCGCTGAATACTTTCTACACATTAATTATTATATATTATTAAAACCATCCTGGATCGATATAAAGCTGCAAGATAGAGAAATTATTTTTATGCTACTTTAGTATCCATACGATTTTTTTTGGTCATGTGATTACATTCTTAACATAAACAGTTACCGGTATGCTGATAATTAATTTACCTCTGCTTTGTTATAATTTGATTTAGATGAATTGTTCTACACAGCTCAATATAACCGATTGAGTTAAATGTATGTCTCAGGTGTCTCTTAAATCTACTAAGTTTACTTATATACAAAACTTGGTTTTGGCACTTTACAATTACTGACTGGTGTCTTGTGGACTCTATTATTACGTGCTGACGTGACTGGCTTTCTGGTGTATGTATTATGTATCAAAACTTGGTCTGTTCTGTATCCCCTATACAAGTTTGTTCTCATGATATAGTTCTATGTACTGAAATATGTTGGTGAGGGCTGTCTTTATGTATTGACCTGGCACCTGTTCTGCTTTTATATATGAGCTTGTTCTGTCTTTTTTTTGGTGCATCATTATAATTTATTGGAACACTCTATTATAAAATACATAATTGTAGAATTATCACTTATTATTAATTTGGGGTAATCAATGTATATACTAACTATATTATACTAATATAATTATCTATATATTTTTTTATTTTGGTTGAGGGTATTGTATATATTGTAATTGCTCAGGGAAGGGGAGTTTTTTTTACAATTCGCTCTGTTGGGCTAACTATGTACCCTTGATTGATTTACATGGGTTGACTTTACATTAGCATAGACCATATAATACTACACTTCTGTTTCAGTGGTCCCCAGCTTTACAAGAAGAAATCATTTTACAGTAGATAAGTATTCATCATAAATTGAAACTTTAAACAAAATAATTTTGGGAACCTAATTTACATATAACTAATAATCACTGTTTATGGGGTGGATCAACTATGCAATGTGTAGCAGAATCCTCTTACATGCTGTTTTACGTTTTTGTTGCTTTTTTACATTTTTATATAGTGTTATGACATCAGAAAAAGCTGTTGATTATTGAGAATGGGGGTAAATATTATTATGTATAGCATATTGTTGCCACAATTCTTTTCTAACATTAACTAAGCCAGATTATAGGAATTGAAATTACACTAGGCAGTTTAAATTAATGATGCAACAATGACACAATAAGGCTAAACACACTAACAGTTCTATTCAGGCTCCTTCCTTCCTCCTTAATAAAGTGAAGATGGAGGTTTACAGAGGTTTAAAGGGGTATTCCCATCTGGGCATTTACATTTAATTGAATTAATTTGCCATATGTAAACATTTCTTTAATTGGATGTTATTAAAAAGAATGTTCCTGTGTGCAGATGATTTCCCATAAATGTAGCCATGTTGTTCCTTAGATACGACCACCTCACATTTTGGCAGCAGTGAGTCCTGCCTGATCACCTGGATTCTGCAATCATTACCACAGGACTGATGTGGGACATGCAATAAGTCCCGGACAATATAAAAACAAGAAACCTTTTGTTTCTGTGTGCAATCCCTCCAGCAGAGGTGGCCGTATCTGAGGATGCAATCTTGTTTCTAAGGGACCCTATGACTACATTTATGAGAAATTATCTTCACCCAGGTACATTTTTTTTAATAACATCTAATTGAATAAATGGTTATATATGGCAGATTATTGAAACTGAATGTGAATGCCCAGACGAGAATACCCCTTTAACGTATCAGTTTAAAAAACCCATGTAAATGTTATGTCGTCCGATATGGTCAGTCAGTCATGAATCCATTATCCTTGCATTTTTTCCTTGCATTTTTTTCAAATAGTGGATAAGTATTGCAGCCTCCATAATTCTTTTTGTATAAAAAGCGCATGGATAACGGTTCCCTGAACTAAAATTTCCCCTGCTCGAGATCGAGCAGGGGAAATACTCGTCCGAGCAACGAGCCGTTTCGAGTACCTTAATACTCGAACGAGCATCAAGCTCGGACGAGTATACTCGCTCATCTCTAGTCATGAGTCATTAAATCTGTCCACGGTCATGCGATGGACATCCAGGTGCCTGGGCAGTTAGTATCACATGGCTCAGATTACTCTCGGTGATATAATGGCTTGTGCACCTCTGTGTCCATCGCAAGACCATGGACAGATTTCTATCAACTGGAAGAAAACATGGAAGCTTTGTATAACAGGACAGTAAGCAGAGATCTAGAAAAATGTGAGGAATTGATACAGAAAGTATATTGTAAAATTGTATAATTTTTCACTGCACCAACAATATCAATTATTTGCTGAAAGTGGACAACCCCTTTAATTATACAGCATTTTACATTATGAACCTTCATAAAGGGTCAGAGAATATATGCAGTTTGCCTGTGTAGTGTGCAGTGTGCCCTAGATTCATGAATTGTGACACCCGTTCCGCATAAATCTGGCGCCCCCTGCACTTTCCTCAGACAGAGTGTACTAATTTTTTTTGGTGCACCTTTAACGTAGGGCAACACATTTCGGTCGCACTCTGCAAGTCAAATGTGGCGCAGGGTCCGACTGGAACACCCCATTCTCTGCAGAATTTTATGTTGTGTCGGTTATAGAGCTGCTGCAACACAAACAAGTCACGTGAGCCACATATGTGGCAGGAAAAACTTCTTAAAGAGCTTCGCAGGTCCAAGTAAGCAGTGGCACAGGGGCTCAGCGAGGCAGCGGTGTTAGAAGTCAATCAGTCACATTTAGAGTGTTGGCGCTAAAATCACCACCTCGGCGGTGTGGAAGTTTTTCGTTAAGACACCAGAGCAGCCGAGCGTGCGCATATGTAGAATCTGCGGGCAGAAAGTAAAGTGTGGCCAGGGAGCTAACGTTGGCACGTCGGCCCTGGGTCAACACATGCAGCATCACCATCCAATGGCCTGGGAGAAACGTGACTCAGATTTGGTGGTCCATCCTGTCACCGCAGCAACAGCAGCAGCACCTAGTGGCACACATGCCATTTCAGACAGTCAAGGCTCCAGCACCTCTGCCGAAAGGAGCGGTTTGTCTTTGACATCATCTCCTGGTACAGATGCTCCTGTCCAAGTTGCTGGTACTGCAGTCCCTCCCTTTCCAAGTTCCTTTCCAAAATTGTCAAGTAAAAAAACGGAAAAAACAGGAGAAAGAAGCTATCGTGGGGCGCTAATAGGCGAAATCGTATCTACAATAGTAGTAAATAGCTGGAAATAATCTGTATTGAAAATCTTTTATTATATAAAACAACAAACAGTGATAAAAATAAAAGTCTAGGTAACGTGCTTCGGTTATAAAAACCTTCTTCAGACCAAAATAGACAGATAATACAACCGGCAGATAACCTGTATGTAGATAGATAGAAAATAGATACTTACAATAGCTGAAATTACATTATATGAATAATGCAATATGATATACGGAATAAGCAAATACACTGAGTAGCATCACATATAGATGTAAACAAAATTAGTGTATGATAAAATTACTGTCTCAAATACTCTATAAGGCTACATTCACACTAACGTATTGGTTTAAAGGGGTATTCCCATCTGGGCATTTACATTTAATTGAATTAATTTGCCATATGTAAACATTTCTTTAATTGGATGTTATTAAAAAGAATGTTCCTGTGTGCAGATGATTTCCCATAAATGTAGCCATGTTGTTCCTTAGATACGACCACCTCACATTTTGGCAGCAGTGAGTCCTGCCTGATCACCTGGATTCTGCAATCATTACCACAGGACTGATGTGGGACATGCAATAAGTCCCGGACAATATAAAAACAAGAAACCTTTTGTTTCTGTGTGCAATCCCTCCAGCAGAGGTGGCCGTATCTGAGGATGCAATCTTGTTTCTAAGGGACCCTATGACTACATTTATGAGAAATTATCTTCACCCAGGTACATTTTTTTTAATAACATCTAATTGAATAAATGGTTATATATGGCAGATTATTGAAACTGAATGTGAATGCCCAGACGAGAATACCCCTTTAACGTATCAGTTTAAAAAACCCATGTAAATGTTATGTCGTCCGATATGGTCAGTCAGTCATGAATCCATTATCCTTGCATTTTTTCCTTGCATTTTTTTCAAATAGTGGATAAGTATTGCAGCCTCCATAATTCTTTTTGTATAAAAAGCGCATGGATAACGGTTCCCTGAACTAAAGTGAGTGTAGATAATCTGTAGTGAAGTATGTAGCTAGAAGTAAGGAACTGGCTAGGAGTTGAGATAAACAGGAAGGGGGGGGGGGGGGACAAAGAGATGTACTCATACACAATGTATTAGGAAAGAGAAGGGGCAAGGATTCAGGCAAATGTAGAGATATACTCACGGTCCAGCTAGGTAGCTGTAGTGTGCTGCCTGGAGGATAGAAAGAATGGGCCGCCAGCTGTCTGCCCTCTGCCTTATATGAGGAGGAATTTTTTCAATACCCCTTCTTTATTAGGATTATTAGGACACATGCAGGGATACAATTAGGATACACACAAGGATAAGAGGATAGATAAATAAAATACTTAGATTAGTAAAATAATTAGATTATAGGTAGAAGGATAAATGTAAAGATGTGAGAAAGTAAATAACTTACTAAATGGAAGTAAAATTAATAAATATAGCACGGAATATGCACCATAAAAGGCTATATACAAAATATTCCTTAAAAAAAACCTTAAAAGAAAAAAATAATAATGATAATAATAATAAAATAAATAATATATGTATATATTTCAACATACATTCATATGGTACATGGTTTAAATATATATTCACAGAGTTAATACGAGAGAGTATACTTTGAGCATATGGAGTAAATGAAAGTGTGGATACAACTTAAATACAACTTAAACAACATATATATGGTTAGAAGACATTTTCCAAACTTTCATTGAGACCTGCTGGTACCAGGGTTTGAAGCTTGTAGATCCAAAACATTTCCCGCTGTTTGAGTTGGTTGTGACGTTGTGGTGTGGAGCCAGTGATGTGTTCGATTGGTTTGATGTTAAACTCTTTGTAATTGCGGTTGTGATGAACTGCAGCATGTCGCAACACACTATGCAGCAGGAAACCATTGGTGATATTTGATCTGTGTTTGTTTAGGCGCTCTCTGAGTGGCTGTATCGTACGACCTATATATTGAAATTTGCATGTACATTCGAGCAAATAAATCACGTAGTCTGAGCTGCAGTTGAGGAAACTATTAATGGAAAAACAGTTTTTTGTTTTTTCCGTTTTTTACTCCACTGTCTACACCGGCCTCTATTCAAGCTCCGGGTATTTTGGAGCTGTGGGAGATGCTTAGAACAAACCATCCATCTACTCCCGCTATTGGCTTCAATTAGCCATACGACCCGGAACCCTTCCCCAGGGTGGGCTACAAACTGCACTGTAACAAGGGGCTTTCAGGTGAGCAGTACTCTCTTCTCTCACCAACCATTGATCCCAACAGTATTACACGAGGTGCCATCCTCTCTTGTTGTATTTTCGTTCTGTTTACACCTTTCCAAAATTAGCGGCCGTTCTGGTGCTCAGTTGGAGCATATGCCAGATTTATCATGCAAATCCATTAGAATTGTGTTGTGGGCCCTATGTTAAAGATGCACCATAAAAAAGTCAGAGAACTCTGTTGGGCCAGTGCAGGGAGTGCCAGATTCATGATTTCTGAAGCCTGTTCATGAATCAGGCGCCCCTTACACTATACACAGACAAAACGCATTTAGTGCAGTTTGCAACACTCTTAGTAAATAATCCCCATTGACAAAATAAGAATTTCTTAATTAAGTATATTAGAATAATAATCATGACCCCCTTCCGATACACACACACCCAACATCAAGTGTAGTTTTTGGTCATAATTTTCTACAGTCCTCCCCCCTCTCCACTGCTTCTATGACCATTGAGGCCTTTGATTGGTCGTAGCTATCATGTGACCCATTGCAATTCGGCTTCAGCCAGTGATATACACAGAGAATCAGGGACAGAATGACCAATTTGTTTATGATTTGATCTCCCCCCCCCTGCTCCTTCTGGTGAAAATGGAAGAACCTTTTTAAATTTATTTAAAGTCACAACCTGCAATTTTTTAATACTTCATTTTTTACTAGGTATAATGTAAAAAGGGAAAGAAATCTTGAAAGTGAAATCATCATCCTCTATGGAAAAGCAAACAACTTTCCTTTATGGAGAATGAATTCCTAGCACAGAGGACACCAGCGGAATAACAATGAAGAATATTGCTTCACTGGCTTGTACACAAATCACTTATTTGACATGATGGAGTCATACATGTAATTACATTAGCATTTACTAGCAGTAGGGCAGGGCCATGCTGCTATAAATTTGTTGCATTCTAACGAAGGTCAAACCTAATCAACCATCACTTTGACCTAAGGTATTCTTTTTGTAAAGCAGCGAGAGAATGGGGTCACAGTTAGGGTAGGTATATCATGAATTCCTGCCTTCATCAGGATTGCATGTACATTGAAGGCCTCACAAAAGAAATATATTGACTCACTATCCATTACCCTAAATGTATTTGCTATATATTTTCCTGAAGAAGTGAGTGCCTTTCTGCTGTTACATTTGTCTAAAGAATTTGTAGTATGTTACCTACCATTACTCATGGCTGGTTCTGAGCTCGGTAGTAGTCAAGTCAAAGCGCTAATTTCCCTCCTGTGCTTCCGATAAAAGATCTGTCAATATGATCTTCACTCATTCCACATATTCCCAACCTCAGCACTTTAAATTCATGAGACTATACATCTACAGGAAAAAGCTGATCAATTCTGATTGGTTACAACGAGAATAAATTACTGGGACTGGATCGGTAACTAAATAATTTAGATGTAGAATTTCTGCAAGACCTTGTGTGCTAATTAAAAGAAAAATAGGAAGGGAATGTGATGCGTGACAGGTCTGATCCCTTCCGGGTAATTAACCGTGCGGTAATGAACTATTACATAATGAAAAATGGCAGTAGATGATTTTTTTTATTGTTCTAGAAGAAGATGTTTAACTTTTTTAATGTTTTTATTCTATAGAAACCTCAGCTAGAAATGACAGGCCCAGTAGTTTGTAGCTGATGTCAAGTTAATTAAAATCAATGTATTATGTGTCTATTGTGCACTACTACTTTTACATATACATAACATAATACATAATATTCCAAGGTGTGTGTGTATATATATATATATATATATATATATATATTAATTGCATCTCTGTACTGAGTATACCTTTATAAGCCGTTTTTTTTATCGCATCCGACAATGCCATTGGAGGGACCATGTTATTTGTCTAGAGGAAGATATATAGCTGCCAGGCACAATCCAAAGGAAACATGGCATCTGACAAGTAAAAAAACCTGTCGATCTTTGTTTTTTCTAATTATAGAAGTAACTGATAATCTACTGATAAAACACTCATGTCATTGGGCTGTAGGCAAGGCCCGTGTGTATTCAATCATGTTCTGCTTTTAGCATAACCTTGAAAAGCAGTGTCTAAGGTATAATCTAAATTATTCTCTTGTCAAGTATGTCAGTAAGGCTGGCCACACACATTAGGTAGCTGTCTCTCCTCTCAACCACCATACACAGCCAGCAAGCTATTGGAAGACATCTCTGCCAAAATCCGTTTGGCCCACATTAATCAGATACGTATTGACAGTTTAAACCTTTAAGGATATGACCATTGTCTGTTTTTGTTTTTTCCTTTTTGATTAACCACATTAGGGTATGTGATTTGCAAGACAAGTTTGAATTTTTTTAACTATTCAATTTTCCACCTTATATACCAAAAAATACTGTAGTCTAATGCTAGGTCTAAAGTAGATGTGACAATCAATATCTGCTGTGGTCCAATGTATAGCACGTCTTGATGCGGCGTGGTACCACCAGGTCGATCCACAGGCGCGACTTGTCCGCGGTGGTAGCCAAGGTCGAGGTACACAATCGGCAGGCAATCTCATGGTCGGGGACAGGCAGCAGGCGGCAGAGGTTCAAAGCCAGAGACAAAGCGAGAGGTCAGGGCTGGCAGCGGAGGAGCGAAGTCTAGAACAGGTCCGGGATCACAACGGGAAATCCAATCACTAGCACGAGGTGTAGGGAGCAGCTTTCTCATAGCCAATAGTGTGAAGATCCGGCTGAGTATGCAGGAAGAGGCAGGCTTAAATGTTGTTTTGGAAATGGCCAGCAACAATTAACGGTGCACTGGCCCTTTAAATCTCCTGAAGCTGGAGCGCCCTAGGAGTCGGGAATGCATGCGCATGGCAGAGGGAGCTGAGACAGGAGCCTGGACAGGTAAGGAGTGCCGGCGATGCACCAGCAGGGAGAAGAAAGGCACGGGTTGCGAGACCACCCGTGACAAGTTCACATCCAACTATCCTCTCAATGCTTAACAGATAAGGTAAAATAGATACTAATGGCCCTAAAAAGAGTATGATCAGTTTTTCACTTAGCACTTTTATTAATAAAGCCCGTTGCCATTGAGTGAGTTTCTGGGAAAGCCCACCATCACTCAGACTCAACTTGTGGCCAATTTGCCTTATGATGATCAAAGAGATCAAAAATATGGATGTTACTTGGGCCATGAAATACAAATGAAAATTTCTGTTTTTTTTACAGCTTTCCTTTCTGCTGAAATATCTACTAAAAACCATACATTTTAATTCCACACCATTTTCAAGATATCTACATGCTTTCATTGCTGTAAACACGTCCTGTACATCCATAGGATAAACACATGTGATTGTAAACTATTTCCTTGCTCTTTTCAGGATCCCTGTGTGAATATTTAAGAAGTGCATTGGCTGATAGGTGATAGTGTGTTAATTATCTCATCAATATATTCCCTTTAATGGTGTACCTTGCTTTACTATTCCAACATAAGTCAAGAGAATGGTCATTATTTTGTGAAAGGCTCCATTTGTTCTACACCTCAATTAGTTTCTGTAAAGTTAGCGACTCATCACATTGAAAACATATACGTTTACGGCATTCATCAAGCCAAACACTAAGTAGAAATAAAAAGGGTGAGTTATAATAAAATATATGCCAAATACTATTTTTGTACTGTTTCTTTTAGTATACTAAAACTGTTATATAAATCGCAAGATAAAAATTCTTCATCATCAAAGACATTGATGCTATTGTAAGTCTAATTAATCCCTTAACAATTGTCCAGTAGCCCAATTCTGCTGTGCAGTACAAACAGGAATGGATGACTGGTGGAAAAATAGTGAAAAATAAACTATACCAACAATCCTACTAACCCCATCACCACTCCTGTCCCTAGCTGAGGTCCTGATGTAATTCTCCAGAGTAGATTGTTTTTTATTCAAATATATGCCAAAGAATTTAGGCTTTAGCTACCATATGTGATAACAAAAATAATATAACACTTTAATATTATCCTTACTATTCCCAACGTTTAAAAACAAAATGCCAACCGTGCTCTTAAAATATGAAATCTACAGATACATAGTTAAACATACACTATACTGGCAATCAGGGGCATAACTATTATTGAATTGGACCCATTGCTAAATTTTTGGTGTGCAAATATACCAACCACAGTTACCGTACCTCGTTAATTGTTTTGTAAATTGTATTGATTCTACTAATGTGGTAATATATACTGTGTGTATTAATTTCTTATGATTTTTTATTGCTGTCAAAATCAGTTCATGGTTTTGTGATAATCAGAGCTTTGTGATATAATGAGCAATTCACCAGAGTTAATAGTGGATTACAAAATAGGCGATCTGGGTGGTAGCCTGGTGCCCAAACCTTCTAGGGGGCTCATGGTCACCCAAACCATCCACCAAATTTTACACTGAGAAGGACCTTCAACCATAAAATCCTCGTACATCTGTTCCTGCTCTCAACAATCATGTACACAAGAGCCATTTCCGGACCTTTGAAGGTACTCCTAAGGTCCTGAAGCCACAGATTGAAAGCAGGCTGAAGGGATGCATCTTCCATTCCCCAATAAACTTGATTCTTGTACCAAATGAAGGAAGTGATTCCAGACTATTACAAATAGTACCCAAAGTGTACATTCAGCAGAGGCCACAGATAGATGCCATAAAGTGGCATCTGTCTACTCTGAACTTATAGCTCTTTTTCCCAGCAAGAAGCAGGATGACAAATCGCTGTCTACTAGGTTTTTCATTCTGTGTATCATGCTGGATACGACATGTACTGTCCCAAAAGATATAGCCATCTTCCAGTATAAGAGTGTACACATTAAGCATGTATGTTGGGATATTTCAGGGATATATATACAATAAACATGCCTGAAAAACAAAATGTTAACCTAGCTTTAACCTTTAGAGTGCGGTCATAGGTGGCACTAGCATTGAATTTACAAACGCAATGGTAGTGCCTGGGAAAAGGTCTGATCGGTAACCAGCACCCGGTGTCTTGCATTGTTTTCATGCAAGACACCGGTTGCTGGTTACTTATCAAGTGGGTTTCCATGAAAAAGCATATGCGATCCATTGGAGGGCGGCCCTCAGGCACTAGGGTTGTATTTGTAAACACAATTTTACACTGAGAAGGACCTTCAACCATAAAATCCTCGTACATCTGTACCATAAGCAAAAAAGATAGTGGGACCGGCACCACCCTCTCCACACAACCCGAGCTCAGTGGCGACCCAGAGTGTGAACTGGCATCAAGGTCGCTGCTCCCTGGAGGTGCACGTGTGAATGCAGTGTAGGTCAAACAATCCCACGAGGAGAAAAGACACGGCACTCACCGGTATGTACAACGTTGAAATCTTTATGCGGACGGACACAGGACAGGAGTGATGCACACCACGACTGGGCGACGTGCCGTTTCGCGCACAAAGCGCTTCCTCAAGCCTCAGACGCTCTGTGCGCGAAACGGCCCATCGCCCAGTCGTGGCGTGCATCACTCCTGTCCTGTGTCCGCCCCATAAAGATTTCAACTTTGTAAACACCGGTGAGTGCCGTGTCTTCCTCCTCGTGGGAGCCTCGTACATCTGTTTCTGCTCCTCAATAATCATGTACACAAGAGCCATTTCAGGACCTTGAAGATGAAAGCAGGCAGAAGGGACACTTGATTCTTGTACCAAATGTAGGAAGTGATTCCAGACTAGTAGGGGCTATAATATTCATACAGCCCAGGGTCCATGGCAGTCTCAGTCTGCCTCTGACCAGAGTGACATCACATCAGCATGAACCGGTGTTTATCCATTGGAAGTAGGCAAAAAATTACAGCAAGCAGAGATATGAAAACTTGAAATAGAAACAGAAAGGATATTGGAAAATTGTATAACATTTTTTTACCCCTCTCTGTTATACCTCCACTGGAGGAGGATTCCCAACATATCCTTATGATAGAGGGCAGCAGTGTATCCCACTGTTTTCTTGCATTGTATGCTTATACACCAGATACATACTAGTGGTGTAGCACTTCTCTTCTGAAAGCAGGAGGAGTTAACCTCAGCAGCAGCCAGCAATTTTCTACTGCCGATGTTCAGGATGTCTCTATTTAAGGACAGTTATGTCACTAAGGGATCACCCAAAGTGTCCATTCAGCAGAGGCCACAGATAGATGCCATAGAGTGGCATCTGTCTACTCTGAACTTATAGCTCTTTTTCCCAGCAAGAAGCAGGATGACAAATCGCTGTCTACAAGGTTTTTGATTCTGTGTATCCTGCTGGATATGACATGTACTGGCCCAAAAGATATAGCCATCTTTCAATATAAGAGTCTACACATTAAGCATGTATGTTGGGATATTTCAGGGATATATATGATAAACAAAGTGTTAACCTAGCCTTAACCTTTAGGGTGCGGTCATTGGGGCACTGCCATTGAATTTACAAATGGTAGTCTGGGAAAAGGCCTGATCGGTAACCAGCACCCGGTGTCTTGCATTGTTTTCATGCAATACGATACATTGGAGGGCGGCCCTCAGGCACTAGGGTTGTATTTGTAAACACAATTCTATCCCTCTTGTGACAACTATGGCCCTATAATTAGTCTTAATTTCTGTTTTCATCCCTCCCTCCTTCCAAAAGCCATAATTTTGCAGTGCAGTGCAGGCTTTATGAGGCTCTTACTGCAGACGGCTTTAACAGTAGGTTACTCTGTAGGCCTGGCAATATGCAAAAGCCTCCGTACAACTAATAGCAGCTTAGTAGCGATACAAATGTAACCTCTAAGTACCAGGCTGGCGGCAATAGGACATGGCTTGATATCAATTACTGTGCCTTGCAGGACAGACAGCAATTTACATGTATTATCTGCTAGGGCTAAGCTTCCCTACCCTCCATGGCTCTCTCTGCCTCAAAAGGAAAGCAGAAAGAGTTGTCAACCACCAGACCGCCGCCACTACACCTATGTATGCCAGATGCTATTTTACAGCATTATTGTATAAGTAAGTGATCAGACCCCTTAGGGTTCAAGCACCTTAGGGGGCTGATTAGAAAAATAAAATGATGTAAAGAAAACTTCAAAAGTTCAAATCATCCCACTCCCTAGAACAGTGGTGGTGAACGTATGGCACGGGTGCCAGAGGCGGCACTCGGAGCCCTCTCTGTGGGCACCCGGGCCACCACCCCAGCATGAAGTTCACCAGACAGTACTCAAAGAATCTTCCTACAGAAGAATCTTTCTACAATGATAGACAAAATTTGCCCCTCCTTTCAACTGCGTCAGTGTCTTTAGGAGGCTGAAGGATTGAAAGTGTCAAAGAACAAGGGAGAAATAAATACTGCTTAAATTGCTGCGCTGGCACCTTGCAATAAATAAGTGGCTTTGGTTGAAGTTTGGGTCTCTAAAATGTTGCCATCACTGCCCTAGAACATACAAATACACACACAAAAACCATCAACATTTAGGTTTTTCCTGTATTCTAAAATGGTCAGGTCGATAAATATAAAAATAATTATAGTATGTGGTGACCTCATAACAGAAAAAAAAATGTCTAAATATCCACATCTTGCCAATGTAATCAATGGTTATTCAGTACCATAAACATATCAATAATCTCAGCTCTTCCCCCATAATGGCTCATTTCACAGCTGCAAATTCTATGGGGACAAGTTTAAATTTTTTAACTTCTTTACTGTTCTTGAAATAGAAAGACACCTATACAGCTCCTACATTTGAAACCTTGAAACAAAGGACTTTGTTTTTTTCTGTGGTTATGAATTTTTAGTTATTAAACTTAACAAAGCTATCTATATTATATTTTTCGATTTTAAGAAAAAGTCTTGGTAAAAAGTGCCTGCAATCTAAGTCCGAAATCAAAGGATCCAGTACTTCCAAACCCTCCTGACCCTGTTAATGAGATTAAGTGAAACACTGGCAAAGCAAACTTCCCCCGTTACGGGGAGAGCATATTCTGGGGGGGTCATAAAGACTGCTAGGGCGCCACTGCACCTTCAAGTTGCGGTTGTTAACCCTTTTGGGTTCAAGCCCCAACGTAAGAAGCCTAGAATAAGCTTAAGTCTGGGTGGGATCTATGTGTTGTCAGGATTTCCTACAACTGTAAGAAGCCTTCGCAGTGTTCTAAAATACAATTTTGTAGGTGATATGCCTTCCTGCTATTCTGCCAGAGTGACTATACCCGCGAACAAGTCCCTCTTTTTGTAGATTACCTTTCAAGAGCCATGCCGTTAAGAGCCCGTTCACTGAGGATGACATATAGGACCTGGTATAACAAGTCTTTCCTGTCGGAGCAGTAAATCCACTGGTCTGTCTGATTGACTATCCCGCGACTTTGAAACCAATGCACGGCGTGGCCAAAACGGGGCCATGAGAATCACTCTTGCTATATGTCCCGTTTTCTCTTCCCACCGATTCTTGGTATTAACACCATGGGAGGAATGCATAGAGTGATGGGTGTCCCCATGTTGGAGAATGCATCTATGGCCAGGGGATGGTCTCTGGGCGATTACGGGAATAATAATGTTTTTTTACTTTTCGATTCCCTTCTTGCTGGCGAAGAGGTCTACTTCTGGATACACCCACATTTTGTTATCATTGGAAAATTTTTCGTTCATTAGCCCATCTCCCCTGGGAGATGAAATTTCGGCTCAGAAAGTCGCCTGGACATTTCTGTACCCCTTCTATGTACCCGGCCTTAGGGGATTTGAAGTGAACTTCTGCCAACTAGAAAGATCTGGAAGTAATTTGCATTAGGTGTAACCCTCCTTGTGCCTCCCTGTTTGTTATGTAGGCACCATGTGGTGTTGTCTCGTCTTCTTCTCCCCCGTCTGGGGCTCTTCCGCTGGTCCCTGTCCTCCCTTTCGGTCCCCACTTCCCTTCCGAAACGCCCTCTGTTCCCCCGTCATTACTTTATAGCATGGGAATATACTGCCTTTTAGTCCTCTTATTATGCTGCACTAACTCTTTGGCCATGGCAATCGTCCGTCTTCGTTTGTGTGTTCCCAAGTTGCCTTTGAAAAGACTGATCTACCTACTTGACCCCCCTCCCCCAGGGGTGGCATCTGTCGTAATTATTCTTCCGTCCTAAAACAACCCTGCGGAGACCTTGTTTAAGTTTTGCGGGAACCTATACCACGAAATCTAGAGATTTTAGTACTATGTCGGGAATTCTTATTTTCTGGTCTAGGTGTTGGACGCTTGTCCCATGTGATGAGGAGAAAAATTTTGGGAGTTCCCTTGTATATACTGAGCCGCAGGGGACCGCTGAATGCGTGCCACAAGCAACCCAGAGAGAACATGCCCCTCGATTGAGATTCGGGAGTCGAGATTAGGTCGGTTACTCTTTTGTAATTTTTTCTTGTCTTTTTTCTAGGGAAGGAAAGTTTTTTGCACTCTGGAATCCAGCAGCACCCCATGGCAACCTTTTTTGTGTTGACGGGGTTGATAGACTTTTCTAGTTTCTGACCCAACCAAGAATCTCGGATTTTGCATACCCTGTCTACCTGGTTTCCTTACTGCATGTTCTGAGTGCACCACTAGTAGGAAATCCGTCTAATCGGGATGAAAGACCTGGCTCTTTCTTATAATGTTGTCCATTTCTAAATAACCTTTTGTAAAACCTTGGTGCGATGGCTATGCCAAAGGAAGTGCTCTGATTTGAAATGCAAGATCCTTTGACCTACTTTGAACCGGCAAGATCTTTAGGTACTTCTGGTTTCCGTGATGAATTGGAATAGGTAATAAGCGTCTGCAGGTCATTGACGCCATGAAACATCTAGGGAATAGTCAGATTTCGCGCTTTAAGTTTCCATTTTGACCTTGGGATTCTGAAGATGTTAATTGTTAAAACGCTTTTAATTTATTATAGCTCTTAATGACCCGTTGGTTTTTTTCACCAGAAAAAGAGTTGAATAAAAACCATTGACCCTCTTTTCCCCCGACGTTACCTGACACATGTACCTTTTTGAAGAAGAGTAGCAATTTCGATATCATTGCTAGTCACAACCTTTTCGGACTGGGACTTTTGTATTCTGAATCTCTGAGGAGGGAGGCGTTGTAAAGTCCCAGGTTATGCCTTGTGAATGGTACTAGGATCCAGTTGCTGTCTAATCTGATATTGTTTTCAGCCGTGAGTAAAAAGGAAGTCTTCCTCCTCACCTGGGCCTTATGTTCATTGTGGATGGGAACGGGCCGGTTTGGACGATTCCTAGACTGGTTAAATAAGAACCTCTATTCTCTTTGGTCTGGAGGAATTGGTCTGGAGTCTTTCTCTCTCGCTTTCAAACCTTGCCCTAGGTACGAAAGGACCGAAAGGATCTTGATTTATAGGAACATAAGGGGAAGGGAAGCCTTTCCTCTTATCCCCCCTTTTTCCAGGCAAATCATCCAGGACGGGACCGAATAAAAGCTCCATTACAGGTATAATTACACAGTCTGCTCCTAGAGGCCAAATCACCCGACCAGTCTTTAGCCAGAGGCTCTTCTTGCAGATTGTTTGATAGTGCCCGGTCAGATCTTGCTGATTCTCAGACTATCATCGAGGCGTCTGCTAAAAGAGCCGCTCCTTTCTGATATCTTTGCAATAGAGGACCTGCAGCTTTCTTCTCGGGACTTTATTTGTATATCATTCCCCAATTGTCCTACAAGACCACCATCAATACGGCTCGGGCCTGCAGCGCTGCCACAGCTGTTTAAACTCATTTGTCGAAGATCCCAAGATTTTTTTCAAGTTATCCATCCTTTCCTATCTAAGGATCCTTTAGGGAACTAATATCTCAAAGGGGAGGAAAGCCCCACGGCCCATTTTAATGATCGAGCATCCACTTTAGTTGGAGAGGCCCCGGATGAATATTATCCAATCAAAAGGGGTATTTCCTTTTAATGAGCTCTGGAATAAAAGTATTTCTTGTCAGGGTTTTTCCGCACTCCTTTGACATTAATGTGGAAATAGTGTTTATTGAATGGGAAAAGTGCGTTTTTTCTTTTCCGCTAAACGTTCAAACATATGTCCTGTACTGACTTTGGCTCTCTTTCTTTTCGCTCATGTCCCATAGTGGCTCTAATCATTTTTACAATTGATCAGTGTCCTCCGTTAGAATAAAGGACTGCCCCGTCAATTCCCCTCCTCAAGAAGATCGAAGAGGTTTTTCTCCTCCTGAATAATCCCTCTTCTTCAGAGTTTGAAGGGTCTTTCCGGGGCTGTTACAGTGAGAAGGACCCTGAAAGTTTTTATCCGGTAATATAGGTCCGGTTATCGTTTCCTTTGACTGTCAATTTGACCTCTTTCTCTAATGACCGAACGAAGGGTTCTCCAGCCATGAGGAGGATTCCTCGAGATAATCTTCCATAGCCGGAAGCACACGTATTTTTTTCATAACAGACGGCAACTTCCTACCGCACATCCTACTTCCTGTGGTGTGTTTTCCTGTGGCTTTCTTGGGAGTATTCTTCTCCGTAAAACCTTAAAATCAGAACATTAGTGTGGGTAAGTAAAAATTCGCCAATCGGGTAACTCACCACACCCCTTCATTACGCGGAGTTGGGTTCTTCAGGGGTTTCAGGAGCTCACGCTTATTTACCGCCATTCTCCTGCCTGAGCTGCAAGCACAAATGCTTACGTTACTCCTTCATGGCGTCTAAATGTGAAAAAATCCATCCATGCCACGCCCCCGCTCCGTTCCAGCTTTGTCCGGCTCGTTCTTCATTGCAATACACTATGCACAGAACGAGCCGCACCCGCTCCACAATACCTACCCCGGTGGATATCTCACCGGTTTTTTATCTTTTCTTGTTCCTCCTGTCTTCACGCTGGCCCCACATGCGTTCCATGGCAGTGCGCCGATCGCGGAACCCGGAAGTGAAGAGTCAAAGCGCTTCGTCGCGCGCATCATCCGTACAGAGATTGCGTACACAGGAGGAGAAGGACCACTGGAGCCATCCTTCTCCAGAGAGACCGACGCGCCCCGGTAAGTCAGAACTGCGGCACCTACGACCAACCAGAGGTTCCCTCAGCCCACTGCTCATGTCCCTTCCAGGGACAGGAAAACCACTGAGGTCAGAATAAGGAGGGACATTTTTTTAATGCTCTGTTTTCCTGTCCCTGGGGCGGATCCTCTCTCTGGTTGGTGCCTTCGGGTGAAGGGGAAAAAAGTAGGCTTTGTATCAAGAAAATTTTGGGGCTAAAAGTGACTGCTTCTCATATTTCGAAGTCAGAAGAATTGAGCACTGCCACTCCAACCCTCCTGAGCAACTGCAACCCTTTTTGTTTTACACAATCTTTTGATAGAACAGAGCCGCTACACTCCTTCCTTCCCCATCTTGCTGCCCTGTCTGTAATTTAGAAGGACCTATGTTACATCATCAGGTAATCTGACCGTCACAAGACCACCACAGAGGTTTTACTTGTACAATGCAGTTCCCTGAGGACTGTGGGAAGCTATGGGCTGGCATACAGGCTGCTTAGCTGCTGGAAAGGGGGATGCTGCTGATACTGAGGAGATGGAAGCAAGGGGGAACTGTGGTCAGGAAGATGGACAGGCAGCTTAAATTTTGAGAGGATGGGAGCTGGGAGGAACTGTGCTGAGAATTGAGAGGCTGCTGATACTGATGGATAGGGCAGGGGAACTGAGCTGGTAGAGTGATAGTACAACTGCTGATATCTGAGGGATGAGGAGCAGGGGAATGTGCAGGAGATTGAGAGGCTGACTGACTACTGAGGGATGAGGAGCAGGGAACGTGTAGGAGATTGAGAGGCTGCTGATACTGGGATGAGGAGTCAGTGGAATGAGGCTGGAGATTGAGGGCTGCTGTACTGGGGATGAGAGCAGGGGGACTGTGCTGGAGATTGAGAGGCTGCTGATACTGAGGGATGAGGACAGGGGAACTGTGCATAGATTGAGCATGTGCTGCTGATCCTGAGGGAGAGGATCAGGGGAACTGTGGAAGTAGATTGAGAGGCTGCTGAACTGAGGGATGAGGAGCAGGGGGACTGTGGAGGAGATTGAGAGGCTGCTGATACTGAGGATGAGAGGGGGGCAGGTGGGATCTGTGGAGGAGATTGAGCGGCTGCTGATACTGAGGGTCTGAGGAGCAGGGGGACTGAGCTGGAGATTGAGAGGCTGCTGATCCTGAGGGATGAGGAGGCAGTGGGAACTGTGCAGGAGATTTGAGAGCTGGCTTATACTGAGGGATGAGGAGCAGGGACTGTGAGGATATTGAGAGGCTGCGATACTGAGGGATGAGGAGCAGGGGCCTGAGCCTGGAGATGAGAGGCTGGTGTACGAGTGATGAGGAGCAGGGGAACTGTGGAGGAGATTGCGAGGCTGCTGATACTCGAGGATGAGGAGCAGGGGTACTGTGCTGGAGATTGGAGGCTGCTGATACTAGGGAGGGACGGGGAACTGTGCAGGAGATTGAGAGTCTGCTGATCACTGCGGGTGAGAGCCGGGGGAACTGAGCTTGAGATTGAGAGGCTGGTGATACTGGGGATGAGGGAGCAGGGGAACTGAGGCTGGAGATTGAGAGGCGGTGCTGATACTGCGGGATAGGCGTGCAGGGGGACTGTGGCTGGAGATTAGAGGGCTGCTGATACTGAGGGATGAGGAGCAGGTACTGTGCAGGAGATTGAGAGGCTGCTGATACTAGGGATTAGGAGTCAGGGACTGGTGGAGGAGATTGGAGGCTTGCTGATAACTGAGGGATAGGATTTGCAGGGGGAACGACTGGAGATTGCGAGGCTGGTGATACTGGGGATGAGGAGCAGCGAACTGAGCTGGAAGATTGAGAGGCTGGTGATACTGATAGGAGCAGGGAACTTGTCAGGAATTGAGAGGCTGCTGATACTGCGGGATGAGGAGGCAGGGACGTGTGCAGGATGAGCGGGCCGTGCCTGATACTTGAGGGATGAGGACATGGGACTGAGCTGGAGATTGAGATGCTGCTGATACTGAGGGATGAGGAGGGCAGGGGGCTGTGCCGGAGATTTGTAGCGGGCTGCTGATACTGAGGGATGAGAGCAGGGGGACTTGAGGCAGGGAGATTGAGAGGCCCCTGGTGATACTGAGGGATTAGGATCAGGGGGACTGAGCTGGAGGATTGAGATGCTGGTGATACTGAGGGATGAGGAGGTACCAGGTCCGAACTGAGCTGGAGATTGAAGTGCTGGTGAACTGCTGAGGAGGGCAGGGGAACGTGCACGGAATTGAGAGACTGCTGATACTGAGGGATGAGTAGCAGATCGAAGTGTGCAGGAAAAGGAGAGATTACTGATACTGGAGGGATGAGAACAGAGTGAACTGTGCAGAAGATGAACAGATTACCGATACTGAGGGATGAGGAGCAGAGAAAACTTTGCAGATGATGGAGAGGCTACTGATACTGAGGGTTGAGGAGCAGGGACTGCACAAAGGCCCCCCCCCAAATTTGGCGAGGCTGCTGATACTGAAGATAGAGGGTCAGAACTAACTGTGCAGAGTAGAGCGCTGATTAGCCTGAGGGATGAGAAGCTGACCATGAGGATAAGGCAGGAACTGTGCAGGAGATGGAGAGATTACTGATACTGAAAGATGAGTAGCAGGGGGAACTGTGCAGGAGATGGCGAGGCTGCTGATACTGGAGAGATGAAGATATGGCAGAAACTGTGCAGGAGATGGAGAGATTACTGATACTGAGAGATGAGGAGCAGGGGGAACTGTACAGGAGATGGAGAGGCTGCTGATAATGGGAGATGAGGATAGGGGGTTGAACGACATGAGAAGCCGAGGGCGGTTTTCTGTGGGTATGTATCGCTGGAGGGATTTTTTTACAGAAGATAGAAAGGGCTGATAGGTAGAATTAATTATAATGGGCTGAAAGCTGATGGTGTGGGAGTACACTGGGTGGTTGAGCACATGATGGGGGGATTTAGAAAATATGATGAATAGAGAGCTGAGGGTATGCAGGGGGTTGGTCATTATAAGCGGGTGAGAGCTTATGGTATGTGTCAGGTTGGAAGGGTGTGTATGAAAGTAAAAGTAAGTATAACAGAGCTATCTATAGGCACGAAAGTAGCAGACATGTCTGGGTGTGAATGAAACAGCGATGTCTGTGTGCATGTAGTGGAGCTATTAAATAGATGTGTTTGTCACCACTAGAACAAACGTTATTGTTGTCAAATATTATATATTATTTTTTCATTTTTTACTATAAGTAAAATGTGTCTTAAGGTATATACAAAGTCTCTAGAGAAAAAAATAACAAGTGTATTAAATGAAGTTGGAAAGTAAATATTTTAATATATTTAGCAATGTGTGCTATTGCCTACTCTAAATGCCTTGTATTCTAGTTACAGGTCAATGTTTTCCAAAAAAGTTAATTACTTAGTCATTAGTTTACTTTCTGAACCATTAAGATATAGTTAAGATTCAATTAATTAAGTGGGACTTAATTTACATTCATTTAAAACAGTCACAAAAAGATAAGAAAGAATCACGCTTAAGGCATTGTAGACTTAACTAAAATACTTAACAGAATAAATTAGCCTTGCTAAAGTACTTTGAGTAATTATAGAGCATAATAAATAGACACATTTCGGACCTCACTACTGACTGATTTAAGATTCAAAATGTAGTTATACCTTCATTTTGTTGTTGTGTATACTGTATGTTCCACCCGCCCCTCTGACATGCCCGATATACCGGTATAAGGAGGCTTCGGCCTAGAATCGCATCTGAATGGGTGCAGGGCATAGCCTCTTCACACCCACCCACGTCCACTTCCCTGGGATGGGGAAATAATTTCTGTCATTACGGAATTAATATGAAAACTCTCTCACATACACATTTAGATTTTTTATTTTGCTATTACAAAAATGGCAATGTGCAAGATTTTGAGAGGGGAAAATAATGCAATAGACAAATAACACATCCAAATAATGGATACTTTAGAAAAGAGACAGGGAAAGCGGTGTGCAAACAAATACTTTTATTATTTCATCAAATATCAAAGATAAAACATTTAAACCCAAAAATGGGGACAAAGAACACAATGGTCTCCTACTCAGAGAAATTTTCCTATATGTACCCCAACAATGGATAACAGGCTGCTAAATATAAGGTGTAAAAATATCACAAAATCACATGTATAAGGTGCAAAGTGCCTAGGCTGAATACATACAAAGTTCTTGGACTATGTGCTGGTGTGGTGTAACAAAACAAGTAGAGACAGTGTCTCATGCAGGTGTTTACATATTGATGAATCAAAAAAACAAAACATAGATAAAGTGCTGCGTGCAAAAATAGCAGCTAGTGGTGTAGATACACCTCAAGTAGATACATAAAGGCGTACATCATCATTAAACTTACCTAATGTGAGGCTGAAGAGGAGAGCACCACAACCCCCACGCGTATCGCCCGTCTGGCGGCTTCCTCAGGGGATAAGGAAGGGAATCAATCGCGCAGCTATTATAAATCATACCGTCCTCCCCCTAGCGTGTATGGATGTCCTACCATATACCGCTCCTTTTAGTGTTAAACACATCAAGTTATCATCGTTTCATAGGAGGTCTACAAAGGTACTGTAATCAAGGGTTTTCCTCCTGCCGATTTGTAGTGTTAAGTGAATCTGATGTTGAGCCAGGTGGCGCATAAACTACTTCCGGGTCAAGGAGGTCAGAGATCCTGAGTCAAGTAATGGACATGTGTTGCCAGGCAACGGGGTACGACCTCCGTGCTAAGTTTGAAGGTCGGGGGGCATCCTACAACAGAAAAAGGAAAGAGTGTAGGTATATGCAGCCATCACTGTGGCAGCTATAACTCAGATGGAGTTTAACGATCAAAAAAAGGAACAGAAGTGTGTATATAAAAATGAACTAGAGACGCATGATCGTAGCAAAGTCGGAACCTTGCGCTGGCTAGAGAATACCAAGGCAGCGTAATGGCATATATGCAAAACTGTCTGTATAATCTGGAGTACAAGATACGGCGAGAGATCCAGATATGTGTCAATTGCGGTCGGCGGCACAGAGCTCTGGCATCAACTGGGCGACACAATGTCCGCAATATCAAATTATGAATCATGCAAGTCTGTGTTACGAGGTAGCGAAAAAAAGAAAAATGTAAACCAAACATGTAAACAAAAAATGTAAACAAAATGTAACTCAAAAAAAAAAAAAAAAAAAAAATTGAGCAATTGTCATTTTAAATCTCAAGTAAATGAAAGCGGCGATAATACACGAAAATAAGGAATTAAAAATGAACGGACGGCGCACGTGCATATACTATGGTACGGTCAAGATTCATAACTGTATGCGCACAATACAAATATGAATGATGCAAAGAGGCAAAAAATTGGCATAACGTAAGACAACAATTATCGATATCTCTCGAGTAAGTAGAGTGCAGACTGCAATGGCGGCATTATCTCCTATTGGACTAATCTTTGTAAGGTCATCTATATATACAACAAAATGGTGTACAAGAACCGCTAATTGGATGTTCCTGCCATTAATTAAGGTACAGATTGGAATCTGCGACATGTCGTCCGGATTAGACCTTCCGTTGTAATACTGCGTATGAGTCCCAAATAGTACCCGCTGGAATACATCTCTGAGAATCATCGAAAGTAGCATCGTGTATAAAGTATAGCCCGCTATCCATCCAGTCCTTCTAATTATTACATGAATATAGATCAAGTCACTAAGGAACAAACCAAGCAGCGCTACACAGTATATAGACAGTAAGAATCTAGTACAAGAACTATCGTGTGAGGGCAGTAGCCGTTACCTAAACGGTAAGTATCACTAGTCTCAGCACGCTATCCTGGTAGGGGCGGGATGGCAAGGACATCCACCACAAGGTGGGGTGAGGGGGAGAAAGGAGAGTGTGAAAAATATTCAACAATTATCAGCTAGTATAATTTATATACACAATTATCAATTTTGTATCCTTATTATTATCAAGGTCAACCAAATGGATGATATAGGCAGCAGCAAGAATGTGTAGCGGGCAGGATGATGCATTAACAGACTTTTATATGCAGCAGTAACATTGATATAAGGGCTTAACGAAGAATGGGGAGTCCAACTTGTGGGAGTATACAACATTGATATAGAGCGTAAGGGATCGGATCCCAATACACCTGTGGGTGCATCGATAGCGATATCTTGAAAGAGTATTGTTATGGTCCCTCTATTAGAGCAGCAGACTGAATCTGAGAGTTAGTGCGATTAAAAGGGATCTCATCATGCGTGGTGTGAACAGAAGGTTAACATTCTATAAAAAAAACAAAACAAAAAAGCCAAAAAACGCAATAAGTGAACAATGCAAGTGAGAGTATCATTTTTTGTTTAAATTTCTTTTTCTTTTTCTGCTACCTCTATACCACAGGATTGCATGTGTATTCAATAATTTGATATTTGCGGACATTGTGTCGCCCGTTATGCTGCAGAGCTACTGTGCGCCGCCGCAATTGACCCCTATCTGGATCTCTCGCCGTCCATCTTTGTACTCTAGATTATACATACATTTGGCATTATATGCATTACGCTGGCTGCCTTGTATCTTCTAGACAGCGCAGTGTTAGACTTGCTACGATTTCATCGTTCTATAGTTCATTATATACACCACTCTGTTCGATCGTTATCAACTCCATCTGAGTTTATCTGCCCACAGTGATTGCTTGCATATACCTCACCGTCTTTTCTTTTTTCTGTTGTTACGGATCGGACCTTCAAACTTCAGACGGTGGTCTGTCCCCGTTGCTTGGCCAACAGCACCATACTTGACTCAGGATCTCTGACCTCCTTGGAACCCGGAAGTAGTTTATTGACGCACCTGGGCTCACACATCAGATTAACTTTAACAAAACTTACAAATCGCGGCTGGGGAAACCCTTGATACAGTACCTTTTTAGACTCACCATGAACTATGAATCATACTTTGATGTGTTTTAACACTAAAAGGGTGCGTAGTTTGGTAGGACATCCTAACACCGCTGGGGGCGGACTGGATGATTTAAATAGCTGGTTGATTCGCTTTCTTATCCCTAGGAAGCGCCACGCCAGACGGCGATACGCGTGGGCGTTTGTGGTCTCTCTCTTCATGCTCTACATTAGGTAATATAATGTGATGTATCTGCTTTACTTGTATCTACTTGAATGTGGTATTCTACACCCACTAGCTTCTTTTTTTTGCATCGCAGCACTTTTATCTATGTTTGTTTTTTTTGATCTCATAATATGGATAACACCTTGCATTGAGGGACACTTGGTCTTACTTGTTTTGTACACACACAGCCACATAGGCCAAGAACCTTTGTATGTATTCAGCCAGGCACTTGCAATCTTATTACATGGATTTTGTTGGCATATTTTTACACCTTTATATTTAGGCAGCCTTGTATCCATTGTGGTTGTAACATATATGAAATATTTCTTGAGGAGGAACCATTGTGTTCTTTTTCGATTTTTTGGGTTTTTTTTTTTAAATGTTTTTATCTTTGTATATTGATGAAATAATAAAATTTATCTTGTTTGCACATCCGCTTTCCCTCTCTTTTCTAAAGTAAAAAAAATGGCAATGTACTAATTCACACATTGGATCTAAAGGGAGGTTCATTAGTATGAAAGGTGGCTCAGTTTGTTCCCACCAAAAGTAGAACAAAGAATGTAGACGCCAAAGGAATATTACATATTTCCTAATAACTAGGGAATAACCCATACATGTGAGCCCCCACTAACAGGACAGGGTCAAGGGGACCTCCCTACCTCTCTTCTCTCCACGAACCTCACTAGATCATATAACAACTCTAACTTTTGGTGTAACACCAAATTTGGTATGGAGTGATAGAGAATGGGGTACCCAGTTGATTGGAGTCAGCTGCACCATTGTAACAATTTTCTGTGTAGAGTTATCCTATTTAATAAGAATCCAATTTTAAAATGTACCTAACTTAGGGGAAGGTGGGTCACATAAGCATGTGAACACCCCGCCACTCAGTGACATCACAAGATGGAGACAGGGGAAAAATCTATGAAGCATAAATTATCGGGTTATAGAAATGCTCAGTGTTTGTGGGATCAATATTAATGGGACAGTCTGTCCAAATCTCTTGTGCCGACCCTTAAAGCCCAGATTAGTCTTCTATCTCAGTAGTGAGGGTCATTTATTTTTATTCTTTTTATTTTAGAACTGTTTGCATTTGTATTGTACGAATATTTTTTTGTAACCGTTTTTCTATTTTTTATCTAAGCATTGTATTGGAGATACAGGAGATGCAGCTGTTGGTAATACTGAGGGGTTGAGGAGTTGGGGGAGTCACTGAAGAAAGGGAGGGCAGGTTATACTGAGGGGAAGAGGAACTTGGGGGATGTCTTACACAGGATAGGAAAGCCCCAAAACTTCCCGCAAAACCCTGGGTCGGGAGAGCAAGCTCTGGGGCTGCATGCAGAAAAAGCGGTTTATCTTTTATGTTATTGACTATAATAAATTACTCTTTTAGAAGCAGTCTACATGTTTTTAATCTGCACCCTAGATCTACCCATCCTGATTTAAGCTCAAAAGAAATTGAGGACCCTGAATAAAAACACATCAATGTGTGTTCTATCACGACAACAAGCTCCAAACTGCTGACTGAAATATTTGCATTTTGGATAAGGAAAAATATATCTAAAGCAATATCCAGATATCATGCTATTACAGGTCACAATGAGTTTTTCAAAAAGTTACTTCTTTAATAGAGATAAAAATCCCTATAAAACATACAGGAATATATACAAGTATTTATAATTAATTGCAATCACTTGTATACATATATCTATTATATTGCTAATAATTTTAAATACTTGGATATATTTTTGTAGTAGTAAGATATCTGTATATTGGTGCTTTAGATATAAAGTAAATTCTACTGTGTGCTGGTAATGTGCCTACCTGAAACCAGTTTGCACATGTATTTATGTGCAGTCTACGTCAGAATTCTGGCACAGACAGGATAGTAAATCTGGGCCTATATTTCAGCTGTACCACACACTTTCCGCTGTAATATATCTCAGCTATGCCACACACAGTCATCACTGCTATATGCCTTCTACCCCTGCTATAAAGACCTTATCTTGCCTGTAGCTTATAGAGTGAGGCTACATTCACACGTATGGGGGATGTATATACGGCCGACTATATACGCGCCATATACTCTCCCCCATAGCAGCAATGGGCGGCACGGCATCCTACTTTTCCCGTAATACGGCGCCGTGCGCCATAGGTTGCTATGGAGAGGGGCGGGGGTGAGCTGTGCTCACCTCCTCCTCCTCTCCCCGTGCACTGCCGTTGCCCGCTACGGTACGGTACAGGCGGGCAACGGCAGTGTGAATATAACCTAAGTCTGTGCACACTGCTGCTTGCCAGCAGAAAGTGTCTGTGTGTGAGCTTGTCTTGTAATGGAGAGGGACAGAGATTACACTGCATTCTGCTGACATGAGAAGCTTTTCAAGAGAAGATTTACAGTCAGATCCCCGGGCAACCAAAATTGTATAAACCAGGACTGATAGAGACAGGTTGGAGTTATATCTAGTGAAATGCTGTATTTTTGTTAATATCAGTGAATTAGAGAATGTGTTCTTATTCTAATTTAAGAATCTTGTCTTCATGGGAATATCCCATCAAGTGGACATTCAACGGGGTAGTAAAAAGAAAAGTAAGAACTTTTGTAACATAAATTTTGAATTTCTAGGCTTAACTGAAAGTGTCTCATTTTTCAAAATCAAATTAAGTAAATAAAAATATTATATTATGTATGTCAATATAGACATTAGTCAATTGAGTTAACAAAAGAAAACCACTCATGTACTACTTCTTCATTATTCTTCCTCTTTGTGAAATGTCATGCTTGTTACAGAGGAATAAGTAAAGCACTATATTTTTCAAATATGATCTGTAAAATTAAATGCTTAAAGAAAATCTCTAGATAATTTAGTAGCAAAAGCTGTAACCACTTTAACATAAGTGGCATTATCTTTGATTAAAAATATAATTTATTTATTTGTTGGAACAAGTGGCTTCATTTACATGCTGAACTACTAATTTATCACCGGAGCCATACTTGAGATCACTCATACACAAGTGCAATCAATTTTGACTATGAAATTAATTTTTATGATACACATTTTATCTTTCATGTTATGCATTTCAAGCTATATCTCAGATTAATCACTGTGGGATGAGGTCTGTGGGATAACAGGCCAACAGTCATAAGCAGAAAAACTGGACATGTTGATCATATAAGCCAATCACAGCACAATAATCCAGAAAGTCCAGCTCACTTTCCAGTTCGTAGACCCCTTGCGCACATTATACACGATTAATGATACATTGTGATTAACGATACATTAGGGCTCATTTACTTAGGACGCATTCACTAAGGGACGCATTTACTTTGGGCGCATTTTCATCGTGTTTCCCGACGATTTCCATTTTGCGCCGAATACCCCCGGGATTTTGGCTCACACGATTGGCACCAGCTTGCATGTGACACAAATCGGGGGAAGCAGGCCGCCGGACAACCCGACAGATTCTGACAATGCGCAGGATTTAACATTTAGAATTGTGCCGCAAGACACGCACTTACAAGCATCGGGAAGAAGCAGGTGAACTCCGGCAGGAACTCGGGCGCACAAGCTTAGTGAATCGCAGCAGTCCCTTTAAAGATGTTCTTTTATTCCTTCATAAGGTTTTAATATTTTGTATGAAGCCGCGACGGTTCTGTAGGCAAAGTTACTCTGGTCACGTGATATCTATCACACAGATCGTTAATTTAAAGTGAAAGTAGACCATGATTAAGTCAGATGAGCAAACACATAGGTCATTTCCTGTTACACCATGAGTTGTATGATTATGGACCTTTCCAAGAAATATGCTTTTATTTGGAATTCAATAAAAAGAAGATTGTTATAAACCTCATTCCCCCGAAGTGCTGGAGAATCTTTTTTCTGGTATTAAGCCAATCACTGTGTTATATTTCTCTCAAGTTGGTTGCAATTGACCAATTATGAACATCATTTAGGTAAGTTAACTTTATCCGGGATTTAAAAAATAAACTATATGAGTCTCCGAGGGGGCTATAGAAACAATGAAAATCCTATAACCATGTGCCTGCTACAGGATCAGTTTAAATGTATATCAGGTATGTGGCATTAGTCAGGACTTGACCACTGGTCTCTGTGAATAGACAAAAGCTGTCAGCGACAGGTGGTGCCACTTTAGCAAAAAGTCCTTCGAAAGGGTGCTCATCAGTAACACCTACATGTTGTCATATTACATGCGGGGGGCAAAGTTGCCAGCTGCCATTGCCACCACTCTTCTAAGAAGCTTGTCTCCCCCCATGATGTTACAGAGAGCTACCAGATCCCAGGCAGAAAGTGGTTTTGCATACAGAATGTAACTAAAGGTGGTTAATGAGTAACCCATTTTAAAAGCCCCCAATTTCAGGTGCCCTGGGTACCCGGACCTGGACTCTTAGTTAAATACAAAGAAGCTAACAATAATTTACAACAAAAAACAATGGGAGGGAAAAATGATGCTTTTCCCACAGCATGTAAAGTATAACACACCCATGATTGGTGCCATCGCCAATTTTGGATTCGGGTCGGGGGTCGAGGTACATAAACCCAGACTTTACTATTCAGGTTTGGGCAAACCTGCCGAACCCAAATCCTCACTAATCACTCATGTTAAATATAAAAGACCAAATGCTAAACAAAATTTTAAGCCAAAAAACAATGGGAGGGAAAAAGATAAAGCTTACTGAGACACTGGTATTTGCATCCTGCACATTAAACTACTATGAAAACACATTTAACTCACTGGTGGTAATTAACAAATGAGAATCACCTGTGAGTAATTGTCAATGCCCATGTGACATTAATTAGCCAATGAATGATGACTTTAGTGTTATAAGACACCACATGGTAGGCCCTGTTCCTTTGTCAAAATGGTGAATACAAAGGAGCTGTCTGAGGACTTCAGAACTGCTACTATTAGCAATCATAAGGGTCATAAGACCATCTCCAAAAACATTGTTATTAATTGCATTAAAATGGATTAACATCTTTATCATGTTTTGGATTAACACCCATGGATCATGCTATTTTGGATACAAATTGCTGACATGATTATGTAATGTACAAGTTTGGGATTCTATATTTACAATGTGGTAAGGCTTTTATGTCTGAAATATATACAGTAATATAATACATTGTATTTCAATTTCAGTAAGTATGGGCGATTGTAAGTAAAATATACAGAATGTTGCCCTTTTCCAAGATAGCCACCATCTGACCAATAGTGCAGTCTGCATGACTGGAAGTCCCAATCCTCACCAATTCCGGCTAGTGTCCAGAGAGAGTCTTAGCTCTTGTGAGATTCTGGACGCTGATGGCCGGAGAGTGGAGGCTTACATGCTCCACAGCAGTAAGCACTAAGGTGATTAAATTCACCTGTAGTATTTCTGTATGTAACCCCCGTACTTAAGCCTGGCAGCAACAGGGAAATGTGTATAATGAATCCATGGGGGGCTGTATATAATTAAACTATAGGGGGCTGTATATAGTTAAACTTTTAGGGGGCTGTTTATAAAATAACCATGACAGGGCTTTTTGGGAATATTTTAGTTAGTTTCTAAATTTTTAATGCCGTCACATGAGTTCACTGCAAAGGGGCCCACTGAAAACCCCTCCACTCCCGTTCCACAATAGCAAGGAAGTCTCAGCCACAGGTCAAGGAGCAGTCACTAATGCTCTATGATAACTCTCCTAGCTGGAGTTACCATTATCTCCTCACAGCGCTTACAGCTTTCACAGCTCTCATAGCTAGTGAGCTGCTCCCTTTCTCCCGTCCAATTACTTGTACACTGAAGGGTTATTGTAGTAGAGTGCCAAATCAAGCTGTTTCTTTTCAGCCACCGTCCATATACCCTTCTACCATATATATATCCATTATGGGATCCAGGAGTTGCAGAAACCATCTATATTATCTACTAAAATGCCTACCGACATCAGGTGAGCAGTGCTTTTTTTCCATACATTTCTTTTTATTAGACACTATTAAACTATGGAGAACCATGTGTTTTTTTTGCAATTCCCTTTTATATACTTTTAAAAGTGAGTGGAACCAGTAATGTAAATTATAGAAGCAGATTGGGAATTAGTATTAAAAATGTTATTGGAACAGGTTTTTAAGTGAAAGTGAAATCTTGATGACATATACCCTGTCAAAATCTACATGAGTAGACTTTATTAAAGGGAACTTGTCAACAGAAAGGGACATAATAAACCACTTTCAGTATGTTGTGAAGCAGCTGAACACCTTCCGGTTCATGTTTATTTCATGACCCAGTGTCATGGCATCATCCAGAAAATTAACTATGAAGTGAGATGTGAATTGGTTGTTTAAAGTCAAAGAGGCGGAGATTTTAACAGTGAAGTCAAGCTCTTTTTTCCTTAGAAACCCCCCTTCACTGTTATTGATGGTCCTGCATCCAGAGACATCACTAAACACATCTCCAGAAGTCTGATGCATGATGTCAATCACAGAGTAGGAGGCACTCAGAACTCCCCACCATGACTTCAGTGTTAAACACTCCTCCTCCTTGACTTGATACAACCAATTTACAGCTCACATCAAAGTTGATTTTCTGGATGATTCCACCACATTGGGCCATGAAAGACAAAGTGAAGAAGGTGTTATGCTGCTTCACCATATTCTGGCAGTGGTTTATTAGGCCAATTGCTGATGACAGGTTCCTTTTAAGTATGTTTCTTCAAGGACAGAAAATTAAGAATTCTACATGTTAACTTTTATTACTGTAACTTTTCTTAACAAAGTAATCAGAATGTTAAACCCCTATTATTTGAGAACTGTTTGAGTCTGACATACAGTTTCCAAATAGTTTTGCTTTTTTTATGGACTGTACCTCCAGCAACAGAAGAAAAATCTGAAACTAAAGTAAAACTTGGACATTCACTAAACAATCAATAAAATATGAAGTTTTGCCTTCTCTGTTATTTTTAATCACTAACTTGTCTAATAAACAGAACATTTACACATTTAGGCAAACCATTAAAAAATAACAATAAATTGTTAATATGTCCCTGCAGGTGCTCTCCAGCCCACCATCTCAACTGAACAACTGACAAGGTTCTCTGCTCATGCAAATTATCATAAATGAGGATATATTACTTAGATTCTAATGACTGTGTTTAGTAAATGAACAAGATAAATTAGTCTTTTTTGCTACTGATCTTTGACGCAACTGTAAAAAATACTTGTAAAGTCAAAATTTTAAAGCAGGAAAAACTAAATATTTTACTGTAATTTAGAAAGGGGTTTGGTTCCTCTAATGTATTTAGCAAAGTAAGTCAGTTTCTGGTTGGTTAATTTAAAAAATGAAATATATTTATAATAATAATAATTATAAATCATGAAAAGGGAAAATAACATTTGAACAATAGAAGCTATATTGTGACAGGTGGTTTTTCTTAAAAAATGCAAAAAAAATTCAGTTCAACATTTTTTGTCTGAAGGGAACTTCACAACTACCAATTAGCAAACTCCATTCAGAATATGCTACCAACCAACTAGTTCACCACATAAGTCAATGTAGATTTATTCTGGCGTCATTTCTGACAATCCATCGGCCCAGCCAGTGGTTTGTGAGAAGCAGTTGGCTGATTCATCATGTTTTTTTCCTCAGCCTCTATATTCATGTGCCACAACTTTGTCTTATTTGCTTTGCTTCCAATCCAGTTTTTATTGGAACTTGGGTGTCATCTTACCAATGTGCATGGGAGCATAACAAATGCCACCCAGCCTGCTATATGTTATTCTCATCCTCAGCTAGCACCGATCGTGGGTGTTAACCATTTTATTGCCGTCGGCAAAGCGTGGGCGCCACCATCTTGGCTTCCTATCGCTGCTCCCTGTGACATCATTATAATAGATGGTGTGCAAAATCCCCATATACTGCTATACTGTTGCATGGAAGTATATGGTAGGCTCAATCAGACAATCTAGGGTTAAAGTACCCTAGGGAGTTTGAAAAATAATAACAAATAAAAATAAAGAAAGTAAAAAAATCATAAACACATGTAAAAATCATAAACACATTAGGTATCGCATGTCTGAAAATGCTCGATCTATAAAAATATAATAAAATATTTTCACTGAGTTTTAACCCCTCAGTGGAAAATAGCGCCCAAAGTTGCAAATGGTATTTTCTTGCCATTTTGAAAAATATAAAAAATTCTATAAAAAGAGATAAAGAGGTCGCACATTCCTAAGAATAGAAGCATTGAAAACATAATCAAAAGTCACAAAAAATGAAACCATTCACAGCTCTGTACACCAAAGTATGAAAAAGTTATTATCGCCAGAAGACGGGAAAATTAAGAATTTTTTTTTGTACAGGAGGTTTTCATTTTTGTAAATGTATGAAAACATTATAAGACCTTATTATAAAACCTTGCATCATACTAGGGGCCAGGTACCACTGTATGGAGGAGGTGTTTGTTTGGTGAACCTTACCTGGTTGTGCCAAACATTTTGACTCATGTATGTTTTTTAATTGTTTTTAACTTGTCCTTCATGCCTTGATGGAAATTTTCTATTGTTGAAATAAAGATTTATCACTTTTTTACATAATTTTGTCTGTTGGCACACCTCTTTTTCTCTTTGAATATTTTATAACATTATAAAACCTATACAAATTTCTTATACTCACGATCACACTGACCCAAAGAATAAAGTAGATATGTCATTTAGGGCGCACAGTGAAAGCCGTAAAATCCAAGCCCACAAGAAATGGCGCAAATGTGTTTTTTCATCATTTTCACTGCATTCAGAATTTTCTTCCAGCTTCCCAGTACAGGGCATAGGATATTAAATACCACCACTATTAAGTGTAATTTGTTATGCAAAAAACAAGCCCATACACAGCTATTTATGTGTAAAAATAAAAAAGTTATACATTTTTGAAGGTGGGAAGAAAACAAAAAGACGAAGAAGGGCCTGGTCCTTAAATAATGCACAACCTATTGTATTTTTTTTATCTGTGCAAAATTTCATTTACGTGAGTTGATTGCATGTTGCTTGTGAGTGGGCTTGGGGGAGCACAGGGATTTCTAAATTCACTAAAACCTGTCCCAGGATTCTGGTGCTGGATATAGCTGAGCTCTACAGGCCAGACCTGGTGTGGATTCAATTTTGGTGCACAAGTACTGAAACTAAGAACTTCTTATTAAGACTGTTGTGTCAATGTGCCAGTCTTAATAAATTCCTCTCTATAACACTGTCATATTTCTGTAGAAAAAGTTGCATGTGAAAATTTCTTAAATATTTTTTAAAACTGTTCTGCAACACTGTATATACTCTAATATGAGCCGACCCTATTGACTCAAGTATAAACCAAGGGTGAGAAATGCATTGGTCACAGCCCCCCCCCCCAGTAGTCTGCCAGCCTCTGTAGTATGTAGCCTGCCTGCCCCACCTGTATATAGCCTACCAGCCCCTGTAGTATATAGCCTGCCTGCCCCCTAGTATATAACCTGCCAGCCCCTGTAGTATATAGCCTGCCAGTCCCCTAATGTATAGCCTGCCAGCCCCCTGTAGTAAAAAAAAAATTGACACTATACTCACCTTTCCGATGACCCCCTCCTCTTCTTGCTTCAGATCTTCTTTGAGTCCTTTGGTTCTTGAGTCCAGTGGAAGCAAGGGGGATGGGGGCGGTGCGTCGTAAATGAGAATACAGTGTTCATTTTTTTTAATAGACTCTAGTATAAGCAGGAATTTTTGGGTTATACACCATCTGACACTTCAATCCTTAGAACCATTGGTAAATGATATAAGAATAGGTATAGCTATAACATTTATTGACAAATTCCTAAAATTGTGGCGGTTTAAGGGCGTTCAAATCCATAAATTACCTCCAACAAAGTTTGAAGATGAAAAAAATTAAACCATCAATGTTTCTATGTGATAAAAATAATGATCTCTGTTTTGCTCAAAGTTCAATAAAAGCAACACAAGCTGTTATGGAATTATCTGAGTGTGATATAAGCTCTTTGGATTCATCTAGTAAGCCTTAAGGAACCTAAAGGCATGACAGGACTTTAACCAAATTGATTTGGATGATTTCCTGAAGGCATATTCTAAACATGCACCCCTGTTACACTGCACACAAGAAAACATTTAGAGCAGTAACCAACATTCCATGTAGCATGCACATTTTAAACAGTTAAATTGAATTAAGTGAAATAGAATTTAATATATTTTAATACATACCGTAATTTAATGTCCCCCATGGTTACCAATAAAAAAGTGTTATTATAATAACTTAGCAGTAATTTAATTAAAATACTGTGTGCCAATATATTATTTTCTGCTGGGAATCATATCAGATCATTTCAATTATACATATATATCTTGTAATTTTGCAATTAACCTCCATCTATCTATTGAGAAATTTAAAAAATGTTGGCACACCAAAAATATAGTGAAATTTATTTTTTTATGCTCAAAGTACAAATATATTGCTTTGGGAATAAAGAAACCCTTTTTTACACTTTATTTTTGGAGTGCCGGCATTTTTATATTTCTATGTTTTAAGGATTTAGCAACTCCAGGTTGTCCATCCCATGTGCCATGTCCAATAACTACAGGCAGGTAGTTTGTAGGTTTGTTCTTAAGTTGAATTTGTATGTAAGTCGGAACTGTATAGTATATCATTGTAATCCCAGCCAGAACTTTTTTGGTCTTTGTGACAATTGGATTTTAAAAATGTTGGGTTGTCATAAGAATCAAGATTAACACTAAAGCTTCATTACAGACACATTTGATAACTGTTACAGCTGATCATTGTAGCCTAGGACTAAAGTACAATAAATGACCAATATCCAGAGGTCCGTTTGTAACTAGGGGTCGTATGTAAGTCGGGTGTTCTTAAGTAGGGGACCACCTGTATATTGGTATTTACACAATTTTTCATGTTCTGGTTGCTATTTTAACCTTTCTAAAGTCACATTTTGGTGCCATAAATGAAAATGAATAATTAAAGTACACCTGTAAAGTATAGAATCTTTTGCCTATCTCTGCACTAAGCAAAAATAAGCAGTTTTCAAATCTACTCTAATTAGCAGGTATTTAGCTGCTAGCAGAGGTTTTATCTTGTGCCTCCAGGTTAACCTCTTTTTGTCATGCTTTCTGGTAACCATGGGAAACCATACAGGATGGCTGGAGAAAAGAGGAAGCTTATTGGGAGGGGCAGTAGGTGTGTAAGAATGCCCTCAGTGCACTGTCCTCAGTGCCCTTAGTAGCGCCCTTGGCAGTCGGCAACTGGTGACATTATCTTATTATTATTTGAATTATTAGTTTTCTTGTGATTTTTTATTTAACGTGAAGCCCGTGTCAAGATTCAGGGTCAGTAAACCCCCTGGACCACTGCAGGAGAAGGTACTATCTGACACCTGGGACTGGAGTCTAAGTGGCACCTGGTCTTCACCAGAGCCCACCGCAAATCGTGATGGACTTGCTGTGGCACGGTGCCACCAGGTCTTTCCACAGGTGTGACTAGCCCGCAGTGGTAGCCAAGGTCGAGGTACAGGTACAATGGGCAGTCGTAGTCAGGCACAGCCAGAAAGTCAGGGCAGGCGGCAGTGATGCAAGGTCAAAGGTTGGAGGTCCAGGGTCACAACAGGAAGTCAACACAGATGGATAAGGAACGCTGGGGAATCACAGGGAGAGCTTTCTCTGAGGCATATGAGTGCAAAGATTCAGCGGGGAGTGATGGGACCCGCCGGTCTTTTTGGATAAGCCGGAAGTGCCGGCACCAATCAGTGGTGCGTTGGCCCTTTAAATCTTCGAATGCCGGAGCACCCTATTGAGCGGGGACACATGTGCGGCCTAGCCAGGACGGGAGCAGGAACATGGAGAGGTGAGTGCATGAATAGGGGTGCAGTGCCACAGAAAGGGGCACGGGTGCACCTGTGATCCGCGACATGTATCGCATGGGCACCCGTGACAGCCTGTAAAGTTAATCCTTTGGATTCCCGTGGATCAAGGTCATAGCTTAAGGATCCCAATGGCAAGGGCTGGTATGCATTTTCTAGATTGTTAGGTTTTTGGTTTGTTATTGTATTTTGGCTTGTGATTTGTAGGGGTCCCAACATTAGGAGCCTCACAGATCAGTTTGCTCTCTGCTATACTGTAGGTTGGGATAACTTGCAAAGTTTTTAATTGGAACCTTTAGAACAGATGAAGGGATTTACAGAGATCTCAATCTGAAGGCAAGCAGGCAGGTTTCTCTTGAGGCACTGTGGTAAATATTTAAGTCTAGCATTCTTGTCCCTTCCCCCTATTTCAAACCTAGGGGATACAAGGAGGCATACAAGGATACTGGGATACAAAGAGAGTAATTGACACAGACAAATTTATATACCTTTCTATGCAAGGTTAAATTGAATTCCCTGGAAAGGCAAATGGGTGAGCATTTCACACCCTGCCCCCCCACCACATGTGCATAAAAACTCATTGTCCATGCACCATGCCTCACTGTATCATGGTTGTATGCAATAGACCCTTTAATGGGGCCCTGAGCCAACCACACAAATTGCAGTTATCTTAAGGCCCAATTAGAAGACTATTGTGCATAACCATGGTATGGTGAGGCCCCCCCAAATATGGTTGTCTTCATGAGGCCTAAATTGAAGATTTGCAAAAAGGTAAAGTGCTTCTTTTATTTAATAATTTTTTACTTAAAAACTGAAGCTCAAATTTTAAGATTTTGAAGTTTACATCAAAGTAAAGATGAAATAATAAAATGTACATTCATCAGCAATAAAAGACAAAGTGTTGCTTACTTTCTTGTCATTTCCATTAATTAGGTTAAAGTCACAGTCTACATTTTAAAACTCAGCAGTTCAAAAACAGAAAATATTTTATGTCAAAAACAATAGAGAACACAAGATGAATAATTTTTTTGAAGAATGTTTTGAATACATATAATTACAAAAATATCTCTAGCATTCTACTAGTCATGAGATAGCATGGTAGCTGTTATTTAGATTAAAGCTTTGTTTGCAATGTGCATTCATCAGATATTTACCCTTGATCTCTCGAAGGATGAGCTTCTTAGTGCCCTAAGTGATATGACTAATATCAGAAATTGCTGCAAAATGTTCATATCATTCATGCCAAACTCGTACAGAATATCTATTATTAACACCTTTCATTCCATGTTAACCTTCATTAATCAAGCATGGAGTATTGTAGCTTTGTTTATATCTACTATCTGAGCCTTAACATCTTGTTTTTCTGACACCGAAATGCAGTAACAGCCCCTTTTCAACACCTGCAATGAGATATAAATGTGCTGCATATTTAACAGCTATTGTACTTATAATGATGTGATACACTTGTGGCACATAAACATTTTAGTCCTTATATCATATTGTTATGAATTCTAAATATGATTATAAATATAACTGTAATAGAAAACTACTGTTCAAATAGATTACAATAATTCACTAATGTAAATAAGATTACATTACTGTGTCAGTACCTTTATCAATCACATGTTCTGTCTGGCTATTCCTCGTAAAAACACTAGTTTACACACCAATGTATTGCATCCTGGTATTAATAAAACACCAAAAAATCAAATATTTCTGGTTAACTGATCTGTCTAATCTGCTCGATAACACAGGGATTTCTGGCTTTCGGCTTTTCTATATACCATTCTGGAATTCCTATAGACTGGCTGAGTGGGTAGCACTTCTGCCTTGCAGCGCTGGAGTCCTGGGTTCAAGTCCCACCCAGGTCAACATCTGCAAAGAGTTTGTATGTTCTCTCTGTGTTTGCGTGGGTTTCCTCCGGGTCCTCTGGTTTCCTCCCATACTCCAAAACATACTGATTGTTGTTTAGATTGTGAGACCCATGGGGACAGGGACCAATTTGTCATGCTTTGTGCAACCAAATAATAATAATTTTTATTATTACTCCAGTGCTCCATTGACTTCTATAGGTGTAGCAGTCACTTAAAGTGAGATAAGGGGAACTTGAGATCCCCCTCTATGCTGACTCTGGTGGTCCAAAAGCAAAGACTCCTATCCTGTGGTTAGGGGATAAAATTAATTAAGGATACAACCACTTTAAATACAGAATATTATTTAAAAAATTTGAATACAAAAACTCATCTCTATAAAAGACCTCTTTGTCTTGTATGTCTTATGGGAATCAATCAATTGTTCAGGAAAAAAAGGATTCTGCTTGGTGTAATGACTCATGGGTCCATAAATATGAAAACTGGTGCAAAGTTCCTTAGTGCAGTGTGCCTCACTAATGTGCAGTTTGCACAAGATAATCCAAGAGTGGCGCACGCTCTTAGTAAATCTGGTCAGTTTTAAGGATGTGACACAGTTGCACTTTTTTTGTTGCACCTTGCTTCATGCTGCTGCGATAGAATTGTGCCGGGTCTCAGTAATAGTAATGTGTCAAAAACTCTCACTAGACACTACCAAACCTTTTTTGCTTTTGAGTGATTAAAGATAAATCAAACAAGCCTACCCAACAAAATAAGACAGGTGCAAACTTCTAGACTAAAGATAAATTACTGCAATGGTTTAGTTAGAAAAAAAAAGCAGCTCATATTACCAGTTGATATTAGTTGATATTCTGCAAATGAAAACAATGCAGGGAAAAGGCTTTAGGGTTAAATACAACACTTTAATTAAAGATAAGAGAACTGTTGGGATTAGTTGCAGATCGACCTGGAGTAAGGTAACCTAAAAAAGGATATTAGCAAGAATCACTAGATTTAAATACACAGCATCAATAATTTGTAATGCATAAGTATAAAATATAGCACCAAATAGAAGTGTAAATACTCCCTGAATGACACTAATACCAAGGAAATACTAGCGACTTTTGTTGGGTTTGTTCAGAGATTTTAAAATAAAAAACAGTACCACACTCAACCATGACTTCTGCCAGTATTTCAAAATTTATTGAAATACAAAGGGAAAAGCAGCACTCCCTCTCCATTTCAAGGGTTTATTCACATGTGGATATATGTGGATGTGCTTTGTATCCACATGTGAATAAACCCTTGAAACAGAAGCAGAGTGCTGCTTTTCCCTTTGTATTTGATCTACCTCTGGGGTCTTGGGTCTGACCCTTACCAGCCTGCACCCATTGGATATAATCCTGTTTCTCACGGAGCCACCCTTCTTCCTTGTCTTAGCAAAATTAATTGCGATATCCTGAATATATTCTTCACATGCTCAACTGTGGAGGAGATTTTTTTGGAAAAAAGCAAACATGTTTTTTAAATCCTATAATTATCTACTTAAAGAACTACTTGAAAAATATTTGATGGAGAAGGCAGAATTGGCATGTAAAATATTAAGACTAGCAGAATTCCAAAACATATCAGGTTTGATTATTAAGGGGTCTCCATTTAAAATGGGGGGGCTGAGTAAGGGGAGTTTGGAAATAAATTGTAATTACCCTGATCTGGCTCTCCAGTCCCATTGCATGATCATTAGTCTTGTTTAAACTTCTGTGTGAGCTAGAAGTTAACATTTGCGTACAGTTAAAGTGGTTTTTGGGATCAGGAAAAAGTTTATGTATGGCTGGGGGTGTATTAAAAGAGTACTTACCTGTCTACAGGCTCCTTTTCTCCATAGGTCTCACTCGTCATTGCCGGCATCTGTTTGTATACAGAGGCCGGCAGTTCATCTGGCGCTGAAACTCATGTGACAGGCAGTGCCAAAGGGAGCCCCTAAAGAGGTAAGTATAAGATGTTGATTCTTTTAATACGTGTTAACTTATTCCAGATCCCAGGCAACCTCTTTAACAATGTATCTTACACAATGATATCCACAACTCAACTACTCCTACAACTACAATAACTTTTGCCAACTACATTAATCTAGAGAAGCCATATCACCATTTCATGTAGTCATCAGAAGTGAAGCTTATATTATGAATTAACAATGAATATATATATAAAGATATATATATATATATATATATAAAAATAGAAAAATAGCGGCACTCCATGTTGTGGGAAAAATCAAGTGGTTTTTATTCCCAAGTTGCTACGTTTCGGCCCCAATCCGAAGCCTTCTCAAGTGAGAAAGGCTTCGGATGGGGCCGAAAAGTTAGCAACTGGGAATAAAAACCACTGATTTTTCCACAACATTGGAGTGCCGCCTATTTTTCTATTTTTATGATGTGGGGCCTAGCTGCCCGTTTGAAGCGTGCACCCACCAGGATTTGTTAAGCAGTGCCGCTGAGAATCTTTTCTTTTCTCTATAATATATATATATATACATAATTATATATATATTATATCTATATATATATGTGTATTATATATATATATATATATTATAAATTATATATATATATATATAATATTATCATTGTAAATTCATAATAGATATGGGACGATATTCATAGATTTTTCTGTACATTACACAAATTGTATTTTCACTGTTATTCCGAGATTTTTAAGTAACAACTGAAATATTTAGCTGAAACCTTTTAATACAGAATGATATACCCACTGGTAAGATCCTTAGTAGATGTACAATTTCAATATAGAACTAAGCAATAAGGAGATTAAGATTGATGTCACTAACCTCGCTTTGTATTCACACTGAGTAGACTTTATGTACCTTTCGGAGAGCCATGGAATGTAAATGCGTATTCTAGGCTGCCACGTCTCTTAAGATGACAATGGCAATTTTTGTGGATACAGGATATAACCCTTCTAAAAGCATTACATCAGGTCTATAATAGGGGGCAAGGTACATTGATCAGCGCTGACACCAGTTTAGTTAACAGTTGCTGTTTTAAATAGATTACAAAAAAATCCTTTCTGGTAATAAACAAAGCTACATAGGCTTAACATTATAAACTAATTATGTAATGGATCAAGAAGCAATGCTGCGCTGCACAGCTGCTCAGCATAATTGTTACAATCTGATACACCACAAGGGAATCCTTTACATTTTTCCTGTACTCTCTATATATTACATTATTACTGGGAGGAAACACCACAATTTACATGTGTAGGATTGTAACGAACACTAATGGCCAGCACCTGCGGTTTCTTCACAATACGAGTTTGTATTATTGCAAACATACGGTAAGTGAATTTTTGACATTCAATCTAATCAAATCGTGGACTAGCTGTATAAATTGCAAATTGATGGTGTGCAAATATTTCATATTGAGTGATTAAATTATAATAATAATGTATGTTTGCATAATAAGGTCATTTACAGATGAAGTGGGCAGTGTAATCCCTAGTTATAGAACACACAATGCATTAAGGGATTTAAAAAGTGATAGATTGCCGTTCGGTTAGGCATCAATAGAAGATAGCAGGGTGTCTCAACATCCTACCTGCGCCACTTAACCAAGTGCTGCAGACTTCATTGCTGATCTATGAGGATGTTCACAATCAGAACTTTGTACCTTTAATAGCGTCTCTATTAGGTACTGTAGTGCTGTCCTATGCAATTACTGCTGAATATAGGAGACTGGAATATCTGTTTGCAGATCCCTTCAATTTCAGCTGCCTCAATGAATTCATAGACTCGGACTATGACCTGCCAGTCTGAGTGGTACTGGAGGAGCTTTTAAAGTAGACAAAAATTCACAAAAGGGAAAAAGAAACACAAAATCTTAGCTTTTATAAATCCAATAATAAAAATCGTTGAACCATTTATATAAACTTTTCCTTTGGGTGCATTTCTTCGGCCTGGACCAGAACACCGGTGAGCACAGGGTCGGGAGGAGGAGGTGGGAGGGGTGAGCGCAACTTCACCCCTCCTCCCTTCATAGACAGATGATAGTGCTGTGATACACCGTGTGCTCACTGCGCCAGGAGCAGGATCCATAGAAGTCTATGGGGGATGTGATCTGGTTGCGTCTAGATCACATCCCCCATAATGGTTTTCTGAATGAGGCCTTACACATATCATAGTAAATTATTGGCAAGACCAAAATAATGACACTGGGTGAAATCAACAAGAAGCTTCTAAGTCCCAAACAAGGAAACACAATGGGGCAGATTTACTTAAACGGTCCGTTCGCGATCCAGCGGCGCATTCTCTGCGGTGGATTCAGGTCCGGACGGGATTCATCAAGGCAGTTCCTCCGCCGTCCACCAGGTGGCGCTGCTGCGCTGAAAAGCATCTGAACGCACTCAACTTCACCGAGCCGGACCAAGTGAAGGTAAGCGCGTCCCAAGCGACACTTTTATTGTTTTAAATGCGGCGGTTTTTCCGAATCTGTCGGGTTTTTGCTCGGCCACGCCCCCCGATTTCCGGCGCGTGCATGCCGGCGCCGATGCGACACAATCCGATCGCGTGCGCCAAAATCCCGGGGCAATACAGGGAAAATCGTCGCAAATCGGAAATAGTCAGGTAACACGTCGGGAAAACGCGAATCGGGCCCTTAGTAAATGACCCCCAATATTGTAATGATAAGAACAATTGATCTGTAATGTCACAGAGCTCAGCTATTTTTACCAGAACTATTGTAACATCCTATAGTCAAATAGATACACCAAGGGATCTTCAGGGAAAAACAAATAAATGTAGTTAATCTAAATTATTGAATCAAAAATTATGAATGAGCATAAAACCAGTGACATCAGTCATGAGAATCACTGTATTTAATAAATTTCACCTTAATTAAATACCGACTATTCTCATTATAGAAAATAGTAAATAACACAATACCAAATCGTGAAAATAGGAGGGCTATACATCTGGATAAAAATATTAAGTAAGAGAGAAAACATTAGGAAAGTGACTCACAGGAAGAAATTGTAAGTATATATTATTCAATCTAAAAAAAGACGGATTTATGGAAAAGTGACATTTTACCAATGTTAAAAGGCTTGAGTAAAGCCTTTTTTAAAATAGTTAATTCTAGGGACTGGTTCTAGGAAAAATGCCTTCAGTGGAAAACAATACAATAGGAACAACTAAATTAATGATGAGTGAACCCATCCCACAATCTTCGGGTACGTGCCGAACATTGCTGGTTCATGTCAGAGGTTCAAGGTTGGCTCCCCTTTGCCATTTAATACCTTCCGAGGATCAATGTTTTCTCTTTGTTGCTGGCACTTAAAGGGTTAACACCTGTAATCAGTGCCAGCACTTATCACGTTACCGGTGGGGGTTTAGGTACTTTAAGGTTCAGATTTGGCTGAACGCATCCTTTTCTCCCCATTAATGGCATGTATAACTATTTAAATGTTTTATATAATTTTATAAAATTTGTATCTGTTTGTAATGAAGGGTCATTCAGGTATAACAAACTGGAAGTGATAGGTGTGATGTTCCTGCCTAAAAATATATGTGTTTTTGGGTGGAGTAAGTAAAGTTATAAATACAGGCGGTCCCCTACTTAAGGACACCCGACTTACAGACAACCCATAGTTAAAGACGGACCCCTCTGCCCACTGTGACCTCTGGTGATGCTTTCATTTAGTCCCAGACTGCAATGATCAGCTGTAAGGCATCTGTAATGAAGCTTTATTGATAATCCTTGGTCCAACTATAGCAAAAAAATGTGAAACTCCAATTGTCACTGGGGCAAAAAAAAAATTGTCTGGGTCTACAATTATAAAACATACAATTTCGACTTACATACAAATTCGACTTAAGAACAAACCTATGGAACCTATCTTGTATGTAACCCGGGGACTGCCTGTATTGAGAAATTACCCAATTGTCTGAGGAAGTACAGAGAACAGGTACAGAGTAAGAAAAGAAGGAAGTTAGATTTGAGTTCAAGATCATTGGCACACCATAGATAATAAGTACCACAGTAAACAAAAAACATATGTACAGTGGGTACAAAAAGTTTTGTACTCTTTTCACTCTTTGTTTCATTGCAGCCAATTGGTAAAAAAAAAGTTATTTTTTTGCTTATTAATATACACTCTGCACCCCATCTTGACAGAAAAAAAAACAGAAATGTAGATACGTTTGCTAATTTATTAAACAATAAAAACTCAAATATCACATGGTCATAAGTATTCAGCCCCTTTGCTCAGTATTGAGTAGCTTGGAGTTCTTGGGAATTATGTAACAAGTTTTTCACACCTGGATTTGTGGATCCTCTGCCTCTTCCTTGCAGATCCTCCCCAGTTCCCTCAGGTGGATGGTGAACGCTGGTGGACAGACATTTTCAGGTCTTTCCATAGATCATCACAGAGTTGTTCTGAAGCCACTGCTTTGTTATTTTAGCGGATTGCTTATAGTCATAGTAAACCTTTGACCCAGTCTGAGGTCCAGAGCACTCTGGAAGAGGTTTTTCATGCAGGAAATCATTGTTCTTCAATTGCAACCAGCCACCATTGTATTTGGCCGGTGACGAGCAGTATTTGGTTTTCGCCATACACTGCTTAGAATTAACACCAAAGAGTTCGATCTTTCTCTCATCAGACCACAGAATCTCATTTCTAATAATCTGGGAATTCTTCATGTGTTTTTTGCAAACTGTATGCGGCTTTCATATGTCTTGAGGGCATGCACTGAGGGGAGACTTCGTTTGGCAGACTCTGCCATAAAGCCTCGACTGGTTGAGGGCTGCAGTTGACTTTGTGGTACTTTCTCCCATCTCCCTACAGCATCTCTGAAGCTCAATCACAATGATCTTGGGGAAAAACTGTGGGGAATGTGGGGATTAAAAGTAGAGGGGCACCTAACTAGGCACACTCCCATATTTAGCCAACAATTCACAAAATCATAAAAAATGTTAGTGCTCTACTCCATTACACATATCCTTCTATATTCATTCCAAAGAACGATCTCACCAAGTCCCAAATAGGTTAAAAGTTGAAGAATTCCTTGGTAATTCCTCCTGACTCTCTGTTCATTTCCTGCACTGTTTTCCGTTGTAGACCTTATTTCACTCTCGTGTTCGGAGTCGCACGGAGATCCTATACTGGAAATTTATGTACTGATATTGCGGATTACCGTGGTAAAGAGTAAAAGCCTTTTATTATCATATACTCACATACAAAAGTGGGTTTAAAAACGTGTGTATCATAAAACGTCTAAAAGGACGCCAAACACCTCACCCAACCTAGGTTTTGCCCTCACTGGCTTCTTCTGGCTTCTCTCCAGCTCCTCTCTGACTTCTTCTGAGGCCCCGGAAGTAGCCGGAGAAGGCGAAAACTTGGTCAAGCAAGGTATTTGGCGTCCTTTTGGCTTTTACTCTTTAACCCGGTAATCCGCACTATCTATACATAAATTTCCAGTACAGGATCTCTGTGCGACTCTGAACACGAGAGTGAAACAAGGTCTACAACGTAAAACCGGCATAGGAAATGAGAGCCAGGAGGAATTACCAAGGAATTCTTCAATTTTTAACCTATTTGGGACTTGGTAAGATCGTTCTTTGGAATGAATATACAAGGATATGTGTAATGGAGTAGAGAACTAACACTTTTTATGTTACAATGATCTTGGGGGTCTGCTTTAACTCTCTCAACAAGGTTGCTTAGTTTGGCTGGACGGCCAGGTTGCTGAAGAGTTGTGGTCATCCCAAACTGTTTCCATTTTAGTGCTACAGGAATTCTTTTGTAACATTGGCCAGGATCTTAGCCTTGTCACAATTCTGTTTTTGTTGTTCTTGGGAAGACCTTAGACCACATGATTCTCATATGCTCCTCCATGAGCTGTGAGGCCTTATATGGACAGGTCTGTGCCTTTCCTAATAAAGTCCAATCAGTTAAATTAAACACAGCAGGAATCCAATGAAAGAGTAGAACGATCTCAAAGAGGATCAGAAATAAATTGACAGCATGTGGATTAAATATGAGTGCCACAATGTTACCAGGTGATATTTCAGTTTTTCTCGTTAATAATTAGTAAAATTATCTACATTTCTGGTTTTTTTTCTGCAAATATGGGGTGCCGTGTGTACATTGATGATCAAAAATAAGAACTTTTTAGAGTGAATAATTTAAAGGGGTCTTAATACTTTCCATACCCACTGTAAGTATAGAAAAGTTCCAATAATTAAAAGATGGCAGTATCATTGAGACCAAGAGACTTCTTAACAAGGAGCTGGTGATCTATGATTTCAACCGAAACAAGACATAGGGCTCTGTCACATTGGCGTAGTTTTCACGTCTGTAGTTTAGAGATATCCACGAATGCCCCACTTGGGTGTTTTCCCATTGGCTTATATTTTTACTGATTTGTTGTCCGTCGAAAAAAAAATTATCATGGAAGGCAATAGAAGTCCATGGGTCCACAAAAATAACTCATGAAACATCCGTTTTTTCTCTGATGAGGCTGAAAAACCAGGTGTGATGTTTTCAAAGCAATGCTAAACCTCCAGTTTTTTTGCGTATACGGATAAAAAAAACTAAGAAAAACTGAGACACAATGGAGACAAAACGCAACGGATGTGCCTCTGAAGCTAAACATCAACGCCAATGTGAAAGAGCCCTAAAGCGATCTTTGCTAGGTCGGACCAGTTTAGACCATAATGAAGATTTCAGCTACAGTCTCCGCAGAAAACTCATCGTTAAGATGAGTCCTTTATATGCCTTCCCCTCCAGAAAACTGTCAAAGAAGGCCTTATCTGTCTGCCCCAATGTTTTTGATATATAACATGCGTAAGGCTCTCTTTGATTTCCATTGGAGATAGGATGCAGCATTTGCCACTATTTGGGCACACACTATCTTACGTCTCTAATAGTTATATGGAGTATAACTGCTTAGAGAAAAAATGATAACCTACAATTGCTTCTTCTGTGAAATGTTTTGTATATTGATGTATATATGGGAAGCACAAGCTTTTATACGTGGCCTATGGATACATTCAAGACTTTTTCAGATCCGGTGATAAATGCACAATATTTAAACAGCAAAATGTGAACAGAACCTAAACTGTATTATACCTGATAAGTAGAATGGAAATTTTCTCCTTAACCTATTAATGAATATATATTGTTTTCAATCTTTATATAAAGTAATTTTATTATGTAAATGACGTATGATTTATTGTTAAGGACCAGCTTTGGCCCATTTGATATATACAATGTCAGTTCTCTAGATATGGTGTAATATTTCTAGTTTATAGCATTCTCCATATTGAGCCTCATTGTTATTCCCTGTGAGTAGCTGATTTGTAAGGAACAGATTGTTCAATGCTGATGAGCTCAAAGACCAATTTAGCCATTGCTAATGAAGCAAATGAATGAATCCAGATTATCCACTTGAGAATAGCTCTTGAATTCAACTTGAATTTCACCCTTCCTTTATAAGAAAAACCCAGTATCATCAAGATGGTTATAACATTATGTTCTTTACTGTTATATAATCTCTTTTATATTATATTAAAAAAGAGATGAAATACAATATATCCTATCTTGTGACAGTATTTAGTATATTATTCTGGTGAAAGTGTTGTTTTCTTTATTACCATATAACAATCAAGCACCTTCTGTCATAGTGTGTACACTGCTCTAGTTCATGGGCTCCCATTAACCATGGTCAGCAATCCATTCAAATAATACTAAGACCAACTGTGCAATCCAAACACTTTCTTTATATTAGTCTTGGATGACAATGGACATAAATGGCATAAATGGCAATTCCTGGCTCAATATGCTTAAGTCCGTTTAAAAGTCCACACTATGGAATCCTGGCTCCACTGAGACGCCGAACACCTGGTGTGTCCTGTGTCGTTTCGGAGGTAATCCCTCCTTCCTCAGACATGTGCAATGCCGGTCAGGTAAAGGTATGGTCTCATATGTATCTAAACCCTTACCTGACCGGCATTGCGCAAGTCTGAGGAAGGAGGGATTACCTCTGAAACGTCACAGGACACACCGGGCGTTCGGCGTCTATAGGTGCTGCTCACCTCTTCCCTCTTCATAGAGAAGTGAGTGGCCAGCGCCGTAGCACTGCAAAATATAGGACATGTTCTATATTTCTAGTCCCACCCCAGGGAGATGACGACATATGAGGCTGCGGTCACATGTGGTGTTAAGGGTGCGGTCAAATGTTAACAGTAATTTAATTATGCAAATAACTTCTCCTCAGATGTTGTAATGTGTTGAAAAATGCATCGTGTGACCGCACCCTTAGAAGTAACCATTACATCTAAAAAATTATGTAAATACAAAAATTGAATGAATTTTCAAAAAATAGGTTACTATGAAAAATTTTAAACATTTAAAGCATGTGAAATAATTCCAAATTACAGCAGGGTCCATGGAAAAAATCCTTCCTTTGCACCTGCCTGGACCAGGTGCAGATTTGCTTCTAAAAAGTCGCAAAAATAAGCAGAAAAAAAAAGTGATACATAAGTGAAAAGTTGTACAGAACATCTGGAAAATAAAGATATCTAAGGCACACGGCAAAGGTGCAGAACAAGACGTACTTGAAAAGCGACAGCAAAAGTCGCAAAAAGCAGAAATAAAAATACATGTCCTCTAAAGTGTGCTATGATGTTTCATCCGTTTTTTTGTGGACACATAGGGGGTCATTTACTAAGGGCCCGATTCGAGTTTTCCCGACGTGTTACCCGAATATTTCCGATTTGCGCCGATTTCCCCTGTATTGCCCGGGATTTTGGCGCACGCAATCAGATTTTGGCGCATCGGCGCCAGCATGCACGCGACGGAAATCGGGGGGCGTGGTCAAACGAAAACCCGACGGATTCGGAAAAAACGCCGCATTTAAAAAAAAAATGTGTTGCTAAAATTGCACTTACCTTCACCAGGTATAGGCCGGTGAATTTCAGGGCATTCCAGCGGGGTCTCGGCGGACTTCAGCACAGCAGCGACATCTGGTGGACGGCGGAGAGGACTGCCTTAGTGAATCCCGCCGGACCCGAATCCACCGCAGAGAACGCGCGCCGCTGGATTGCGAATGTGGGCCCCGGTAGAATCTGCCCCAAAGACTTCTATTGCCTTCTGCGTCAGTGAAAAAAATAGTACATGTTTTATAATTTATTCCACAGAGAACGGATCAGTAAAAATACAAGCCAAGAAATCTATGGCTTTGTGAGGGATCCGTGGAAATCACTGAGCTATGGACATGAAAACCAACGCCAATGTGAAAGTCCTAAAATATAAGGATTATCACCATTGATTTAAAAGTGACATTTAAGTTTTTTTTAACATTTCTTTTTAATACGTCTAAATACATCTTAGATTTTTTCGCTTCAGTGCACATAGGTATGTTGAATGTTTTGTGTTTGACTGTTTTAATAACATATCCTAATATTTCTAGCTCAGTAGAAAATTAATATATACATGTTAGGTCAGCTTTATACTGCAACACTAATCATTAACTGATTACGATTGATTAACATTTGATTACTTAACATCAGCAATGGATTATTATGTACTAATTGATATAGCTCAAGTGGATATTCCTTCCTACCAATTATTCTGCAGTAGATTTCTACTGTATTTACAGTATGTGTTAGGCTTTAGTGGATATGAGTTTGTTTATTTTATGACTGTACACAAAAGACTGCAATGAGAGCCTGTCAGCTGGGCGCAATTTGTCTACTTGCTTCCCCAATTTTTATAGAGAGAAAATCTAGCATCCACATTGGGGCTCATTTACTTACCCGGTCCTGTCGCGATCCAGCGGTGCATTCTCCGACGAGGATTCGGAGCTTCCTGGGATTCACTAAGGTCGTGTGCCCAATATCCACCAGGTGTCGCTCCTGCACCGAGGTCCTCCAAGTCTGCCGGAGTTCACCATCCTCTTTCTGGTGCATGTAAGTGCGTGTCAAGCGACACTTTTTTCATCGCATGCAAGCCGGCACCGATGCGACACAATCCGATCGCATGTGCCAAAAACCCGGGGCAATTCAGCACAAAATGGTAAAATCCGGAAAACCCGACGGAAAAGCGCGATTCAGACCCATAGTAGATGTGCCCCATTGTCACTAAACCTGCAATTGTTTGGTCTATGCAGAACATTGTGGTTTGTGTCTCCAAGCCTGAACTTCAGCAAAAAGTTCAAGGTGCGGCATCTGGCTTACAGCCCCCTCCTGTGACATTATCAATGATAAATGCAACTGTCAAATATAAATGCAACTGTCAAATTTTCCTGAAGATTGCCATTCCCGGTGATGCCATTGGAAAGCAAATGTTGGCACGCAACGAATGTGGGTGTTACCGGTGGGGATCAGCGTTTGTATTCACAACCTTCAGGTTGAGATTCAGCTGAGTTAGGTCGAAGCTGAATCGTAGGGTTCTGCACTTTATTGGGTCCGCATGTTCTTAGTCACTTCTTTAAAAATTTGGTTAGTACTGTACCATGGTGAATATATAAGCTAATGCTATTCATTAGTTAATTATTAGAGTTCATGCAGCTGAACACTCACATTTATTTTATGTCAATTAAAAGTACCCATTACGGTACAGCGAAATAAGGTGGCCTCACTGCACCACAACTTGGCACAAAATACCTCTATGTGGGCCTGTGAGCTGGGCAAAATTTGTCCAGCTAACTCATATATGGTTGTGTGCATGAGACCTTAGGGCCATTTAAATAAGGAATATCAATCTAGTAAATAGTCCCTCATATTAAGTAATTGTGTAATTGTGTCAGACTACCCAACAGAGACAAGCAGAGAGTAGAGTGCAATACTGTAAGAGATGTATGGGGTAGTAGAGTTTAAATATGTCAAATAGGCAGCAAAATGTACATAAAGGGGACAAATGGGGTGTTATTGATGCGGGTTAGCTACATTGGAATTCCCAGGGACTAACCAACAGCAATATCCCATCCACATGCTGAAAAAACAAACCTGCAGTTAAAGATTTTCAGCATAGTAATATAGTATATAAGGTTGGAAAAGATGCAAGTCCATCAAGTCCAACCTATCAAATTAAACAAATGTTTTTTACCCATAACCTGTGATATTTTTTCTCTCCAGAAAGTCATCCAGGCCTCTCTTGAACATGTACATAGAGTCCGCCATAACAACCTCCTGCGGCAGAGAGTTCCATAGTCTCACTGCTCTTACAGTAAAGAATCCCTGTCTATGGCGTTTGTAGAATCGCCTCTCCTCTAGGCGTAGAGGATGCCCCCTTGTCCTGGTCACAGGCCTAGGTATAAAAAGATCTTTGGAGAGATCCTTGTACTGTCCGTTCAGGTATTTGTACATTGTAATGAGGTCTCCCCTCAGTCGCCTTTTTTCTAAACCGAAACCTATCATCCTATCATTGTATTCTAGTCCCACCATTCCCGTTATACTCTTGGTTGTTCTCTGCACCTGGATATGTTCTAACACTAGTCACAAAATCTATACACTGGTGCCCAAATCTGTACACAATACTCCATTTATGGGCAAAACTATGTTTTATCATGAGAATCTATTCCTCTCTTGATACATCCCTTAATTTTATTTGCCTTACTAGCAGCTGCCTGGCTCTGGTCACTAAAATTAAGTTTACCAAGTTTATCAGCTTCCACAAAACCCTCTATAATATTATGCTAACCTCCTTTACAGAGCTTATTATCATCTGCAAATTTTGAAACTTAATACTATATTCCCTCTATGAGGTCATTAATAAAAAATATTAAAAAGAAAGATCGGGTTGACCGAGTACTTGGAGAGGCTCTGGCAGTCATGGTCCACATTTACACCAATGACAGAGTAAGAGGTAGTTGGAAGGTCCACAAAAATTATTTCAGGGACTTCATGGACCTCAAAGGTACCTGTACCCAGGGCCGGATTAAGGTTGGTGGGGGCCCCTGGGCGCAAAATATGGTGGAGGCCCCCATTGAATGTAGTCCAGACAGGGAACAGCAATCGCTATATACCACTCAGCAGCAATAACCATATACAGCCTCCCCAGCAATCACTATATACAGCTCCCCCAGCAATCACTATATACAGCTCCCCAGCAATCACTGTATACAGCTCCCCCAGCAATCACTATATACAGACTCCCCAGCAATCACTGTATACAGCTCCCCCAGCAATCACTATATACAGCTCCCCCAGCAATCACTATATACAGCTCCCCCAGCAATCACTATATACAGCTCCCCCAGCAACCACTGTATACAGCTCCCCCAGCAATCACTGTATACAGCTGCCCCAGCAACCACTATATACAGCTCTCCCAGCAATCACTGTATACAGCTGCCCCAGCAACCACTGTATACAGCCCCCAGAAATCACTATATACAGCTCCCCCAGTAATCACTATATACAGCTAAACCAGCAATCACTGTACACAGCTCCCCCAGCAATATTATATAAAGCTCCCCCAGAAACCACTGTATACAGCTCCCCCAACAATCACTGTATACAGCTCCCCAGCAATCACTGTATACAGCTGCCCCAGCAATCACTATATACAGCTCCCCCAGCAATCACTTTATACAGCTAAACCAGCAATCACTATATACAGCTCCCCAGCAATCATCGTATACAGCTCCCCCAGTAATCACTATATACAGCTCCCCAGCAATCACTATATACAGCTCCCGCAGCAACCACTGTTTACAGCTCCCCCAGCAACCACTGTTTACAGCTCCCCCAGCAATCACTGTATACAGCTCCTCCAGCAATTACTGTATATAGCTCCTACAGCAATCACTGTATACAGCTCCCCCAGCAATCACTGTATACAGCTCCCCCAGCAACCACTTTATACAGCTCCCCCAGAAATCACTGTATATGGCTCCTCCAGCAATCACTATATACAGTTCCCCCTGCAATCACTATATACAGCTCCCAGTAATCACTATATACAGTCCCCTATAACAACTATATACAGACCCCTATAATAACTATATAGAGTCCCCTATAATAACTATATAGTCCCCTATAATAAATATATATATAGTTGTATTTTGGGGAACATGGCCAGAAGGTTGGAGGAATGTTTAAACTAGAGACATTGGGTGAGGACAACTACACTTGTACAGAGCAAGACAGCGAAGATATGGAACTGAGAATAGTCACAGTGCATGGGAGAGAAAGGGGAGATGGGGTGAGATCAGTGAATAAGAACCAGAGGAGTAGGGGTAGGGAATAGTGTATGTACACTAATGCCAGAAGCCTCACAAACAAAATGGTGGAACTGGAACTCTTAATGTTGAAGGACAAATATGATATAGTGGGAATCAGTGAAACATGGCTGGACAATAACTATGGCTGAGCTGATAAATCTCTCCCAAAAAGTTTTCCTTGTTTATTGTCAGATTCAAACTGAGTCTTAGGTAGAGGTTTTCTTCTATGCCTGATATAGATGGGATGAATAAAGCTTATGAGCAGGCTAAGTGGGCAGGCTACCAAATGCACGTGTCACTGAGATTCAGTTACTTTTCAACATTTACTAATCTATATTTATTTAAAATTTGGCCAATGGAAACATTCAATTTGTTCTCACATTAAAAATCCTAGTATGTTAGAAGATATTTTAGAAAATATGTTAACTTGATGACATCTGCAATGCAGTGGTGTGTGACAAACAGATGGGTATGCCTGATAAAGCAACTACACAGCAATTTTGCACCTGCAACATCTTGGCTATTTCTTTTTTGTATGTTTTTTTTAATGAATGTCATGTATAGTCACAAAACCTTTCATAAAAAGTCATTTTACATCACCTTATTTTTAGCAATTCTCTAAGACCTGTTTGACAAACCAATTTATTACAGGCAGTCCCTGGGTTACCTACAAGATAGGGTCTGTAGGTTTGTTCTCAAGTCGAATTTGTATGTAAGTCGGAACTGTATATTTTATAATTGTAACCCCAGCCAAATTTTATTTTGTTCTCTGTGACAATTGGATTTTAAAAATGTTGGATTGTCTTCAGAACAAAGATTTAAAATAAAGTTTTATTGCAGAAACTGTTATAGTTGTTCATTGTAGCCTAAGACTAAAGTACAATAAAATTACCAATATCCAGAGGTCTGTTTGTAACTAGGGTCTGTAAGTCGGGTGTTCTTAAGTAGGGGACCACGTGTATATCATAAAGCATATATTACTTTTTTATTATGACATTTTAACATTTCAGATCTCATCAATGAATAATAAGAACATGTTTGTACTGTAAGTTCTAATATGTTTGCATAGCTTCATCCAAAAGCACAAACCTCTCCAATACCTATTAGCCCTTGAGATAGTTTATAGATTTCATTACCAGCAAGAGCCTTAAATAATTTACAACTTTGTTAATAGCATTGTAAACACTGCACATTGAACGTATTTCTAACATTTCATGTTACGTATTTTAGGGATTCTTGTGTTTCCCTTAGGTTTCTGCCTATGAATCATTAAAACATGTTGAAAATACATAATTTACAGTTGCTAAAATTGCAAATAATTTATGAATGAATCAAATACATTGGAAAACAGTTGTCTAGCTAGCTATGAAAACGCAAGATGAGGAAATGTGAAAAGGAATGACGTTAAAGGGCTCAAAGGGGATTTCTAGAAAATATTAACGACTTCTGATTTGGATGGGGATTAAATATTAGATCACTGGGGGTTTACTCTTGGCACCGCTGACGTTCAGCTGCTAGAAGCACATAAAGTTTCAGCTCCGCTGTGGCATCATGGTTCTCTACATTAGTTTGTACATCTATATGCTCGCTAATATCTAGTACTGGTAAAGGGTTTAATTCAATCACGGCAGAGGATTGATGCTCTAATAGTCTGCACCCTCAATATGGCCCCTACTTGGACCCCAATAATACTTCAATTCTTTTTCAAGACATTTTAAAGAGCTACATGCCTGAATTATTCAATAACGCAGACTATAATTTTGTGGTCCACAGGCATATGGGATGTCTCTCTCCTGCAACGTATAGGAAAATCAACATGTGAATTCATAAACAATGGTCGCAGGACCCCCACTTTGTCCATAAATGAGGATCAGATTTGGGACCTACATTTATTAGACATTTGTGGTTATTGCATAAAAATATTTGATAGTAATACGAAAAAGCGTTTGGGCTAATTTCCAAATAGTCTGTCTTGCTGTGGATTTCTAATACATAAACAGTGTTCCTGCACTTGCTTTCGCATGGCTTTTCATTGCTTCTTCTTGTGATACTTATACAAGTAAACCTATATATAACCATGTATGTAAGGTTTATGTACTGCTGATATTTTCTTTTTTTACCTTTCATGGACTGACATATCCATAGGTGCAGGCCATATGATGACCTGCTTTGACAAGGGTCAAAGTCAGGGATCAGAGGTCAGGTAGACTCTGTAATATACAATTATATAGTTGGACAAAAACGAGGCAAAATATACAATTTAATGACATTTGAGGATATTTATATATATCAAATTGAGAAATATTACTATTTCTGGACCAAATGTTTTTTAATAGGTGTTGAATGCTCCAGGTAAATAAATCAGCATGAATACCTCGAATATGCTGAAAAAAACAAACTCAGCTTATATTAAAAAAAACCCCCAGTACTCACCTTTCCGATGCCCCCTGCAGGTATTCTTCTCACTTCTGGCAGTGGCAGGTCCATGTGTGTTGGCAGGCCGCGCAAACACTATGACACCAACAGCCGCGGACATCATGGTGTGTGTACCGAGACCCCCACTAGTGTGTGCGCGCACACGGACCTGCCACTTCTGGGGCACTGGAATAAAGAAGAGGATCTGCAGGGAAGTAGAAAGATGAGCATTTAGTTTACTATTTTTATATAATGGGGGCTTGCTGGCTGGCTATATACAAGGGGCAGGTGCTGGCTATATACAATGGGCAGGTGCTGGCTAAATACAGGGGGGCAGGCTGGCTACATACCGGGGGCTGGCTGGCTATATAATGGGGGCATAAGATGGATACATACTGGGGGCATGAGTAGTCTTGCTATATACTGAGGAAGGGGGCAGGCTGGCTATATACTGGGCCAGAGGGCTAGCTGTATACTAGGGGCAGGGGGCCGACTAGCTTAGGCTTATACTCGATAGGGTCAATAGGGTTTACAGTTTTGTGGTAAAATTAGGTATCTCGGCTTAAATGTGGTCAGCTTAAACTTGAGTATATGCATACTGTATATATCTGCCTATGACTCATTAAAACATTTTGAAAATACATAATGTACAGTTGCAAAAATTGCAAATAATTTATGAATGAATCAAATACACTGGAAAACAGTTGTGAAAACACAAGATATGGAAATTTGAAAAGGAATGATGTTGAAGGGATCAAAGGGGGTTTCTAGAGAATAATAATAACTTCTGATTTGGATGGGGATTTAATATCAGACTGTTGGGGCTTTACTTTTGGCACCACTCTAATACCTAGCACTGGTAAAAAAAAGTTTTAATCCAATCAAGTCAGAGGATTGATGCTATGTACTCGAGTATAAAGAGACTCAATATCAAATTCCAAATATTCTCAAGCTTCTGAATAGTGACTAGCTGCTATAATGATAATAGTCCATCTATTAACCCCCCCCCCACACACACACTGGCACACTGTTGGCCGTATTTACTAAGAGGCTCCACCACATTTGTAAATGCAACGTAGGCACCTTCGCTCTCTCCCAGGTTAAAGGAGGTTGGACCTGGTGGAAATTTCAGACAATATTAACTAAGGTGGATGGTGGTGCTTTTCTTCTCTCAAGGACCCTTGTTCTTAGACGCGGCCACATCTGACTATTAAGAGAGATGAAAGATGAGAGATTAAAGACCAGATTTATATTGAGTAAATAGTTTAGCAGATAAGGGTCCCTGATAAGTGAAGAAAAAAGTACTTTTCCGTGAAGAGATGTATTTAAAAGTTTTCCATGTTTACTTTTCCTACTTATCTATGCCAAGCTTGTTGTAAAATTACTAACACCTTAAATAGGGCTGGACACATCAATGGAATTGAGAAAGTGTATTTATGAGACATGCAAATCTATTTTTCTGTTTCTACAATGAGAACTTAAATCAGTGTGGAACTTGGAAATCAAACTCAAGTTTGCTTAAGTGATTTATTAAATAATTTACAGCAGACAAATCTTACTTTCCCCTATGGAACAAGAAACAGTTTTAGTATTGTTGAGTATTTTGGGAAATTATTTTATAAAGTCTGATGATGGTTAACGGCAAACCAGGCTTATATTTTAATTTCAGCCAAAATACATAAAGTAGTAAATAAAATATGCATAAGTATTATATTAAGAGCTGCATGTAATAGGCTGAAAATTGTGAAAGATTTGGAGAACAGTAGTAATCAGAACAGAATAATTTTATTCTGATGAAGCAGACCTATTATTCATGCAAAGACATATTCCCATCACATCACACAATCTTATAGTAAAATTACTGGTAGAGTACCTTCAGCACCGACAGGAAGGTGAATGAGGAGGCATTTTTCCAGCCATGGCACTGCTCGACATCTACAATCTAACACATTTATGCATCCTTATAATTGCTATTCTTGTTACCATCTCCTCTTTCATAAATAGGGAAAAATTGGTGGTTTGTGTAATAATTTAGCAAAAAAGTACAGAAAATAGAAGGTTGATGCAATAAACTTATCTAGATTTTTTGAGGGATTTTGAAGAAACCCTTGCGTGCTCCGGCAGGGGGGGCATAAAAAAGTGTACTTATCTTATTCCAAATCCATGTTCTCTGGTACTTCCATTTGTTGGCATCTTCTCCCTGCAGTAAATCTGGTGTTCATGGGATTGGCTTGGTTCCAACTGTGACCTACACTGACAATGTGGCATCACCACTGTCTTCACAAGTGACGACCAATGGTCTGAGGAGGCCACCGATTGGCTGTAGCAGGTTCTGTGACCCCTACAGTGCTTCACCTGGAACTCACCTGGAGATGCATGGTCCTTTACCTCGAGTGTCAACAGTACACATAGGCAAGACATAATCGGAAAGGATGGACCAGCAAATTAAAAATCTATTGAGTTGGAATGACTCGAAGCATGTAAGATCTATGGATTCTACTTTCTCCGTATTGATGGTCATGTGATGTTTTGAAGATAAAATAATGAATCTACCATTTTATACTTTCCCTTTGTGGATTTCTTGGTCTGTACTTCCTGGATATGTCTTGTCTATATTTTATTGCCAGCTTGTTTTCCATAAAGGCAACAAACTATTTGTGCCATCAACAGATGAGCTGCATTTTCCCTCTACAGGAAACAGCTGATTGGAAGGATTCCAGAATGTTGTACCCCCGTCCCATTGATCTTAATAACCTTTCCTATCATTAGGTCATTAACATTGTTATTTTTAAATTCCCCTCTAAGTAAAAAATAGCAGCATTATTTACCATTCAGTGCTATTTGATAAAAAATACTTTTGCTTTTAGGCTTCTTTAGAAAGAAGGGCTATTTAGAAAGAGTGGGGGAATTTATCATATACTAGAGCATGGTACACCATGGTTCTAGAGGTTCCAGCCTCCTGATTCATCCAGTGGGTGTCTGTGTTGCCAGGCTATAGCTAGTGCACAGGCGTGGGGCAGAAACACTGCGCTGCTGGAAATGCCCCCCCCCCCTCTCAGGGGGCATAAGGTGGTGAAATAGTTGCAATTCCTGGACATATACCAGGAAACGTGACTATTTCAAGGTTTATAAACCATTTAATTATTTATTATTTTACATTATTAAGATTTAAAATAATTATCATTTCTGTGTAGCTTAATATTTAACGAATAATATAAAATATGTTTCTTAACCTGAAAAAGTCATATTACATCTTCTTTTACCAGTATAATCTTATGGATTTAACCACACATTTTGCATTTTTGATTTGTTGTAATCATTTTCATTGGTGTAGAAGAAGCAGCACATAGATGTAAGTATAATTATGTTGTATACTATTGTTTTTATGGTCCTTACACTGAATTAAAAAATACTACACAATACTACATACTACCACCCGTCTTATATCAACGCTGAAAGTAATGAGATTCCTACACAGCACAATATATGTCCAATCAACATGACTGCAGGGATATTGTATCTGCCCTATTTCTTTGCAATTACTTCACTATATATATGGCTAATGTCACATGTGTGATAGTATTAATGTTTTATGACCAGGTTAGATTGAATGTTGAAGAAATGTACGAGGCTGTATGTGTGTTCTACAGGGTAGAAGATGTATTGGATAAACAACAAGTGTTTTATTCTATGGTTTAGACAGTGTTAGTTCATCTTATCTGTTCAGGATGGCAAAGAGACTTTTGAGATCTAAATAGCCATGGAGTTATCAAAGACATACAGTTCTATCACAGTTACGGCTTATGATTACACATACTCCTGTCACACAGTTGTAAAGTAGAAGATGACCTAGCCTCTCTGCATATTTAGTAGCTGAATATAGAGAGGAAGATCATTACACTGATTATACTCTCAGCAGGCAGAAGTGGGACTGTATTTAGACACCCATGTGATGCTGACCTGAGGAATCATGGGATTGATTGCTGAAAATACAAAATTTAAAAGAAAAGCAAAAGAAGCACTGCAGTGGATAGAGGATCCTTTACACTCTACTAGAGTTGATCTATTCATTGGTGAATAGATTCTGTAGGAATCTGCCATTTTTCAGGCACCAAAGTGAATCTAAACATTTTCTGCTTGGCTTCAGACAAATATTCTAAACTGGTGGTTGACTACTGTCATCCACCCCAGAGTTTAGGAAGGGGATATGGCAAAGGAAAAAAAATTCCAAAATGGGGAAGGACCTTTTCATATAAACTCTGGGGCACATGTATTTTAAGTCTGACTTTGTAAGCCTGCTTTTTGTTTTGCTTTTCTGCTCTTTAGATGTATCTTAGTGTTTTTTCCTTATTAAAGGGGTATTCTCATGTTATTAAAAATATAGCATTTCACAACTATAATTCCAACCTTTCTTGCTGTTTACAATTTGTTTATCTGACTGTAAACTCATGACTATGGTTGGCAGATTCCACTGGCTTCTCTTGTATTACAGACACTTCCTGTTCCAGTGGTAGCATGTTTCTACACTCTTCTCAGCAGCTGTAGAGGGGACAGCAGCAGCAGCACTACAAACAAGATAAGGTCATGATCCAATGGGAGGTGGTAAAAGAGCCGTGTTGGCTGTGTGTTTTTTGATTAGTTGAGGCAGCAGAGTTGAGTCTGTCATTGTGTCTTATATCATTCTCATGACTCAGATACTAGTAGACTGTTCAGAAGCTAAATTAAAGTGTAGTTAAACCCTGTACACTGATAATCTAAGCACATTGTCAGTACAGAAAATTTCATAGCACAGAGGAATCTTGTAGTGTCTGTTCAGCTAGTGCCTGTCTACTCTGCTGAATCTTACTGCTGACGTTTGAGGAGTTGAGGTCTTTAGTGACTGACTTTTTTTGCAAAAGTCTCATAAAAGTGTAAAAAAATTCACAGACAGGGTGGTTTTGTGCTAAGATCTGCAACTTTTTGCAACCTTTTTAAAACGGCACAACTTTCACTATAAAAGGGAACTTTAACTCAGGGAACATGGCAGATAGCTTGACAAAGGCAAACTTTGAAGGGAGGTTGGCTTAGGTACAAAAACAGACAATGGATGTAATTTATCATGAAGCCGTCCCTTTATAAAAAGTTCTATTTCTGTCTTTGGAGCTCCACCACTGCCAGATTCCTTAAAGTGGCTTTGACACTTGATAAATCTGCTGGCAGTTTCTTATGCTATTGCAACAGTCATCAATTTGTGCCAAAACTTACTACTAAATGGAAAGTCACAAATCTTAATTCAGTCATATTGTAAAAACTATTCTATGCAAATAATAAAATTGGTGCATGCAGGGTCTGTGTCAAAGTCACTTTGCACTGTCCTATGTTCATTTGGCGCAGTGGAAAGTTGCACAATTTTTATGTAGCACAACCTAAAGCAGCAAAAATTTTTAAGGTGGTTAAAAGAAATTATGGCCCTTAAACCACTGCGTCGGAAAATTCACTAAAAATGTCCCAGTTATTAAAAGCCTTTTCAGGCCTGGTCAGTGAGGAGTTAATTAACTGTACGTGAAGTAGATATTTTGAATTTGTGTTTGCAAGTCCCATCCTTCCGTTTTGCAGGGTGCCAGGAAAGCTGCTGTGGCCAAGGTTACATCGTACAGAAGTGCCATGTTGATTTATAGTGAAGCAGAGGACAAGGGCAAGGTGGAAGGAGAAGACTGTGGAACATGTTTTAAATAGCGAAAGCATTTCTAAAGTAGATATTTTCATTGCAGAATTGTACATCCAGAAATCTCTTGGAAAGACAGTTAATACACACACACATGCATGCAATGAATTTCAGAGACATATTTTTATAAAGTAAATTGTTTGGGTTGGCTTGTCAGGTTATCTGAAGGAGAAAGAGAATTGTCAAAGGCAATAGAGTCAGTCATTATTGATCCATTAGACTCGGGGAAGTTGGGGCAGATGACTTTCTTCCATGTAAAATAAAAGTGATATATTGAAAGCTGACATGAAGAAATCGACAAGGATACATATATGGTTTCCAGTTACCTTCTTGGAGAGAGCTCAATGTGTTTCGCCGTACCTCATTTTTATGATTATGTGCTTGCCATTTTTTTTCCCTGCCCAGTGCAGTTTGTAGAATGACTCTTTTAACACTGATAATAAAATAGCTGGATATATCCTTGAGTTCTGCTGGAACGAGTTGCTGATTACGTTATCAAACATGTCTAACAGATAGGACTTGAAGCAGATAAAAGTATGAAGTCCATGTCACATTAAAGTGCCTTTGTATCTTCAGCCTTCAGTCAATATAGAAATAGTATTTCCATTTATCACATGGAGAGTTCATCAAAGAGTATAGTTTATGTATCATGATAACACATAGTTCATTAATGGATATGTAAAGCCCATGCTGTGATTATTATGGTGAATCCCTATTATCCTTGCACTACAAGTTTATTGACCTGGCTAAACGAACTTTAACTTCAGCGGCAAAGTGCTTTACGTATATCTTTAAAAAGCAAAAATCAAATATCTCAGCATAAACTTAGAGAAGTTCTCCTTCCCACCCTTCATCTACCCTGTACAGTTACAATCGCTGTTCATTGATCAATGGTTTGGTCAATATTCCTTTGACCCTCCAGGTATACATTTATTTAGGGCTTTGGACCAGTTTTCTTTTGGACTTTGCATGTTCATTTCAGTGCAAACTGCTTGCATATGTAATTAAGAAGTGTCTGAGACACATTTCTTGCACATGCAATAGACATCATGTGACACTAATTAGGGGGCGTTCTGGTGCTCAGTTTTTGCATGCAAGGTCTGTTGCACACCCTATGTTAAAGGTGCATCACAAAAAAAGTTGGTAAACTCTGTTGGGCCATCCCAGGGAAGCGCCAGATTCATGATTTCTGGTGCACGTTCTTAATGAATGTGTCGCACACAGCATTATACACGGGCAGAGCACTTTTAGTGCAGTTTCCCACATTCTTAGTAAATGGGCCCCATTATCTCACACATGTGAGTGCCCCTTTCACATTTCTGGAAGTATTTATTTTTTCATGGGCAACACTAAAGATACAAAACATTGAGAAAATGTAAAATAGTGTAAGTTTAGTATGTTGAGAAAAGTGGAGAAGTAGAAGTGTACAAGTTTATAGCACTGCCTTAGCTATTTTGGGCACAAAGGTCACCAGAGGTTGTCAGGTTACAGGCACTGGAATCCTTATCCACTCCTCCAATGAGCTAGGGCAGTGGTGGGGAACCTATGGCACTGGTGCCAGAGGCGGCTCTCGGAGCTCTCTCTGTGGGCACCCAGGCCATCAACCCAGCATGAAGTTCACCAGACAGGACTCAAAGAATCTTCCTACAGAATCTTCCTACAATGATAGGCGAATTTGCCCTCCTCTTTTCAACTGCGTTGGTGTCTTTAGGAGGCTGAACGATTGAAAGTTATCAAAGAACAAGGAGAAATACATTACTGCTAAAATGTGATGGCCACAATGCTGCAGTTCAGTTCAGTTTTTGGATGTTGGCCATCTTCTTACAGCCTAGGCCATCTATACATAAAGCAACATTTTCCAACTACTTGCTGCTAATAACAACAGCTCAGGTAAAGTTGGGGCCCCCATAATCCTAAAAAATTAGAAAAAATAAATATTCACAATCAAAAAATAAAAACAAATTAGAAAACAATTGGAACTAAACAAAGGCAACACAAAGTCAATAAAATAAATTCATTAAATGAATTTACATAAAATGGAAACACATAATAATCTTGCCACAGGCGTTTGTCCATTTATGATCCTTGTTCGGTAAATAAAGAATTTTTCTAGATAAAGTACTGCATAAAAATGTTAGCCAGGATTTCAAGGAAAATAGCATGTAATCGACATATATAAAAAATCTTTCAAGTAAAAATTTTCAGCTGAACTGGTTATTCATCAGTTGTCATTAGAGAGAGTTCCATTAGTTGTTCTGACAAGGTCCATGACCCACAGCAGAGGACTGTGAAAGCAGAGTTGTGGAAGGAATCTTGAAATGACTGTTGTGTTTGATAAAGATACGGTGGAGCAGAGAAGTTTTTCTTCTTCAGTGAGCCAAAATTTAATAACATGACTAGTTTAAAATCGAGCCGGCACTTCAATATTTGCATTAGCATATTGTGTTTGCCTTGCATTTTTACATTTGCATTCTTTACCCATGTGATTTCCATTTTAACGAGTGAGATTTTTAAATACACACTGGGATAAAAATGGATTTAGCATGTAATTCTGAAGTCAATCTGAATGTACTTTTTATGTGACCATTCAACCAGTGCTAAAATTGGTAAGAAGAACAAGCTTTAAATAGAGGAATAATTCATTTTTATAAGAAGGATAAATTTGCTTAAACTGGTATAAAATCCAGTAGACATGAAAAAGAAGCTTATTAGTGACAATCATAATCAACAAGACTAAGACGAAAGTAGTCTAGCCAAAGATGTCCAGTTTTAGCCAAAGAGGCAGGATAACAAAATAACACATTCTCTAATTCAGTGTTATTAAAAAAATACATCATTTCACAGATATAATTCCAACCTGTCCAGATGTTTACAATTTGGCTGCCCCATGGATCTGACTGCAAATGTTTTGACTATAATTAGATTCGTCTCATGAATATCCTTTCTTGAATGCATATTGCAGTGCTGTCTTCCTCCTGCCCATCCCCCTGCTTTTCAAGACCAGCTTAGACACAGGATTGTCCTGCAGGCAAGCAACAGCATGCAGAGACTTACTCTTCTAGCTACAGACAAGATAAGGTCTTCATCCTCGGGGAAGGCAAAGCATGGCTGAGATTACTGTATTTGGCATAGGTGAGATGGCAGAGCTGAACTCTTCATTGTGTCTTAAATCCATACCATGAATCAGATCTGACTCATCATTCTTTTTCTATGTGTCAGATATTAGTAGAATGTTTAGAAGCTAACTGACAGTTCAGATAAACCTGGATCCTAATACTCTAAGCACTTTGCTAGCACGCAGCATCTCATAGCACAGAGGGATCATGAAGTGTCCACTCCGAGAGTCACCGCCTACACTCTAATTTTACACTAACCATTCCTGAGTTATAGAAGCTAAAACATGAATAAGGCTGCATGCACATGAAATTATGCCCGCTAGGCCATAGCCGGGTGGGCATACGTTTGGCGCCATGGAGAGAAGGAGGGGTGACGTAACGGCGTAGGGCTATAACATGGGGAAAGATAGGACATGTCCTATCTTTTTCCCGTGTATGAAGCGACATGGTGCTGCACGTGTGTATGTCATCCCCCATAAGATAGTGTTAATGCAGCCTTAAACTGAGTAAAATTGTAGGAGTTAATAATTATCTTTATTTTGTAAACATACTAGGGGATTAAATTATGAGAACTTTCTTTCATTATAAGTAATCAGAGGAGGAATCAAATCAGAAATAAAAGAAAGTGGTGAATGGAACAAAAGAACATCTAACACTGAGTAACAAAATAACAATCTGTGGTCAAGTCTAGATCCAGGGAAACAGCCAAAAACTACCGAAGATCCCTTGCCTAACTTACATCATCATTGAACCCAAGAAATATAACTATTCATATTTTTCCACTATTTTAGTGTTTAATTTTGCCATAGTAAAACAATCTAAGATCCTGAAACTCACTTTTTTGGCATAAAACTTTCAGCTTTGCTGCATGTACTAAAACTCAGCTGACCCTTTACCTTTATAGAGGGGCTTGGGTTATGAGGACATCTCTATAGCACTAACACATTGCTTTATGTTCACTTTCAGCCCCTTAACACAAACATACATACAGTACATACACACTCAAACCCTGTGGCTCTGTCTGAAAAACTAGTAGAGCAAAATTTTAACTCTTCCAATAAGGTCATTCCATGAAAAGTTTTAAAAATAAAAAATAAATAGGTTCACAAAAATTACAAAAAATATTTTGGGGCAGCTTTACTTTTTATAATATTCCAAAATTATAAGCTGAAATATGACATTGTAAGGTATAGTAAAGCATCATAAACATGTCTTTCTTGAGAAAATATATGCCTAAGATGACTGAATGACTATGTTACACATTGAGTGTGCCAATGAGACCCATTTCACCCTGAATTTAAAACTTTTCCACCCAGCACCTGCCATTTAATCTTAATATACAGTTCTCTGCTTAATACAAGTCAAGAGATTGAACCTTGTGGCCAATGTGCACCAAAGTGGTACGGTAATTAATGTAATATAAAAATGGAGATTTCAAAAGAAATATATATATAGCAAGGCTCTTTACCGAAAAGGTCTTTTGTTTAGTTTATATGTGACCCAAGCACCAACAGATCCATTTTAATTTTGTGCCAAATTGAAACTAAAGTTTGCGGCAAAATATTTGGTTTAAAGTAAGCAAAGCCTCCCAGGAAGAGGACCTATGGTTGAACCAAAGTATCCATGGTTGGAACACATTTATCACCCAGAATGATTACTTATATGTTTGCCATTTTGGCCTATAACTAAGCTGTTTTAAGTGTAACTAAATAATAATAGTAAACTTCAAGCAAAGCTACTTCTTCACTCTTTGTGCCTTTTTCTTTTTTTTTTTTTAACTTTATTTTAAGTACAAGGTACAGTCATATAAGATGAGCAATTAGCACAAAAATCTTAGCATAGAATAATTACATCACCCAGTGATGCAAAAACACAATAAAACAAATAAGTGGGAGAACACTCATTCACCCAAACAGTCACACCTCACACAGATGGAGCTATTCCTCCTCCCTAGGCAAAGTATTCTGGGCTTCCTACCCACAATCTTTGTGCCTTTTTTCTTCCTTCTTGCTCCTGTAGTGAGCAGTCTATTAGAAGTCATAAACACAGCATAGAACAAGGAAAGGAGGCTGAAGATTAGCTGTTTCCATACGTAGAGTATATTTATCTTGTTAATTTAGATTTGAAAGGGCATTGCACTATCCAGGGACTGTCTCTAAAGAGTCATCAGACACTTTATCAGGTTCCTTTATCTGACAATGGATACAGGAAACTGATTTACTCAAACTCCTTAAGTATGAAAGGCAGAGGAAAATTAAGGACAGATGAACCGATTTCTTTAATAAAGTATATAGAGGCGGTCCCCTGCTTAAGAATATCTGACTTACAGACGACCCCTACATACAAACAGACCCCTGGATTTTGGTAATTTGCTGTACTTTAGCCCCAGGCTACAATAATCAGCTGTAACAGTTATAAAAGACGTCTGCAATGAAGCTTTATAGTTAATCCTGGTTCTTATGACAACCCAACATTTTTAAAATCCAATTGTCATACAGACCCAAAAAATTTTGCCTGGAGCTACAATTATAAAGTATACAGTTCCAACGTACATACAAATTTAACTTAAGAACAAGCCTGCAGGACCTATCTTGTATGTAACGTGTGGACTGCCTGTATCAAAGTTTACTATTATCATCTGCACTATTGATTTATACATTTTTTGAAATGTTTAGCTATGCTTTAAATTTTAGACCATATAGATAAAACTACCCCTTTCTATCACTACAACCGACTTGAATGTAAATCATTTTTTTCAATATTTTTTTATATTGTGTATAGTGTACAGGGCCACAACTGAGTTTCCCTTTAAGATACTATGATTCTAATGGTACGTTCCATTATCGGGGCATCAGTGACCTGTCAGACAGTATATCTTGATTGTAATTCCAGTAAATGTCACTGCTTCTAAGCTTTATGTGTTGTTTATTCCTCATGTCATATACTGAAAGAACTGGCTGTTTGCTCCTGCCTTCGGCTGCTGGGCTGTATTCTGACCACGTACAAGGAAGTAGACAGGAAAAAGGGCCCATCTTTATACATTTCTGGATGATATATCACCAGTTCGTCTCCATTCAGTGCCTTGTGGGATTCAAGCAATTTTATGGCTGGGATGCAGTGTGCATGTGCTGATTATTATTCATACCATGCCATTTTACAATATCACAGTCATTGTAGAAACAGAATGGTAAAACGATTTTATTGAATGGCATCCCTAGATGAAAATTATATCTATAGGATCCTTTTTCTTGATACAACATCCCAATAGCACTTATCATTTTTCTGAATATTAGTTTTTATTCTTTCACAAATGAAGTGAGTCTTATCGCATCCGAGGAAAGGTTAATATGTTGCTTGCCGATGCCGTTCAATAAGTTTGGCCCTTTCACAATCTAGTATTTTTATAATATTTTCCTTATTCGACAGTGGAAATACTCGACCGAGCAGTATACTCGGACGAGTATACTCGCTCATCTCTACTAATAACAGGACATTTGGGAAGGTACTGAGGAGCTCTACATATCATTCATTGGATTGTTATTGTTCCCATATGCACTGTTCATACAATATCATTCATTGGATTGTTATTGTTCCCATATGCACTGTTCATACAAGTGGAAACCTTGTAAAGCAACATATTTATCAATATGATATAAATGGAACATGTAAATTATTTAGTACATTTCTGGTGCATAGTGAAAAGAGTTATAGAAGTAGTAAAATAATAAGATTGTAAGACAAGGAACAGTGCATATGTGGGTATAGTACACACCATATAAATTATATAAAAACATAGAAAACAAGAGGTTGACTGCTCCCTGGAAGTCAAGATTAAAAGTTTAATTTCTCTGTTTAAACAGTCAATAGATAAAAATGGCAAAGGCTTCTTTTATCTAGAAATACATTATTTGTTCCCCTCTTAATGGTAACAAGCCTGGGGAGAAAAGATAATTACACAGATCTCTGCATCTATTAATGTATTGATACTTAGCAGTGACCTTGCTTCTTGACTATCTTTATTACCTGCTGCTCAAGTAATGGCAACATGTTCTACAAGTGTCACATCAATCTCTGGCTTGGAAGTGAACATACACTCACCATGGCCAGTATGTGCAGGTTTTCTTCTGTGGTAATGGTGTAATATAATTCTGTACGGGAGATTTATGAAGACTGGCATTTCCTACCTCAATCAGAGAAGAGTGAAAAGCTTCCAGCACTGGAATGTTGAAAAATTGGTAGTAAAATTCCAAATTCTTTATTTCATCTTCTTAAAATCTTTCTATAAAAAAGCTTATAGTCCATCATGATGGAAAGGAAGTTGTGGGTTACGCGTTTCAAGCTCTAGCGTGAGCTCTTGGTCATACCTCAGTCTTGATGTCCTCCATCTACTGTGCACAGGTGCACCTCCACCTATCATGCAGCTGTGCACCTACTAATACATTGGGTATTTCTTCTACTCTCCATGCATCAGAATCTTAGTTGTGTGAAAACTAGGATCTGAGGTAGATTTGAGCAATGAACACACACCAGTCTTATGATTTACAACAGTTTCCAAATTATATTCAAAGGTGACAGATTTCAGCTCTATGTGGTGTCTGGTACTAAGCCTTTCCCCCAATGTAAATGTGTCAAAAACCTCAAATTGTGGAGCACGGCCATAAGATACACACGTTAAATTTGTCATAAATTCTTAAAATTTTTAAATTGATAAAATAGCTCTGAGGGTTTCACAAAGTAGAATTGTACAGTAATTGCAATTATTTCTGTTGTTATTTTATGTGTTTGTACGTTGGTATTGATGTCACCATAGTGTCGGCCTTTGTTCTTCAGCTGCTTTTTCTTTTTATTTTGAAAAATAAATTTTTATTGAATTTTTGTTCAAAGAGAAAGAAGTTATATACAGACATAAGTAAAGTTATTACTTTGATCAAGCCTGGTATATTCCATTTGTATATAAATGATAAAGCTTCCCTTTCTTTTGATGATGATGATATTTTTTATCTGTAGAGCACCATTAATTCGATACAAAAACTACAGTGATCAGGAAACAAGTGGAAGGAGGACCCTGCCCATAAGGGCTCCCAATCCATAAGGGAGACTAGACATAAGGTGAGGGAGCAGATTGTAATGTAGTGAAGCAAAATATCCTGTGTGGGACAGTGCTGACTGATTAGATCTCAGATTCATGGAGAGGACAGGTTGTGGACGGCTTTGTAGGTCATGGTTACTATATTTAACTCAATTCACTGTGCAATCGGTAACCAATAGAGAGACTGACAGAGGGAAATTGAGGAGAGAGATGGATTAGCTGGGCAGCAGATGTCACCAAAGTATTTGATCCTGTTCACAGGTTAGGTACAGTGTCTGTCTTTATTTCTAGCATGTCCTCCATTATGATCATATCACAATGGCCTTTGCCTCCATGGCCCCATAAAGCTGAGCAATTGGATTTACAAAAAGCTGATCATCACACAGAGGAGCTTCTAAAGATGATTTGATAAGATAATTTACTAAAATGTCTTAAAGGCAATCTAACACTAGCTGCTAGACATATTAAACTACAAATACTTACCTACGCTCCTCTTGATGTTGATCCCGGCGGTGTCCTTCTTTAAGCTTGACATGCTGGGATCACCCAGACAAGAAGCTTATAGTTAGCAGACTGAATTAATGCCTCCTGTATGACAGATAGGAGAGGAAGAAGACGTCATGGAGAATGAGGCATAATTAGCAGCCCAGAGTGGGGGACATTTCATCACAGTTCTCCCGACTGCTAATTAAAAGTTTCTTTTTTAGGTGATCTCAGCCTGCCAAGTATGAGAAGGACAGAGCAGGGATCAACATCAAGAGGAGCATAGGTAAGTGTTTGTAGTTTAATATGTCTACCAGGTAGTGGTAGGTTTCCTTTAATGTTGAATAACATATTCTTGAACTGCGGCAGAATTATTATCTGTGCTTAGTTATGGACTGTTTAGTCAAACTTTACACCTCCTATTTGTAGGCTTAGTTCATGCAAGAAAAAAGCATCAAAATATTTGTGCGGTTACAGAATTTTTGGAACAGTCTAAATCAAGACCTTTCATCAAGTCTACAACCCTTATTGAAGTAGAAGTCATAAAACTAAAACACAAAAAAGTTGCAGGGGATTTTTAGACAAATTCTGTGAAATTTATGTTCCTAAACGATTGATACACAGTTAAAACCAGAAGTTTACATACACCATATAAAAGACTCATATTCATGTTTTTCTCACTGACATCTGACATAAATTCAGAATAAACCTTTCAACCTTTCCCGACTTAGGTCAATTAGGATTACCACAATTATTTATATTTGCCAAATACTAGAATAATGAGAGAGATAGAATTCAAGTCATTTTTATTACTTCCTGCAAAATCAAAAGATTACATACATGTTTTTAATATCAATTTATTGCACTTAAACTGTATGACCTGGATCAAAAATTATTTATATCCTTTAACAAGCTTCTGACAATAGTTGTTTGTTATTTGGGCCCATTCCTAATTACAGCTGTGGTGTAACTGTTTGTAGGCTGCCTTGATAGTACCTGCATTTTTAGCTTTGTCAATAAAGTTTGGATTAAGATGAGGGCTTTGTTATCCATATCACTTTGTAACCAGTTTGGCAGTAGCTCCGGGTCAGTTAACATTTGGAAAACCTAAGCTTCAACTTCCTGGCTGATCTCTTGAGCTGTTGCTGTAGTATCACCACATAATGTTCTTCCACGTGATGCCATCTATTTTGTGAAGCACACCAGTTCCTCCTGCGGCCTCTCCATCCTTGTTTATACGCTTGTTTCATTGTGGTTAATGACACACTCTTACCAACTACAGCCAGCACCTTAACAATATCTTTCGGACCAAAGCATGTTGACCTCTCAGATACAAAACCTGTCTCCTTCCTGAGTGGTATGATGGCTGGACATTTGCATCTTGTTTGCACTTGCGTATAATTGTTTATACAAATGAATGAGACACTAGCTATCTGGAAATTGCACCGGAGGATGAACCACACTTGCATAAGTACACAATTTGCTTCTGGATATCTTGGCTGATTGGTTTAGTCTTTTCCATAATATTACACAAAGAAGCAGTGTGTCTCAGTTGTACCTTAAAAATGTCTCTCTCATGATTGTGCCATTTGACAAATATAAATTATTTTGGTAATCATAAATGCTTTAAAATGGGAAAGGTTCGTTCTGATTTCAAACTTCCTCTGCCAAATCCTGACCATCTCAAATAGGAATGATCCAGCTGGCAGCATCCTATGATGCGGAAAATACAGGTCGTGTAAGACACAACATCCAGAGGTGAACATTTGGAGAGAGAAAGATCTGGACCACACATCCACGCATAATACAATATTTTTTGCCACCAGGCCACATTAGGTGTGGAAGCACATGAAGTCCACCAGAGCCGTAATACAACAGCAGGAATCAAGAACCCGCAATCCCCCTAGTACCTATACTGGTATGCTAAGCCCCCATGGTTCTGAGCTCCGGATCCCCACAGGAAACCTCTGCACCACAGAAACGGTGGATGGCGTGCTGTACTGCACCGTGTGGTGCAAAACCATTTATTTTACAGTGTGATTTGAGCTTTTATGTCCTTCTTTCATCTTGTTTTTCTCACTTCAGCCTACATTAACAGTCTCAAGAATACCAATACACCATATACATGAATATTAATCCAATATGAAAAAAATGTGTCACTTAATACCTTGAGTACTTTCAGCTTTAGCATCTAGTCAATTTAATTCTGATAGAAGATTTCTGATTGCCTCTGCTTCATACATAGAATGACACAGACGTGAATTATATTACAGAAACATCTCTTTCAGGGATGACAATTTTTCAGCAATGGTGCTGATTGCTTAGGTGGTTAATGTACCATTTCGTAGATTATTCGATCTAGCTAGCCCAATCTCTAATGAATGAGAAAGCTGGCTCACCCCTCTATAATTACTGAAGTTTGCTTTATAATACAGTCACTGATCATTGCAATGTTTTCTATATTTATGCTAATACAGCAAAGATGCAATTTTCTTTACCAATCTAAAGCTAATGGCAATGAGGTAACAGGTTTCCCCAGGCAATTTGGTTCCTTCAAATATGTGCAGGATAAAGAAGAGTGCTTACATCTGATTAATCACAAATCCATACTTCTCAATAGCCTCATTATTTGCAAAGAAATGGAGGTTATGGTGATTTGCATAAAAAGTTTCTATGCAAATTTGCGCAGTTCCTAGTGTCATAAATATCAAACTTCTAACATTCTATCAAAATTCTTCTAACATTTACCAAAAAGTGGCCCTTATTTAATAAAACATACCGATAACTGTTTTTAATAAGATAGTTTAAAATGAAAAAGAAAACTGGAATTATATAAGTTTTCCTAATATAATGGACCAGAGTGCTTGGGCTTTATTATTATCGTGGCTTGTGGTTGATAGCATCTGGCAAAATAACATTTTTATTGATCCAAATTTTGTCTATTGTATGAGTATTTTTATTCCTTGTTACGTTTTATTTGTTTATTTCACTTTTTTATCTTAAACTTTTAACTGTTGTGACAATTTATTTGGATTTCTAGAAAACCATATACCTGATTCTACTTGACTTGTCCTTGTTCTTCCCGGCCCTAAGTTTTCTAATTATACCTATGAAAACTTTCACATACTGTAGCTGAAATCTTTTCAACTGTAGAACTTTAGTAGAACTTTAAAATGTACAGTACTACATGTTCTGTAGTAAATGTGCTAATGTACTATATCTTTAGAGGTAGAGGTATATAAACTACAGAATGTTGAGGTGATGTCTTCCATTTTCTACATTTCAATGTTAGAAAAATTCTATATTTTGAGACTAGAGTACAAAAGAAAGTACAGTTCTACTTCTACAGTGCACACAAAGAGGACCCTGTTCAACATGTATGTGTTAATCAAGTTTTTGATGCAAATTTTAAAATGAAGATCATACCAGGATGATAGTAAAATGAGAGGAATTATTTGTTTTTGTAAATGTTATATTTTTGTTTTTTTTACTATATTTAATTTATGATGTTTATGGTTAAAGCTCACTGGTCAATGGAACCAAGTTCTCACAGTATGCTTGAAGTAATAAGTTTCGTACAACTAAACATCTACAAGTTGTAACTACTGATAAGCGAACATGAGCTGTAATTTTTGGGCACCGATCATTGCTCGTTTGGGTCCCGAAATGCAGATTTCAGGCAGAAGTTCGTATTTGGTACTCAGAGCCCTCCCCCTCCCCCCGGTAGTTAGCTTTTTAAATACTGCTGGCAAAGCCATGTGCTGCCATTTTTCATAAAAAAGAATAAAGCAAAGCAGCACTCACCAATGTGTTTGTTCTTTTTATTCAAGACTTTAGCATGACAGACAGTGTGCAAGCCGTGGCAGGCAACGGTCTGTTTGGCGCTAAGCGAGTGCTTCCCCTAGCCTTTGGCAAACCGATTTGTTTCCATTTAAATGCTGGTGGTGTGTGAGCTGCCATTTACACTAGGTACACCGTTCTCTAATTATGTCATGGGGAGTGAGGAACCTAGGGAAAATGGCAGTGAACAGTGCCGGCAACATTCAAAGAGTAACACCCAACGATAGCACGTTTTACAAGCTTTAGGATTTGATAACCAAACCCAAACATGACTTTCAGAAACTTAAACAGGTCCACTCTTCCCCAGTTGTAACATGTCTACTTATAAAGTAAGGGCATCATTTTTATTTATTTATTTTTATTATCTACTGAAATTTAAATTTTTAAAAATAAGGCTTTATTATGTAATTTTCACAATACTTTCTTAAATTTGCTTTAAAGACAACATCCATTAAAGGGTATGCCCACAAGGACAAGATTCTTAAATATACTTAAGATAACAAAATAACATATTCTCTCTTACACAGAATTGAGATAGCATATAGAAAAACAAAGTAGAACTTGGAAACAAGCGGAACTTATGTGTGTCTATACTGTCTGGTCACAAAAGGGTTATTTTTGACCTGTTTAGTTTCAGTTCTGACAATTGCTTTGGCCCAGATTCTTCCCTCAGCCTATATTCATTTAGATGTCCCTATTCTGTTCCCTTTTATTGACTGTTTCTATCACATTTGCATTTCCACAGGGAAATCTGATCAAGAGAGTTTCTGCTAAAGAAGTGGCTTCAGTTAATATGATTAAACAGATTCTCGGTAAATAGATATGGACTTTGGAACAGTTATATGTTTCAATCTATGGCTTCTATCTTTTCCAGGTTTCTGATTGCTTGTTCCTAGAACAGTAGCCCATTGAAAATAGCATGTGTGATGAAATAACTAAACAATGGATTGTTCTAAAGTCTAACTGAGATTTCTATGAATTTCTGAATTTCCACAAAAACAGTCAGCACCCCTTTACTCACAAGCATTTTAAGGCTCATAGCTTGACTTACCTTCATGCACTGTACAACAATGCTTTTAGATGGACCTTAGCAGAGGAGCCCAAAGTAGAAAAGATTGGACAGTCAAAGCACTGGGTGTATGTGTAATGAAGGGACTGGATTCAAACAAGACAGTGAGCTCTGAACTAAGCCCCCTCAAGCTGTCACCTGCTAACTTGCCTCTGCGTATTCTAGGTGATACGGGACAACTAGAAGCCAGTCCCTTCCTGCACCAAAGTGAGAACATGAAACAAGATTTATGAATTACACAAAAAAGAGGTCAGAGGTCTGGGTCACAGAGGAATAATGAAAATTCATGAGCCAAGATTGGAAAATCAGAGATGCAGAAGAATAGCACCAGAATACAATGTGAAGCTAGCCAGGAAATATAATCAGCAGAAAACTAGTTGTGAATGGGATCTATTTAGGTGGCCAGATAACCTCAGCCCCAGATGATTGTAAAATAGCTAAGCTACAGGGGAACTAGGTGTGATGCAACTAGTCTCAATACAGCCAGCAACATAAAGCACAGTTCACACTGATAAGTCAAGTGAAAACTTAAAGAAAAATAAAACACCTCAGAAGCTGCAAACATCAGATAGAGAAAGATACTGGCATAAATGTTACAATATGTTTCATTCTTTGGCATCTCTTTTATTAATTTACCTATTTGGCTTTTTTGTGATTGTGCTAGAAAGTTATCATAGAACTTTGTGGGGAATGGAGTGTATATCTGTCACGTCCGTGCCAAAAAGCTTCACTATCCATAGGTGGCGTTAATATGTGTGTGAACTGCGCCTTAGTTTTTGTTTTGTTGACTGAGCCACACCCTGCTCCTTGTATTTCAGCCTGCAAAGCAAGGGTTACTTGCCTGATTGACAGTTCCTCCAGTGTCCTGCTGGAGGCATGTCTGGGAACTACCTTAAATACCTCCTACTCCCCTCAGACCTGGCTGTTTTTTTTTAGTCTCCTGTGATCTCTAGTTTCAGTCCCCTGTGATATCTAGTTCAGTCTTAACCGTTTATCTAGTGGTGGTGGTTGCGCAGTTGCTGGGCAGGTGCTAACAGTATCATTGTAGTCACGTCAGATTTTTATCTATAAAATGCCCCACAATTTTTCATCTGCACCAGATGTGCACCTTTTTTGAAACTTTTTGGACTCCAGAAAGTTTTCAGTGTATTGAAACAATAAAGTTTGTAACAATAAAAACATGACTCTAGACATATACTGTACTTTAGTTTACAGTCATAGTTGCTGATTTTAGCAGAACATATCAACCATCTGTTGTATATGGTGTTTTTCTGACTTTCTCTGAAAAAGTATAGATTAGTCAGATTTTAACTTGCTAGATCAGTGGTAGCGAACCTATAGCACAAGTGTCATGGATAGCTTTCTATGTGGGTACTCAGGCCCTCACCCCAGCAGAGAGTTTGATAGACATGTCCATAGTCATCCTCCTGCAGTCCAGGATGTGCCCAGTATGCGCCTTGTTCAGTGCTATTTGTAAGCAACACATCATGAGTTGCCTGGAACTTCTTCTCCAAGCCCCATATTTCGTTCAGGAGACCCTGGAGGGAAACAACAATTATTATCTGATCTTTTGTCTCCTCCTTCTTTCTACTGTATTGGTGCCCTCAAGAAGCCGATACAATTGAAAGTTGTGACAGAACATGAAACAATTATTAACTACCTAAATTGGTGTGTTGGTACTTTCCAAACATTAAGTGGGTTTAAGCCCTTTAAATGGTTCGCCATTACTGTGCTAGATAATTATATAACAGGGAGGATAACCCCGCTACAGCAGTTGACCCTCTACAATTAAACACACGTACAGCTCAACCAAGTTTTCATGCTTATGAAGAGGTCAGGAGACATTGTTAACAACTGAAATTTTTCTAAAGTGTATGCTCAAAGCATAAGGCAAAAGTTGTTACTCTTTTAAACCAAACTTACACCAACATCAATGTCTACATACGGCAAGAACACACTGTTTCTTACAGGTGTAAACTTTGTACTGAAAACCAATTAAAACTTCAGAAAGTGACAAAGAATATGCAGCATTGGGATCAGTAAAAGTCTTAATATAAGGAGCTTTTAATTGTAAGAGTTTATTTTAATTAGCTGCTGACATCCCGTTTTAATAAGGCTATCACAGGCTGATTAAATTGTCTGCACAATGACATTCACTCTCTGTCTGTGATTTATGGTCGGAGATCATTATAAATAAAGTGTTTTCTGGTAATTACTTATTCATTTGGAGTAGTTTAGAACTGGGTATAAATATGATGTCTTTCAACCTTGACAGCCATTAAGCAGCGTTGAAATTTCACAGATGGTTTATACAATCACTCATTCTTAATAATAATTGTAGCACCATTGAAGCACAAATTCAGTTGTTACACTTGCTTTGTTTAATATGTATTGAATTAATCACAATGAAACAAAAGTGACTTGAATGGTATTTAGTTGTATGAAGAGGAATATTTTCCCTTCTCTGTTCACCCACTCCACAAGCAAGAATGTTGATAAAGTCAATCTCAACTCCCAAATGAGCTTAGAATCTTATGACAACTTTTGACAAATCAATGTTGAGCAATGTATTAAATAATTTAATATTTTTATTAAATCCAGACATTATTACATAGAACATAACATACTACACCTCAATATGTTTCATGTGTTACGTTAAAAGCTCCATACAATCTTACACAGACTTACATATGGTTCCTTCTAGCGTGTGTCAGTTAGGGAGTTTCTCATTCCTACTCTTATCCTGGTAAGCAATAATGACACAACACCATCACCAACATCACACCTAATCTGCTTCTGCTTTCAACTTTATTCAAAGTTATATCAATTGTTTTTCTAATGTCACTACCATTACAGCACCATCAAAAAAGTCCACAAAATAGTCCAAATGACTCACTAAGAGTTCAATAGAAGGATATCCGCCATAGGATCAATACTGTTCACAGATCAATGCTGTTAACGGAGAGGTGAAGCATTCTTGAGAAAGGGGTGGAGCCAGGGGCGTAAGAGAGGCAGCGCCACATAACTGACTTTTGAATGGGGTCGCCCTACCCCCTCAGAAAATATACATATTTGTGTACACACACATACACTCTTACACACATTTATACACTTCAATAGTTCTCTCCCAGTAGCTGCTGACCACATGGGAAAGTAAATGGCTGAAATTGGAGATGAAAGATCCCTAGTCCTGTCGGCTCTCCCCTCCCTCTCCCCTGACAAACTGTATTCAGCATTGAGCCAAAAAAAAATAAAATGTAGCTATAACATCCATTTAAATTGTTTTTCTTTTAAACTTACAGCCAAAAAGTAACTTTTGTGTGGAATAATTCTACTTTTTGAAATACTTAGATACTTTTTTTTATATAAATGTGTAACTGAAGCATTGGAACAGAACATTAGATAAAGCCTGGGCATTGAAAAGCAATTTACTCTGTGACAGGACAGCTGTCTGATTTGATTTCGGTTGGATTTCACACAGTCCACTAGAACTGATATCAACAGGTTCACTCAGCCATAGCGGTGGCCTCATATTCGCAGTCCTGTCTGCTCTTGCATCGGTCATTAGAGCATTTTGCACCATGGACATACACATTTGCAAACCAATGGATTTCTACAGCTACAGTTCTGACCCCTGAATGCCTTGGTGAATTCTGATGAAGGAGCCTCTTGTAACATTATGATGATGAACACAGAACCTTGCTGTACATTAAGGCTTTTTTGTTTTTTTGCATCCCAACACGTTTTAATCACATAAGAAAACTGACAAGCCCCGGAACAAGTGCAAGCAATGTGTCTTTTCACATTACCATTGCAATATGCAGAGAGTGAAAATTGTGTCTACAAAGCGATCTGCACCATTTCATGCCTACTCCTAAATATGCAATGAATTTTGATGGGTATGATTAGAAGTGACAAAACAAATGTAAAGAAGCCATGTTTGTTGATTAAGCAATTCTGTTAACCCACTTTCGGTAAATATTTCATTCCGGCATTACATCTAGCAATTAGGCAGATGGAGCAGAAATGCTCGCAATTTCAACAACATAAAATATCGCCACTGGCTTATTATTTAAAGACACACAAACTCCCAAACAGCAACATGTTGGAACATTGGTTGCTTGTTATGTTTAGTAGGGAAAATAATGATTTTTAACTAGTTTTTTGTTTGACATTTTATGAATTGTGCAGCTTTTATTTTCATAATAACCAAAGCAAAGTTTGCCCATGGGTAACACAAGACCTGGACTGTGTGTAAAACGTGACATGATAATCATAACGACTGAAATGAAGATTATCTTTTTTATTTCAGAGAAGTAAGAAATGTTTACAGTTCCTTTTTGCTCACAGGAAGTCCTACGGTGTATCTCGTACTGGGGACTATTGAATGTTCAAAACCAAAGTTTTTTGTATTTTGTATTTGATGTATACATATTACAAACCGATAAAAAGAGATTTAAAATAAAGAAGTATTATAGCAGATTTATTCCATTCTTTGTCCATTCTCTTGAAATAATGTTCTGCATCATCACTGGTAACTTACTATATCATTATCAGGTTCTTCAGAAATGCTGTGTCCCCTATAGTAATCTGTCAAATAAAACAGAAAATGAACCAAGCAATACTCTTAACAGTTTCTCTATGGTCTCCATCCGTTCTACCACTTTCACTTTTTATTAGTCGACCATATTGGCATGTACTGTAATCTAGGTCTGCTCTAGATGGCTAGACAAATATGCTGGCCCTACCACAGGTAGAGAAACACAAAAAAACAAGTAAAATCAGAAAAAAGTTACTTGTAGAAAAAGAAATAAATATTCATTGAAGTTAAAAGCATCTGTTTTAAAGGCACTATTACGACCTTGATAAAAATATTATTATTAATCTTTATTTATATAGCTCCATCATATTCCATAGCGCTTTACACATCACAGGGACATACACTCACCGGCCACTTTATTAGGTACACCATGCTAGTAACGGGTTGGACCCCCTTTTGCCTTCAGAACTGCCTCAATTCTTCATGGCATAGATTCGACAAGGTGCTGGAAGCATTCCTCAGAGATTTTGGTCCATATTGACATGATGGCATCACACAGTTGCCGCAGATTTGTCGGCTGCACATCCATGATGCGAATCTCCCGTTCCACCACATCCCAAAGATGCTCTATTGGATTGAGATCTGGTGACTGTGGAGGCCATTTGAGTACAGTGAACTCATTGTCATGTTCAAGAAACCAGTCTAAGATGATTCCAGCTTTATGACATGGCGCATTATCCTGCTGAAAGTAGCCATCAGATGTTGGGTACATTGTGGTCATAAAGGGATGGACATGGTCAGCAACAATACTCAGGTAGGCTGTGGCGTTGCAACGATGCTCAATTGGTACCAAGGGGCCCAAAGAGTGCCAAGAAAATATTCCCCACACCATGACACCACCACCACCAGCCTGAACCGTTGATACAAGGCAGGATGGATCCATGCTTTCATGTTGTTGACGCCAAATTCTGACCCTACCATCCGAATGTCGCAGCAGAAATCGAGACTCATCAGACCAGGCAACATTTTTCCAATCTTCTACTGTCCAATTTCGATGAGCTTGTGCAAATTGTAGCCTCAGTTTCCTGTTCTTAGCTGAAAGGAGTGGCACCCGCTGTGGTCTTCTGCTGCTGTAGCCCATCTGCCTCAAAGTTCGACGTACTGTGCATTCAGAGATGCTCTTCTGCCTACCTTGGTTGTAACGGGTGGCGATTTGGGTCACTGTTGCCTTTCTATCAGCTCGAACCAGTCTGCCCATTCTCCTCTGAACTCTGGCATCAACAAGGCATTTCCACCCACAGAACTGCCGCTCACTGGATGTTTTTCCTTTTTCGGACCATTATCTGTAAACCCTAGAGATGGTTGTGCTTGAAAATCCCAGTAGATCAGCAGTTTCTGAAATACTCAGACCAGCCCTTCTGGCACCAACAACCATGCCACGTTCAAAGGCACTCAAATCACATTTCTTCTGCATACTGATGCTCGGTTTGAACTGCAGGAGATTGTCTTGACCATGTCTACATGCCTAAATGAGTTGCCGTCATGTGATTGGCTGATTAGAAATTAAGTGTTAACGAGCAGTTGGACAGGTGTACCTAATAAAGTGGCCGGTGAGTGTATAAAAATATAATATTACATTTCAGAGTACAAACAGTCAAATGGAACAATAGGGGTGAGGGCCCTGCTCACAAGAGCTTACAGTCTATGAGGATAAGGGGTGACACAAGCGCTTACAGTCTATGACAGTGACAGTGGCGAACATATGGCACGGGTGCCAGAGGTGGCACTAAGAGCCCTCTATATGGGCACCCTTGCCATCAGCCAAGGGCAGGGCTCGTGAGACAGAACTCAAGGCCTCTTGCAGTCCGAGGCAGCCCAGGACCCTATAAGTTAGCTGCAATGATAACCAAATCTTTTTCTTCTTCTTTCTACTGTATTGGTGTCCTCAGGTGCCTATACAATTTAAACGTGTGACAGAGCAGGGAGTAATAAGTAACTGCTTAAATTATTGCATTGGCACTTTGCGAAAAATACGTGGGTTTTGGTTGTAGTTTGGGCACTCTGTGTCTAAAAGGTTTACCATCATTGGTCTATGAGGATGAGCGGGTGCATAGCATTTGCATAGCATAAAGTAGACTGCCACCGACAGGCAGACAGTCCCTGAAAGAGACAGCCTGAGACAGTCTATAGATACATATAAAATATTTTTTTGTTAACCCATACTATTTTATTGTAGCTAAGAGCAGTTATTTACTATCCCAGGCAACACCGGAACCCACAGCTAGTTTAAACAATAAAATTTATTTTCTGAAATGGGAATACCCTTTTAAGGTAAAATTCTTTGAAAGGGGAATTAGGCTTTCTAAAGCAGTAGGGGTAGTAATAGCAGTGATTTGTATCAATTTATCTATGTGGTGTGTAGAGTAATGAAGTGGAAGAGCCATGGAGGACAGAACCAGGGTGCAGTGATTTACACGCTATCAGGGGAGAAAAGACCAATCTGCCGTTAATGGCCCATTGTCACCATTGGAGAGGTTACTTTGGGGTCGGAGTAATTGATAATCTGGACATTAACATGATCGTCTTTGGAGAATAGAAATATATATATCTATATTTACAAAAATTCTGCATTTTATAGATGTCCAAAGTTAATTTCATGGTCTTTATATGTTATGGATTTTTCCTTGTAATAGTGCTCATTGTCTGAGCACTTTTTGTCAGAACACTGAACATATAAATATGGAGATTCATGGAACATTTGATACAAATATGCAGAGCTCGGATATCAATAGTAGCTGTAATAAAACTAATGCTCAATTTAATTTGTTTTTCTCATTTTGCTGAATGTCAAGGCAAAATGAAAATTTCCCTGCATGGATCATTAATAAGACAAATCAATATGATGTAGCATAAATATAGGATGACAAAATACATTGTGATATGTGTATTTGTTCCAGGAACACATAGGTCAGTTGCAAGATATACATAAAGTGGGTTGGAATATCATTCATAGTGTACCCCTTGATCATTTTTTCATGGTACAACTAAAAATTCTAACACTGTACTAATAGATCCAAGCACTGTTGTAATCTTCTTATCCTTATCCTTCTAAAATCAACTTCAAAATTAACTGTGATCTGATTGTCAGGCGACCCATGTCGCGGGCAGACCCGTACTCCGCTCCGGTCCCCAGCACTACCCCGTTACTTCCTCACCTCTCCACGGTCCTGCTCCAGATCCAACAGCCTGGCACATGTGTCCCCGTCTCTTAGGGCGTGCGCTCGCCGGCGCTCAAAGATTTACAGGGCCAGCACAAAAGCTGGCCATACCCAGCATTCTCTGTCAGATCTTTTTGCTATATGCCTCAGAGAAAGCTTGTTTCTTTGCCTAGTGCCTGTCTGTTGATTACGCTTTGTGACCCCAGTTCTGTTCCTGACTTTGACTCTGTGCTGCCTGCCCGGAATAGGCCAGAATATAGAAATATCAATGTCCGCACACACGGTAAGTACATCAAGAAGAAACCCACCCCCCCTCTTCCACCCCCCTTCCCCAATACCCAAGCTGGAGATGGGAGAAAAAAAAAAAAAGGAAAACAGATAAAATTTCATATTATACCTTCCATTCATCACATATACCGTGGAGTCTCCTGCCGCTTGTTAAGTCATACGACTTAACCCCTTAACGCTGAAGCCACTTTTCACCTTCCTGACACGGCCCATTTTTTAAAATCTGACATGTGTCTATTTAAGTGGTTATAACTTTGGAACGCTTTAACATATTCAGTTGATTTTGAGATTGTTTTTTTGTGACACATTGTACTTCATGTTGGTCGAGAAATTTAATCAATATATTTAGTATTTATTTATGAAATAAATGGAAATTTGCCAAAAATTTGGAAAAAAACAATGTTTCCAAAATTCAGAATTTTCTACTTTTTGGAAAGTTAAGTCATATCACTAAAATAACTTGATAACTAACATTTTCCATATGTCTGCTTTAACTTGGCAACATTTTTCAAACATCTTTTCCTTTTTTTAGGATGCTAGGAGGCTTATAACTTTAGGTGCAATTTTTCAGATTTTCACGAAAATCATCAAAACCTACTTTTGGAGGGTCAGTTTAGTTAGAAGTGACTTTATAAGGCCTACATGACAGAAAACCCCCACAAATTACACCATTTTAGAAACTACACCCCTCAAAATATTCAAAACAACCTTTGGGAATTTTGTTAACCCTATGAGCGTTTCATGAGGGTGAAAGATAAATGAAAGTGAAATTACAGAAATGTAATTTTATCTTACAATAGATTCATTGAACACTAAAATTTGCACCTTCACAATGGGTTAAAAAGGAAAATGCATTTTACAATGTTTAGGGCAATTCCTCCTGAGTATTCCAATACCCATTTTGTCACTGTACCCTGCTGTACGGGCACAGGGGGGCACTTGGAATGGAAAGAGCGTTGTTTCGCTTTTGCAGGGCAAATATGGCTGAAAAAGTTTTCATGTGTCAGGATGCATTTGGAGAGCCATAATGGTACCAAAACAGAGGAAAGCCCCAACAAGAGACACCATTCTGGAAAGTACACCCCTTGGAGAGTTTAGCAAGGTGTAATTTGTGTAGTTGCCCCAACAGGTGTTTGATTCAATTAGGCCCCAAAAGGGAAAAAAGGTGAAAATGTTCTCAAAAAAGTCACTTTTACCCCAAATTTTTGAAAGCCACAAGGGATAAAAGATGAAACAACCCCCATAAATGTGTAGAACTATTTCTCCTAAGCACAGAATTGCACCACTTGTGCATATAAAATGTTGTATGGGTACACAGTAGAGCTCAGAAGGGAAAGAGGGGCTTTGGCCTTTTAGAAGCCAGATTTGACAATCATCCTTTACAAGTGTCAGGATGCATTTGGAGAGCCCTAGTGGTACCAAAACAGAGGGGAACCCCAACAAATGTCACCATTTTGGAAAGTGCACCCTTTGGAGAATTTAGCAAGGTGTAATATGTGTATTTTCCCCCACGGGTGTTTGCTTCAATTAGGTCCCTAAAAGGAAAAAGATGAACATTTTCCCAAAAAAGTCACTTTTACGGCTAATTTTTGTATCCCATAAGGCATTAAAGATGAAACAACCCCAAAAAATGTGTACTAGCATTTCTCCCGAGTATAAAATTGCCCCACACATGCAAATAAAATGTTGTATGGGTACGCAGTGAAGCTCAGAAGGGAAAGAGGGGTGTTGGCCTTTTAGAAGCCAAATTTGACAAACATCCTTTACATGTGTCAGGATGCATTTAGAGAGCCGTAGTGGTACCAAAACAGAGGGGAACCCCAACAAGTGTCACCATTTTGGAAAGCACATCCCTTAGAGAATTTAGCATGGTGTAATATGAGTATTTGTCCATAAAGGTGTTTGATTTAATTAGGGCTTAAATAGGACAAAGGTGAACATTTTCTTATAAAAGTCATTGTACCCCTAATTTTTTATAGCCACAAGGGATAAAAAAAATGTAATAACCCCCCAAAATGTGTAAAGCTATTTCTCTCGAGTGTAGAAGTAGCTCACACGTGTATATAAAATGTTGTATGGGCGCACAGTAAAAGGAAAGGGGGAGGTTTGCCTTTTAGAAGCCAAATTTGAAAGAAATGTTTGACATGCATTTGGAGAACCCTAGTGGTATAAAACAGATAAGAATCCGAAAAGTGACCCTAATTTTTGAACGCACACCCCTTAGAGAATTTTGCAATGTGTAATATATGTATTTGACCCTACAGGTGAATGATCCAATTAGGCCCTAAACATTAAAAAGGTGAAAATTTTCCTATAAATGTCACTTTACTCCTAATTTTTGTAAGCCACAAGGGATAATATATTAAATAACCCCAAAAAAGGTGTAAAACTATTTCTCCCGAGTGTAGAAGTACCCCACATGTGCATATAAAATGCTTTATGGGCGCACAGTAGAGGAAAAGAGGGGTGTTTGTCTTTTAGAGGCTAAATTTTACAGAAATCCTTCACATGTGTCAGGATGCATTTGGAGAGCCGTAGTGGTACCAAAACAGAGGAAAACCTGAAAAGTGACCCTAATTGTTGAATGTACACCCCTTGGGGAATATAGCAAGGTGTAATATGTAGTGTAATGTAATACACGTGGTGAAATGAGCATTTTGAACATATAGGTGGTTTCCAAATATGATGTGCAATGGAGTCCAAGATGGAAATTGCAATTATTTATGGAAAGTTCAGTGCCCGTTATGTGGCGCCCCTTATGAGATAATCGAGGGGTATAGGGAGCAACGTGACCCTCCAGTTGTTACAATTATTCATTTTACTGAATTCACAACAGGTTGGGCGTGAATTGTGAATGTATTGCGTATAAGGAGGTGGAATATACCAAGGGACCAACTAAACTTTTGTCACTCTGGAGGTGTCGCAGGTCTCTTAGTAGTATGTAGTGTCCATCCTAACTCCTCTTTTGGAACAGACTCTTTATTGAGTCCTACCTTTAGAAGCAGCAGAATTCACCGGGAAAATGCTGCCCTGGCAAAATACAGGAACATCTAAACCAGAGGTACTGGGGCCGCGTCCTTCTTGTCCCAATATTAGTTTCCTAATATCTTCCTCTTGAAAACTGAGAAATGATACGGCAGGACCTGCACATTGGAACAGCTCATAAGAGTTGTACAGCATAATCTGTACAATGTGCACGGCCAGCGCTTTTGTACCATATCTTCGTTTTTCGTAGGGAAATTATCGCCAAGTGTTGCTCTTATTCACCCTAGCGATGCCCATTGTGACGAATATTGCTGCTTTTGGCTGGACCAAATCGACCAGCCAATAGCAGCAAACATGGACAGAGGGGGGCAACAAAACCCCTCTGGACCGCAAGGCAAAATTGGTGGCTGTCAGGAACAGCCGCCACCCTGCCAAAATTTCCCTGCATGGATCATTAATAAGACAAATCAATATGATGTAACATAAATATGAGATGACAAAATACATTGTGATATGTGTATTTGTTCCAGGAACACATAAGTCAGTTACAAGATATACATAAAGTGGGTTGGAATATCATTCATAGTGTACCCCTTGATAATTTTTTCATGGTACAACTAAAAACTTTAAAACCGTACTAATAGATCCTAGCACTGTTGTTATCTTCTTATCCTTATCCTTCTAAAATCAACTTCGAAATTAACTGTGATCTGGCTCCCCCCCTTTACTTTCTCACCTCTCCACGGTCCTGCTCGGGATCCAACAGCCTGGCACTCGTGTCCCCGTCTCCTAGGGCGTGCGCTCGCCGATGCTCAAGGATTTAAAGGGCCAGCGCAAAAGCCGGCCATACCCAGCATTCCCTGTCGGATCTTTTTGCTATATACCTCAGAGAAAGCTTGTTTCTTTGCCTAGTGCCTGTCTGCTGATTTCCCTTTGTGACCCCGGTTCCGTTCCTGACTTTGACTCCATGCCCGGAATAGGCCAGAATATAGAAATATCAATGTCCGCTACATACGGTAAATACATCAAGAAGAACCTTTCTCAGCCCTCTTCCACCCCCCTTCCCCAATACCCAAGTTGGAGATGGGAAGAAAAAAAAGGAAAACAGATACAATTTCATAAAATGCCAAATTATACCCTCCATTCATCACATATACCATGAAGTCTCCAGCCCCTTGTTAAGTCATACAACTTAATACATATTAATACAAATTTTTAAAACATGCTAATGAGTGTACCTCATAAGCACACTCATTAGCATGTTTTTAATAGTTGATTTTAGACGGAGGGAGGCCATTAATAACTAAAATAATCAGTTGGACCACAGTTACAGTGCCGGGATCTATGAGTATTAATTTATAATGTTGTAATGAGCATCACAAGGATCAAGTATTTATGAAGTACAGGGTGGGCCATGTATATGGATACACCTAAATAAAATAAAATACCTCTATTTTGTGTGTGTATTGTTTTACTTTATATGTCCACCACAATGTCATAAAATACCCCAGGGGTCATTTCCACAATTTAATTTTTTTTTTTTTTCAGTTTTTACCTATAACTGGGGCATATGTAAGAGCCTGCCCCGTGGGGGATGTCTGATTAACCCCTGCAGATCCAGTGATCACGGTGCTATGCAGTGAATAAAGGTGAAGGCAGAGGCGGTAATAAAATTTAACTAAATTGCATACATCAATAGTACAGATAATAATAGTAAACTTTGCAATATACTTTATTAACCCATTCATGGCCAGTTTTGGGAAAGGTTTGAATTTCCATTTTTCGCTCCGGTGCTTACACAAGTCTTATCTTTTTTTATTCTTCTGTCTATAGAACTGTATAAAACTTGCTATCTACAAGACGAATTGTACCTTTTAATTGCACTATTTACTATTCTGTGCCATGTACTGTAAAGCTGGAAAAATTCCAGCTGTGAAAAATCACAGTTTTGCCAGATTCTGATGGGCTTTATTTTTACAGCTTTCAATGTGCATTCAGATGACACCTCTCCTATGTTCTTTGCGTTATTACGATTGTGGAGATACCATATTTATAAAGTTTGGTTATGTCTTATTAGTGTTTAAAAACCCCCAAAATATTGTACATCTGGCACCTGCTGGTAGGTGGCATATTAGCACTGCTTGTGGGAACCACCATCTGTGAATGGCAAAAGGTGCCCCATGAAATCATCAGAGGGTGTTGATCAGTTGCAATGATTACTGGGAACTTGTTAGAGGCTTCCACAGTTATCATTAGAAAATCTGTATTACAGCTTTATAGCAATATATTGTATAAGTGATGAGACGCCCTCGGATTACCTTAGGGGGCCTAAATAATAGAAAAAAAAGGAAAGCATTACATACATGAAAGAAATGGAAAAAACGGTATGTCACTTGGCTATATCCACCAGAAATGAATAAGGCAGCAGGGTGCATGTGCAACTGGTTCATTTGGAGTACAATGGACACACATTCTTGATCCATAGGGGACACACCACTAAGACCCCACAAGTTAGCAAGTTATCCCCTATTTTATCTGGCTAGACAACTCCCGTAAGCAGTCTTTGTAAATCAATTTTCCTATACACCACCTACAGCTGAAGATAAATGAACCCGATAAAGTCTAATGACTTAAAGGGGCATTCTCGTCTGGGCATTCACATTCAGTTTTATAAATCTTCCATATATAAACATTTCTTCAATTGGATGTTATTAAAAAAATGTTCCTGTGTGAAGATAATTTCTCATAAATGTAGTCATGTGGTCCCTTCCTTGGATACGGCCACCTCTGTTGGATGTATTTCACAAATAAACAAAAAGTTTTTTTATATGAAATGTCCGTGAGTTGCTATAAGCCCCACAGCCGTCCTGTGGTAATGATCGCTGTATCCCGGAGGTCAGACAGGACTCAATAGTGCATGTCTGGCCACTGCTACCAAAATGTGAGGTGGTCGTAACCGAGGAAGCCATCTCGTTTCTAAGGGACAACATGGCTATGTTTATGGGAAATTATCTTCATACAGGAACATTTTTTTTTATAACATCCAATTGAAGAAATGTTTATATATGGAAGATTAGTGAAACTGAATGTGAATGCCCAGACGAGAAGACCCCTTTAACTCTATACAGGCAATCCCTGGATAACCTAATCTCCTCAGAGAGACTAAATATCAAGGGAAATTTGTTTTAAGTAATTAAAGAGGTAAAGATTCTGCCCTTATCTTTCTGTAATGGATGGACTGCGGAAGGCTTTCAGATATACTGCTCACTAATGGAAAAAGAGCAGAAAAACATCACAGAGAAGTTGCTTTCTTTAATAAAGTACAGTAGAAATTTTACTTTTATCACCTGCTCTATTAATTACTAAATAGAAATAAAAATTCTGCTTCAAAGACTTAGTTATGCTTAAAATATATTTTAGATATTTGAGCAGCTTAAGTATTTCTAAAGATATACAAGATACCTGAAGGTGAAGATACAATTTAATTATTTATAATTGTCATGGGACCAATAGTTTGTCTAAATCTTATGATGCCTTTAAATGAAAAATGTTTGAACAAATGTTAAAATTGATCGCTTAAAAATTCTTGTGAATCACTTAAATGTATTGATCTATTCAATTGATGACTGTCTTTCATCTACATAGGGATACATCACTGACCTGCACAATCAATAGTTTTCTGGTGACACAGCAATGTGTGGACTTTCTATCAATAAGCATTGTCAAACCTAATAAGGTCATAGAGAACAATTTATAGAATTGTGCATTAAAGCTTTCTTCCATGTCTATGGTTTATAGTAGAATTTATTTATTAGATAATAATATGACTTTCTTTCTCTCTGTATATAGAAATCTATTGTAGAAGAGTGCATTAGTGCAAAAGGCCACTCACAACACAAATAAGTGTCTTAGTGGAAGAATTATCCTTTTCCCAAAAGGGTCACTACATTTTACCCCATAGAGGTGTCTGATGTGACCTCACCCCTCCAGCCTCTAAAGTTGACTCATCTAAGGCAAACATGACTTTTCTTTGCTCAATTTCACATGACTTTGGAGTTGATTTACTATGTGTTTAGAGGAAAGATTCCACATACAAAAGGGAACTCTAGAAAGTATATGTCATACCCTACCTGAGAATAGTTATGGGGATATTCTCAGATAGGGTATGACATAAACTTTCTAGAATTCTCAAGTTTATGTGGAATCTTTCCTCTAAACATATAAAAAAATCTCCTCCAAAATCATGTGAAATTGAGCAAAGAAAAGTCATGTTTGCCTTAGATGAGTCAACTTTAGAGGCTGGAGGTGTTTTGTCACGTCAGGCGCCTCTATCTTTGGTTCTATAGTAGATTTAATAGCTTATTTACATATTACAGATAAGAATCTCATCTTGCATATCACATCAGGCTTGTGGCTTGTGGTGCTGTAACCTACCGGACCGGAGATACTCACAGTTAAATAAGTAGGGATACAGTTGTTTCTTAATGTATAAATGCTGCTCATATTTTGGCCTATAGAAAAATTATGAGTGAATGTACGTAATGTATACCGAATGGGACATCTCTTTTTTAATTTTACTGCATAACAATATACACACATCTATAATCATAGATATAATCACACTACACATATAAGAAAAGCAGCCCTGTAGCCCTGGATTAATTTTAATGTGTAGAATTGATGCCTTTAAAATAAAATTGAGAAGTCCTTTTCCTATGTCACTTTAAAATAAAATTGAAAATGCAATGGTCTTCTATGAGGCTTTACACTATATCCCACATTTATCATTAGTGAGGTTTGCCTCACGAAAGTACAAAATGTGTCAGATTATTGAAGATTGGTGCACTGTCTTCAATAATATGGGCACCATGCACAGGTCAATCGTAGTTTTTGGGGAACTCAGTTTACGGCAGTGCACCACAGTTATGAATGATAGATTTGCTCCTGTATTTCTGAATAGGATAAAAGGACCCTAACAGTAATGTTCAAGTTAATTCCGTACATTGCGGGTTTGGGTCCTGAACCTGGACTTCAGCCAGAAGTTCAGATTCAGCATTCAGTTACACCCCTGCGATTGGGATGGATGTTACTGGGGTGCATGCTGCCAATTTTCTTAGGATCGTTGCTCCCAGGCATACAACTTTGCCGGCGGCATTTAAAGGGTTAAATGGGATAGCCATTCTTTTACTTTTTCTTTTAAGTTTCCTATGTGCTTTTGCTGCATTAATAATAATCCCTAAATGTTCATCAAGAGATTCAGCATTCATGATACTTACTTTTAAGCTCTTTATAGATTCTCCACGAATCTTTGCTTACATTTCTAAGCACTGATAAATAGGAGAGAGCTACAGGAGGAGATTATAATTCATCCTGCTCTCCCCCTCCCCTTTCCCTGTGTCTGTTAATGAGACTGTGATAGAAAGAGTGAGAAACAGGAAGTTATGTGAGCATGCAGAGGGAAACATGGTGAGAGCAGGAAAAGGCTGAATCACAGGTGGCAAAGGTACAATACATATACATGCAGAGACATGTCTAATGCAAGAGATATATTTTAAAGTGGCCAATTCCATTAACACCTGCAGATGTTTGAGGGTTTGATTTCAGGTAGGCAAACCTAAACTTTCATTCAAGGGTCAGTCAAACCCAGTCTTAAATGACTCCACTCATTACTATTAATATACTGAATGTACATTTTAACACATCTAATAGGCAACACCGCCGAATCAATAATAAACCGACTATAAAGTCAAAAAGTATTGTAAGCGAGGGATGTTGTTTCATGATCCTATATAGCCATATTGCTAGTTGCCGTCCGCTACCGGCTACATTACGGATGGTTAGAAAGCTAGGTAAAAAAGTCTTATAAGTTTAAACTCAGATTTCTTCCTTTCTAAATTGCGCTATCAGCGTCATTATAGAAGCAATGTTGATTCGCAGATGGGAAGCACAATTCTTGGCATAGAAAATCATCTTGTCAAGTTATGTCCTCCTATTACGTACATACACTGGAAGCAAGATGTAGTAACAAGCATGCACCTCCGCTAACCAAAAGCAACCAAAGCGAGACAAGGGGGCGTACGTAAACTATATGGAAGAAATTCCTTTGCCTCCTTGCTCCAATAAGCACTTAGAATATCCTTAGTGGAGTAAGTTGGTTCAAAGTCCATGGCTCAGCCAGCGCAAGTTAGTTAATCATTAAACATATTTGTAGACAAGAGCTTTGTGCGCACAACTGGGAATTCAGGTCCGAATAGACCCAGCCCATACATAGAGCCTTCACAACAAAGGCATATAGCATCACAATAGTATAGGCAGGTGTGATTGCCTCCACCAGTGCCTTACAGCGATCCTCACCCAACCGGAACGGAGAGCATCCTTCAGAGCAGACTATTCGCCGCATGTGGCCACCATCTAGTGGGGCAGATGAGCTGAGCAGCACGAACGTCCTCTGTCCGGCTCGCGTCGGTCGCTGCTTTGAGGGCTCCCTAGCCCCGGCCCCCCGCACCGGCCTCCGTATTTCTCCGCCCCGCGACAGCGCTCCACCGACCCTTGTCTTTCGTCTGCTACCAAATTGCTGCCCGACACTCTCTGCCCATCTGTTCCTGGCCCCCCGACAGGGGCTAGCTCCGATACTCCCGCTCCCTGTTTCCAGGCTCACCACCATCCTGCTCCAGACTGCGCGCCCGGACTTCTTCCGTCCTCCTCGAGCGTCCGGGTCCGCGCACTCGCCTCGGGTCCCACACGCATCATGGCCAGTCCCGCATCGCGAGTAAGGGGAGTGAGAGTTATACTTGCCGCGTGAACTACGGTCAATGCCGTTACCTCACACTCCTGTTAAAAATAAAACCCTATGATGATCTTTTAATAAAAAATTAAAGAATTGTTAGCAGAATACTGGTGACACATACTAAATTAAAAAAACATTTCTTGGCAATGGTGAAAAAGTGTCGCACGTTCTCACCCTTAAAGAAATATTATATAGGGCCTTTAAATTGACATTGTAGATCCTCACTCTGAAAGACAAAACCGTTAAAACACACAATCCAAAAAAGTTACATTTTAATGATTTTGAAAATAAGTGGTTTGGCTCCCCCTACAAACAAGCCAGATTTTTTTCTGGTTTTCAACGACCATAACTTCGTTTTGATGGAGGCTCCTCCAATGCCGAAGGCTAACCCACCATTACAAGTATCCACCAGGGACTCCGGAATCCCGTAGTTCCAGAAGTGTCCCCCCTGCTGAGCTAATACTTCTCCAGGCCCCCTGGGAAGTTTACCAAATAGCATTGGATGTTCCAGAACTGTAATTGGGAAGAAGGCATATGTAGAGGAAATCCAAAGTAGAAACTGTTTAGGTAAGAACACACTCTTCATGTTTGAGGATATTAATGATGACTGCTCACAAACAACATCACAATCTTACTGTGAAGCTAAGGGGTAAAACATCATCTTTGGGGTTGCCTCCTATGCAATAACGGGACCAGACGAGTGTCTGTTTACATGAACAGAATAAATGGTCCATTAATCATGAGAGTTTTGGAGTTCAAACCTCCCTTCCATCAAATCAAGGGCAATGAAGATGAAACTGGCTGGGTTTTTCTCAACGTGAGACAGTACACAAGGCAATGGGAGAGGATCCTAAGAGCTGTTTGGGTCTGGATGGAGGTCCTAGCCCTCCTCCATATCTCACCCCTAGAAACCCTTGGAGGGTATTGAAGTTCTGTGTTGCCCAGCGACACCCCAGAACATCACTGCTCTAGATGATATCTTCCATGGAGGAATGCCAACTCCAGCCAGCGTGTGCCACCTCATTGAAGACTTACAGAAAACCTTTGAAACTCTGTCTTTGCTAACATTGACCAAATATTATTCTCCCGATCATTTGCAATAAAGTCGATAAAAATCCATGCAATGTAAGTTTCTGATGCATTTTCTCTCCCTTTGTCTCTCTAGTTGGGTCTAGCTCTGATGTCAACTTGCCCGATTGATAGCTTACTAAATACTGTACATATTTTTAACTCTTACTGTTTGGGTAGTTGCATTTTGTTTTTTTCAAGCCAGGGCCGACCACTATCTTTAGAGCTAACCAATACGTACTTCATCGCATAGTTCTAAGTATGATCATCAGAACTCAATCAGTGAGAAATAGCCCCCAAGATTGGTTATGGTCCCAGCACACAAAACTACCTATCCCGTTGTTATCCCCACATTCAAACTTGGTTCTGAACCCTTTAAGTCCTCACGTAGTGCCAAGTTTATTTTTCAGTGGATAGAAGTTTATAAAAGACTTTCTTTTTGCCAGTATGGTATTGTTACTTAACTGTTACTTCCCCCTCCAGCCATAAAAAATCTACAACCAGTAAAATTATTTCTAAAATTAATTTTTCTTTTTCCATGACTAAACTTAAAATGTGTGCATTTGAACTGTGTATTTTTACATGTATCCCAAGTGTTTCATGTATTTTTTAGTGGAGCATTAACTTGGTTCGTTGGGTGCACTACTGTGTAGTCTCACCAAAATTCCCTCCCCTATGCTCTGAGTAAGTGCATAAGCAGTTTTCTGGTCTACAGCAGAAGGGATGTGCTGGAGACGTGAAGATGCACTAGATCAAAGAAGACAAGCATTGGGGAGATCCCTTTCAGTGCTTTGAAGTCTACTACAATTCTGGAATATAAGCTTCATTGTTGACAGTCCTGCTGCTATTTCACACAAGCAACAGAAGGGTCATAATTAACCTCAATCCCGCAGGGACAATACCTAAACTGCCTGCGATTGTATAGCTAAACTCCCCAGGTAACACCCTTACGTGCTCATCAAAACGTTCGAGTAAATTTCCTTAACGTAAATTGAAATTTCAGGAGATGTGAATCATCTTATAATTTTAAATAAAAATAATTTAGCAATGGGATGAATCCTAATGTGCCATGTCTCAGAAATTTGTCTCTTCCTATTCTTTTACGTTAAGATTTAGAGCCTTCTTTCTGGAAGAAAGTTCAGAAATGGCTTAAATAAGACATCTGCCCATGGTCTTATAATTCAGACACAAAGTGGAGGCACAAGACAATAGCATAAATAATTTCACATTCTGATGGATTACCTAAAAAAACCCGAAAACGAGGCAAAAAAAATAAAAAACTATTAAAGTTCTATAACCCTTTGTAAGTATTCCATAACAGTCAAGATTATATCGTTTTGGATGCATCACTAGAAGTGACATACTGCCATTTCCTGCATTAAAACAACCTCTCCTAACTTTGATACCATATACTCATGTATAAGCCGAGTTTATACCACGACGCGTCCGCAACAACACCGCCACGTGATTTGTGCACCAGCCCGCAATCCCTTGACGCGTATCTTTGCCGCTGATACACACAGGAATACTGGAGACCAGCCGGGGAAACGGAGCAACAGAGGCCGCCTGTAGTGAGTATGGAAGGTTTTAGTTCTTTAATGTGCTTTGCGAACTGGGCTGGCGTATACTAAGGGCTGGACTGCTGCACTACTTAATGGGCGACGGCTGCCATACTAAGGGGCTGGCATGCTGCTACTTAATGGGGCTTGGCAGGCTGCATACTCAAGGGGCGCTGGCAGGCTTGCATACTTCAAGGGGCTTGCAGCTGTTATCTTCAAGGGGCTTGCAGGAATTATACCCTTCAAGGTGCCTGGCAGGTGTATACTTCGAAAGTGGTTGCTGGCAGGCTGCATCTTCAGGGGGCTGGCAGGCTGCATACTAAGGGGCTGGAGCTGTATACATTAGGGGCTGGCAGGCTGGTATACTCACGGGGGAGCTGGCAGGTCTGTAATAACTTCAAGGGGGCTGGCCCGGCTGCATACTTAAGTGGGGGCGGAAGTGCTGTATAACTTAAGGGGGCTGGCAGGCTGCATACTAGGTGGGCTGGCAGGCTGTAAATACTTCAGGGGGGCTGGCAGGAGTCTACTTCACGGGGGCTGGCAGGCTTGTTACATAGGGGGCTGGCAGGCTGTAGACTTCATTCAATGGGGTCCTGGCAGCTTGCATACTTAAGCGGGCTGGAGGGCTGTATACTAAGGGGTGCTGGAGGCTGCATACTTAAAAGGGGGCTGGCAGGCTTTTACACTTCAGGGGGCTGGCAGGCTGTATACTTCAGGGTAGGGGCGCTGGCGCTGTATACTTCAAGGGGTCTGGCAGCTGTATACTTGCAAGGGGCTGGCATGCTGCTATACTTAAAGGGGGCTGCAGGCTTGTATACTTCACGGGGCCTGGAGGCTGGATACCTAAGTTGCTGGCCAGGCTGGTATCTTCAAGGGGGCTGGCAGGCTGTATCTTTCCATTTGGGCTGAGCAGGCTGTATACTACTTTGTCGGGCTTGATGGCTATATACTACTTGGAGTCTTAGACTCAATGCATTTTCCACCGCTTATACTCGATCAATAGGTTTTCCTCCCTGTTTTGGTGTAAATTAGGGTGCCTCGATTTAGTACTGGGTTGCTTATACTCGAGTTTAATACGGTATTTCAAAGCACATTTTTATAATTCATTCAGAATTGAGCTTTGTAAATTTGGACGAGCTGATATAATCTGATAAACTTTTGCATCACATCTGACCCGCTCTTGGAATTTCAATGTATTTATGGCCTAAAGATGCAATATACAGTTATGTATATACAGGCAACTACTAGCTGCAATTGTCTTACGGTGCCTCAACTTTTATTAAGAAATAGGAGTACAGGCTTCCCCGGGTTGCGTACAAGCATAGGTTCCGTAGGTTTGTTCTTAATTTGAATTTGTAATGTAAGTCAAACTGTAGATTTTATAATTGGTAGTCCAGACAAAAAAAATAGCCTCCAGTGGACAATTGAGTTTTAAAACATTTTTTGCTGTAAAATGGACCAAGGATTATCATAAAAGCCTTCATTCAGACACCTTACCGCTGATCATTTCAATCTGGGACTATAGTAAAAGCTTCAGAAAGCTTCATAAGAAGGTCAGAGGGCCTGTCTGTAACTAAAAATGGGTTTCCTGAGTTGGTGTCCTTAATTCGGGGGACCGCCTTATATCAATTGTAAAATAAATTAAATAATTTTTTTTCTTTTATTATGTCATTATTCACCAGTATATTTAACCTTGTTGTTTTGCTTATTATCAAAAATCCTGGATTCTTGGGTCCTTCTTTTGAGTGCCGTCATATGAATCATAGTACTCATTTACTAAAGGCCCCCTGGGACCGCACTTTCATTGGACATTCCAACATTTGATTTTGCGTTTTGGCGCACGCAATCGAATTTTGGCGCAATCGTTCGAGCTTTCATGCGACACAAATCGGGGTGGCGGCCGTCGAGACGATCCGACGGATTCGGACAAATCCCGTGATTTAAAACATCAAAATTGTGTGGCAACCGATCACTTACATGCACCAAGAGGAAGAATGAACCTCCGGCGACCTCAGCGTGGAACCAGATGCTGGAAATCGGAGCGCCTGTCTAAGTGAATCGCGCAGAGTGCATTCCGGTTGCACAGCGACTTTCGGATCTTCCGGAGACCGGGTAAGTAATGTGCCCCATAGGTCCTCCACCTGAAAATTACATAACTACTGATATCTCTCAAGTGGGCATCGTATTATGTATCAGGTTTTTGTATGACACTGATGCTACCACACAATTATTTCCACATGGGGGCAGACCCGGCTCTAGCTGCCTTTATGTGTTGCTGGAACAATTGTAAGATTGATAGCAGTCAATGATCTAACAACAAAGGAATGAGTTGAAAACACATAATAAATTCTCCCACACTCAGCAATTTTGCTGATGTACATGGCAGTCTGGAGAATTATGCCACAATGCTAAAAGAGGGAAAACCCCACAGAGGTCTGGACAGTTTAACCAGTACCTCTGGTTCTTCATACTGCTGTCCCAGAGGAACAAATTCAAATATAATGTTGGAATGAACCTTTTTGAGCGGTTGTTACCTTAAGATGTCCTTTAAGGAATATTACAATATTTACTATGGGGGGGTCTTTACTAAGGGCCCGTTCCCATTTTCCCCGACTGTGTACCACCCGAATTTCCGTCTTGCGCTGATTTTCCCTGTATTGCCCTGGATTTTGCGCCGCGATCGGATGTGTGGCCCATCGCGCTGGCATGCATGCAACGGAAAACGGGTGGGCTTGGGCAACGAAAACCCGAGGATTTGGAAAAACCGGCGCGATTTAAAACAAAAATCTGGGGGAGCTTGCCTTACCTTCACTCAGCCCGGCCCGGTGAACTCTCGCGCTTTCCAATGCTTTTTCAAGCGCAGCAGCGCCACCTGGTGGACGGTGGAGACTACCTTAATAATATATCCCGGACCGTCCGCAATCCGCAGAGAACGCGCTGCTGGATCGCGAATGGACGGTAAGTAAATCGCCCCATATCTTACATCCTTTTGCATTTTAATTCTCTTCTATATGAAATATATTTCTGTCACTGTGTTTTGCATTTTTACAATTCACACACAAATATAGCGGTTCATCACAAAAGAATGTATCCTGCGGAAAATAGAAATCCAAGACACAGCTGTTTTTACACATGCAGTAGTACAGTTTATCAGCCCTACCATTTTAGAAATGGGGTCACTGAATATGTGTTTACCAGACAAGTCTTTAGAGAATTTAAAAGGATAAGACCAAAAAGAAAAAACCTGCAAGAATCTTTAACGGCAAAAATGTTTCTGAGAAAACCAATGGAGTGATCATTTTCTGTGAAAAATAAGATTACAGCGACCAGTTTACTATGTCTCGACACTACCAGACAAAGTAATACATATTTTACTATATATATATACAGTATTAAGGTATATAAATATTTTTAGACCCTTAAATCTTCACTCTTTGTTTCATTGCCGACAATTAGCATCGTTCAAAAAATTCTTCTTTTTTTGCTCATTGATGTAAACTCTGTCCCCCATCTTGACAGAAAAAAACCCAGAAAGTAGATATTTTTGCTAATTTATTAAACAAGAACCTGAAGTATTACATGGTCATAAGTATTTAGCCCCTTGTTCAATTGAGTAGAACAACTTTTGAGCTAGTACAGCCATAGTCTTCTTGGGAATGATCTTTGACACTTGGATTGTGGGATTCTCTGCTATTCTTTCTGCAGATCCTCTCCAGTTCCCTCAGGTTGGATGGTGAATGTTGGTGGAAGCCATTTTTGAGTCTTTCCCAAAATGCTTAATTGGTTAGGTCAGGTCGTCACGCACACTCTGCCATAAAACCCCACTGTGGCGGCTGCGTGAGAGTGTGACTTTGTGGACTTTCTCCCATCTCCCTACTACATCTCTGGAGCTGCTTTAAGAATCCTCAATACATAAAAGCGCTAAAAATTTAACTACATGCAAAGTGATTGACAAAAGAGAATGTTGATGTCAATATTTGGTGAGACCATTCTTTCCTTTCAACACAATCAATATTGCTACGTGAAACATTTTTCAAAGGCCCTCAAAAAGGTGGTTATGGTAGACACTAGGCTTGTCTATTCATGTCAGACTGATATTGTTGAATCAGGTCTCCAGGGGAATTACAGGAAGTTGTTTTGGTCGGTGAGTTGGAACCCGTCCTTCTCCATAGGAGCTGGGTGCAATCCCATTCAAAATGTGGAACAATAGAACCTGCAATAAAATTGAGGAGCGACCATCTGGCTAGTTCAGAGTGTGGTGAGATATGGTGCTACATGCTCTGTGACCAGGCATAATAGAAATCAGTGGTGGCTGTCAGCTGTCTGTAATATCTATCGTGGGTGTTAGCTACATAACATAATAACCTCTGTGCATGGAACTGCCTTAGCCCGCTTAGATCAGCCCTAAAAGAAACGTGACCTAATGGTATTTGTAATTTCTGCCTACCATTTTAGGATTTTGGCCATTTTTTCCACATTCGGTATTGTGAATCGTTTTAGCTGCTTTGTGCACTTGCACCTAACTCTACATTGTGCATGTATCGGTAGTTTTTTTTCAGCTATTTATTCCAGTGGTTTTGAATTTGTTATTTAGTTGTAATGCTTCATTATGTGTGAGGGATCATATTACTGTATATGTTCACACATTTCTGCTTGTTTTAATGGGTGTTTTTAATATCATTCCCATCATAACCCTCTCAAATGAGTTTCTGTCAAAACCAACTGAAAATAAAGGAGAATCCTACCTATTCACATCAGAGACTGTAGGTGATTGTTCCTTGGACTGTAGTTGTTCTCCCTTCTCCATTAGGTCAGCATCACCCATGTCTCCTCCTTCAGACACGTGTACTCCCTGTGGAGTTCTTGGGGCACTTTTCCAAGGGCTTTGACCAGTTTTTCAGTGGACTTGGCATGTTCTTTTAGTTTAAACAGTATTTAAGTGACCCTTTTGTTGCACAGCTGCACTAGCCAAAGTCCGTGCTGCCCTATTTTAATGGTGCATCACAAAAAATTGGTGAACGATTGGGGGCCAGTGCTCAAAAGTGACAGATGTCGCAAACCAAGCATATACACATGCAAACACTTTTTGGTCATTTCCTCCCACAGTTTTAGTAAATGTGCCCCCTTTGTTCTTCTTGTCTACATCTCGGTCCCATAATGGTGTTTATCCATCCTGCTGCTACCCCTCACACCCGGGTGGGGGAAGGGATGAACAGGTGGTGAAGTAAGGGTGTTCGGTAGGTAGTGTAAACGGGAGTGGGTCATCGCACTGTTCGAGTGGTGAGTGGGGATGGGACGGTAAGTTAGGGACGGGTTGTACATGGATGGTCGGGGGAGAGGTAATAGGAAGGGGTGAGGAGATGGTGACCGGGAGTTACCGGAGACGGGGAGGATGACAAAAGGTCGGAAGATAAAATGGATGTCATGGGCTGAGTAAGGAACAACGAATGAAAGGGATATTCCATGAGGGAAGGCAGGGGTGAGGCTAAAAAAAGGGGGTGCCGAAAAATGACGGCTTCATAGAAGGAATTAGAGCAACCCTTGAATGGGGAGGGGACAGTGAGGCGAGCCAGAATTCCGTAGCACACGAGGGGGTAGCTCCCCGGGCCCGAGCAGACGCGGCATGCGCGATAACTGATTAGGGACCAGATGACCTCCGCTACTCAGCTTCCCTGCCCGCCTACCACCCCTGAAAAGGCAAACATGGACGAGAACCAGCAAAGAACATATTGTGTGCAAATTCACCCATTTAAACGACTGGACCCTATCCAATGTTCCTAACTCCACGATCCAAAGTGTCCGTGTACCTCACACTCAAAAGGTACCCATACAAACGGTAAAAACTGACTTGAGACCCTACACATTACAGGCCACAATTTACTACAACGCGAATAAGAATACATTTACAGACATAGTACTATGATGTCCCCCACATGATAGGCCCAACGTATGTGGATGCTCCACAAATGACGTCTAAATTAAAGCAGCACATGACCACCACAGATAATAGGATTTCACAGGGTACAGGATAATGTCGATGTGGCCTCTAGGGCCTAATTACCTAGCATTGCCCATGCTAATGACGGGCCTTTTAATCATTGAGTGAAAGCAATCACTAATAATTAGCCGCGATCTGAATAAGGTCCGAATAGATTCTCTCCCTCCAAATACTGTAATGTGGCTACACGTCATCTTCCACACATTTAATTATGCCTGCATTGGAATACTGTACATATTACATATACGTAATGATTTGTCCCCATTGTGGCCCCCAACACTTATTGTCCCTCCACAATACATGGGTCATTACTTTACATTAAGTCCCCATTGTGCCACCCACCTAATATGTTCATGTGGCCTACATTAATAATGCATTGATACATGTGCCTCTGCTAATGCCTATATTTACCCCCACTGCTTATTCCTACTAATGCCCCTGTGGCCTTCTATCATGGTAGTGAAAGGAATCACCTAATAAGACCATACTAAATAAGTCCCCTAATAATTCTCTAGAACGAAATAGTCCAGCATTACGTGATGTCCCCACAGCCCCTAGTAATAATGTTCCCTCCCGCAGCTCCTCATCAGTAATTCCCACAGCCCCTAGTTATGCCTCACAGGAAGTAATGTCCCCGACACTTCCAGTATACAATATCCCCACGCTCCCCGCAATGATGTGCCCCCAATAATTAATGTCCCACATCAGAATCCGGAAATAGATGTCCCATTGCCCCCCAGCAATTGATTGACCTTTACGATCCCCCAAACAATGTGTCCCCCTAGGTCCCCCACCTGCCTCTTCTGCGTCACCTCTAATTCTGTGTTGATGCAGGATGAGACCTGAGCATATCTATTACGTGTCTCATGGCTCCTTCGGGGTCATTTGGTATTATGGCTCTATGTTATCTCATTATTAATATTTTCTTGTTTGCAATAACTATCTGTTGCTAATGTAATAATATGTTGTCGTTAACTTGTTTTGTCAACATATCACTTATCTATATTTTAGAATAATTACAATCCTGTGCTGGTGTTGGGGCTACCAGCGATTCAGAATAGGTGAATGTTAGTATGTTCATGTGATTCTGGGGGGTTGTCACGATGTAAGTGGTCTGAGATACATACAAATGTTTATTATTCATGATTTACAGTACAATAGCCTCTGTTTTATCTGAGTCCATGTGTGTTGCGGCAGAGCGGGAGCTTTCAACTTCAGTGAGCGGCCGTAAGATGCAGTGGACATGGCACAGCAATGTGTTATGAGCATATGCCTGCAGTGGGTCCAAGGCTGCTGAGGCCCTACCTGCCCTGGCAACTTTGCATTGGAGTGGGCACCAATAGTAGAGAGAAGAAGCCACATGATGTAATAAAGTAAGTAGTATTTTTATTTTTTCTATTGGCTATGTGGTGCAGGTGTGTGACTATCACTACTATGGCAAGCACTATGACTATGGCTACTGGGAAAGCACACTACTTTGGCTAATGTGGGGCAAGTGCTATGACTGTGCTTTGGTGGTGCAGGCAGTATACTATTAGGCTACTGGGTGCAGGCACTGTGATTATGTCTACTCTTGTTATGGTAATGTGAGTTTGATACTGTAGGGGCAGCACGGTGTCTGTTGGGTATCATATGGGGCAATGTGACCATTGACTATTAAAACAGACACATGTTACTATATCCCTTGTTAAAACAAGGATCTCAAAAGAGAAATAAACCTTACATTTTGTAGTCTCTCTCTGTTGCTGGTGTTAGAATTTATTAGTGTCACTACAGTATTTAAGGCAATGCCACCTGCTGGCTGAACTGAAGAGCAGCATGCATCTGCTGTGACATCTTACATTTCACTGAGCATCAAGTCAGTGTGTTTCTGTGCTCCTCAGTGACAGCATCTGTAAAAGTTTAGGGGGGCATGTAAGTGCTTCATCAAAAATAGTAATAAAATGTCACATGCATTTTAGATAAGTACAATTATATGTTGTTAGTAAATAACACGTATCAAGGCAAATGTTTTTCTCTAACATTGCACATTGCACACTCCTGCTTAGTCGGGTTGTAAGTATTATGATTGTAGTATTCGGCTTGTTTTCTGAATGCCAGAAGCTGTAATGTATTTAGAGATATAAGAGGGGATATATCACTGGTCTTCATGTGCCATCATATGATATAACCCTGCTCCTCAGCACCCTTCAGATCTATCATGAGTCCCCGCTGTGGGCATCTCAGTCAGGTCCAACATGGTGTAGAACTGTGCCTTAGCCTCTCCAGGAACTGGCAAAGATGATGGACATTGCAAAGGCCAAGGGGCAGCAATTAATTGTACTCCGTATTCCAAGCACAAGCTCTGATAAATCCACCCTATTTTATCTAGGTATGAAAGATTAATCTTTATCCTCTTTTTCTCTAGCATTGTACAGGACTTCAGTACACCTCACTACTGGAGAAAGACAAAGCATAATAGGCCCTATGAAGCTGCTTACTGAAAGGGAAACTTGTCAGCTGCTCTCTCTCACTAATACTGACATCACTACCTTTTATAGAAGACTAGCTTTCTTTCTCATGGAATTGCCCAGGTTAGTAAATAACACTCATCTTATTGGTTTCCATGGGCAACTGAACAGTTTTTACCTCATACTTTCAATAAATCTCCGGCTATCTCTGTATCTCCATCCTCTTACCAAACATATAAACTGTCGTATACTCATTGCCTATAGTAACGTAACCAATCAACCTCAGAGCACATTAACCCCTTCCCGACATGTGACATGTCGGGTGCGTGTGCATGGAGATGGCTCATGGGGCGAGCCCTCTCCATAGCCAATAAGTCTTTGCTGAAAACACTTATGCTAGCACAGATCGCGGGTGTTAACCCGTCCATCGCCACTGGCAAAGCTTCCGGCTGCTTAAAAAATTGGCGGGGGATGGGCACTGCCATCCTGTGAGATCGCCTCACTGCCTGTGACGACATTGGGTGGTGGTGATCGGTCACCAGACAGCCTTGGGCTTCCGAAGACTGTCTCTTTTTAAACCCATTGTTACAATGTCAATTACTATATTGTAATGAATGAGGAGGAAAATCCCCGTATACACCATACGGCCCACTCACAGCTAGATATAGTACAGCAAAAGGAGAGGAGTGGAGCCCAGGTGAGTTCCTCTCAGCACAGGACCTATGGAGATCACAGAGCAGAGAGGTCAGCAGACTACACAACATATGGGAGGCATGGCTGTCAGGAGAGTCATGAATTAAGCGGACTTAGTATCAGGAGACGATGATTGGACGCCCTCACGTGATTGCATACAATTTGAAACTGAAGGTTTAAGTTTAAAGGCATGGATAAAAAAAACAATGTAGGGATGTGGCATTGGTTTATGGCAGTTTCTGAAAATATATTTAGTTTGAGGGTTATTTGAAACAAGAGTTCCCTTCACAGTAAACTCATAATATCCTTCTTTACCACAATTCTCTATTCATTTACAGAGTGTCACTACTATATTAAATCTAATTAGTTATGAATGACGAAAGATGACTAGATAATATAAGAGACAGTTAATAGCTGTGTATTTAAGCATGAGAACACAAAGTAAAAGTAGCGATCATGAGTCTGCACATTTGCCATGTCATGTAAAATAAAGGAATAGGTTTGATGGGAAATGGTACCTTATAAATGAGTCCAACAAATTGGGAACAACAATCAATACTAAGGATTTGTGTTAAGAGAGGAAATTCCATCAGCCAAAATATCAGGGGCACAATGTGAACAGATGAACCCTCCTCCGCTTTCCCTGAGATTTCTAATCAAAAAGGTTGTCCACTTTGTACTCTGTTAAAGTATCCTCAATATATACAGTAGATCGTCGGATCTAAATTTATATAGCAAACTTGACTCAGCATACTGTACCTAACCTTTCCATAGACGTTGTGAATCAATAGCCCAGGTGTGTACAGTACATGAAGATATAGTGGGACGCATATCTTATATTCTACACAACCCTCGGTTCTAGTTTCCAGTCTTCTCTGTGCTGATAGTTGGGGACTTAGGTGCTGTGAGGTACTCTCCCCTCCTGGAGAAAGACGCAGTTTCTTAAAGAATATATCCCTTATGTGTCTATGTGTGCCGTCGGTGTTGTTTTTGTAGCCTTTGGACATAATATTGAACTGGATTTATGACATTATTGAAGGGAATCTGTCCACTTCGATTCATCACTAACCCAAACTAAGGGCTCACTGGTGTGTCTGTTTTTTCCTTCAAAAAATGTGGACGTGTGATATCCATTGTAGTCCGTATTGTTTCGCCCTTTGGTTTTATTTACTTCCTTAGTTGGTTGCCTAGCAACATTGAGAAAGCACATCCTGTAAATGGAATTCATCCATGTGCCATACATTCTTTTTGCGGATACATTTACTTCTATGGATGTCCGGGTGTCCACCTGTGCAAAATAAATAGTGCATTCTTCTCATGGTCCACACACCCGTGAGAAAAAAACAGACCCATAGAAAACAGACCCATCGAAAACAGGGGGCACATTTACTGAGGGTCCGTCGGACGCATTTCCGTTGGGTTCCATTTTTTTCGTTTGTGCTGAATTGCCCCTGGTTTTTGGCGAACGCGATTGGATTTCATGTGACACAAATCGGGGCGGGGCCGCAGACAACACTGACTGATTCAGATAAATCGTGGAATTTAAAAAATTGTGTCGCAAGATCAGCAACCACATGCACCGGAAGAAAGGTGAATTCCGGTAGCCTTAGCGGGAACAATACATGCAGAAAATTGGACTCACGATCTAGTGACTCGCGGCAGCTCCAAATCCTCGTCGGACATTCCGGATCGGCGGCGTCAACAGACGGGTAGATAAATTGCCCCATGATTCTGTATGTCTGTCTGCTATCTGCAGAAAAATACAGATAACACAGATCATAAAAAAGCCCATCCACATGAGCTGTAACTGTTATGTCATAGGGCTATGTCTACACACGTCCACCTATTGTCCAGCTCTTCCTTCCAGGCTAAAACATCGTTTAGAAATATTTTAATTAGGCGGAAAAGCTCCAAGGTTAGCTACACTATGTCTTTTCTCATTCTTGAGCTAACTCACTTCCCTCTAGCCAGAGCCCTGGGTTCTCTGACAAAACACTTATTTCTCTTTTTTTTTTCGAGTCCAAACCCATGATCTAATTCAAGTCCACATGAAAGTGTAAATTATCCACTCATTACTATTAATATACTGAATGTACATTTTAACACATCTAATTTACACTTTCATGTGACTTGAAATAGATCATGGGTTTTGGATCTGAAAAAAAAAAAGAGAAATAAGTGTTTTGTCAGAGAACCCCAGGGCTCTGGCTAGAGGGAAGTGATGTAGCTCAAAGAATGAGAAAAGACAATAGGTGTAGCTAACTTTTTAGCTTCTCCACCTAATTTACATATTTCTAAAAAGATGTTTTAGCATGGAAGGAAGAGCTGGACAATATAAATCAAAGGGAAAAAACAAGGATACCGGCACTTCAAAAAGGACGTCACAGGGTGCGATGACAAAGTGTTTCCTTTATTGTTTAAAACGGGTTATGATTAAGACGGTCTCCGTCGAAACGCGTCAACCTATCAGTCCTCGTGTCATGGCGTTTTAAACAATAAAGGAAACACTTTGTCATCGCACCCTGTGACGTCCTTTTTGAAGTGCCGGTATCCTTGTTTTTTCCCTGGATTTCTACTTGACTATGGACTAGTTCCGAGCACCAGAGGACTTCCACGGAGTGTGGACAACTAGGACGGTCCAATGGTTGGGTGAGCCGGCTTATTTTTCTACTTTCTTTTGAAAGTGCTATGCTTTTTCTGTAATATAAATCAAAGGTATGAGTGGCACGTGTAGACATAGCCCTGTGTAACATAACAGTTACAGCTCATTTGGATGGGCATTTTTGATGATCTGAATGATATCTGTATTTTTCTGCAGATAGCAGACAGACATACAGAATCATTGGGGCACATTTACTTACCCGTCCTGTTGACGCCGCCGATCCGGAATGTCCGACGAGGATTTGGAGCTGCCGCGATTCACTAAGATCGTGAGTCCAATTTTCTGCATGTATTGCTTCCCCGCTAAGGTCTACCGGAGTTCACCTTCTTCTTCCCGATGCATGTGAGTGCTGATCTTGCGACACAATTTCATTTTTAAATTCCACGATTTATCTGAATCAGTCAGGTTGTCTGACGGCCACGCCCCCGATTTGTGTCACATGAAATCCGATCACGTTCGCCAAAAACCAGGGGCAATTCAGCACAAAACGGAAAAATTGGGAAACCCAACGGAAATGCGTCCGACGGACCCTCAGTAAATGTGCCCCATTGTTTTCGATGGGTCTGTTTTCTATGGGTCTGTTTTTTCTCACGGGTGTGTGGACCATGAGAAGAATGCACTATTTATTTTGCACAGGTGGACACCCGGACTTCCATAGAAGTAAATGTATCCGCAAAAAGAATGTATGGCACATGGATGACTTCCATTTACAGGATGTGTTTTCTCAAATGTTGCTAGGCAACCAACCGGGCAGGAAGTAAATTAGAAAACCACAGAACGAAACAATACGGACTACACATGGATATCACACGTCCACATTTTTTGAAGGAACACAACAGACACACCAGTGAGCCCTTAGTTTGGGTTAGTGAATCGAAGTGACAGATTCCCTTCAATACATGTCATAAATCCAGTTCAATATTATGTTTCCAAAAGTCTTAGATTCAAAACATAACAACTGGACGGACACACACAGACACATAAGGGATATATCTTTTAAGAAACTGCATCTTTCTCCAAGGAGGAGGAGTACCTCACAGCACCTAAGTCCCCAACTATCAGCACAGAGAAGACTGGAAACTAGAGATACCGAGGGTTTGGTAGAATATAAAGATTATGCGTCACACAATCTATTATTCTTCATGTACTGTACACACACTGGGCTATTGATTCCACAACATCTATGGAAAGGTTAGGTACAGTATGCTTTGAGTCAATGTTTGCTATATAAATTTCGATCCGGAAGCATCTACTGTATATATTTGAGGATACTTTAACAGAGTATACAAAGTGGACAACCTTTTTGATTAGATAATCTCAGGGAAAACGGAGGAGGGTTCATCTGTTCACCATTGTGCCCCTGATATCTTGGTTGATTGGAATTTCCTCTCTTTGACAAAATCATTAGTATTGATTGTTGTTCCCAATTTGTTGGACTCATTTATAAGTTACCATTTCCCATCAAACCTATTCCTTTATTTTACATGTACATGGCAAATGATGCAGACATCATGATCACTACTTTTACTCTGTGTTCTCATGCTTAAATACACAGCTATTAACTGTCTCTATATTATCTTAGTCATCTTTCGTCATTCATAACTAATTTGTAGATTTAAATAGTAGTGACACCTCTGTAAATGAATAGAGAGTGTGGTAATGAAGTATATTATGAAGTTTACTGTTGAAGGGAACCTGTTTGTCAAATTAACCCTCAAAACTAAATATATTTTCAGAAACTGCCATTAGTAACCAATGCCCACATCCCTACATTGTTTTTTTTATCCATGCCTTTAAACTTAAACCTTCAGTTTCTAAAATTGTATGCAAATCACGTCCGATCATCGTCTTCCCTGATACTAAGTCCAGCTAATTCATGACTCTCCTGTACAGCCATGCCTCCCATATGTTGTGTAGCTCCTGCTGACCTCTCTGCTCTGTGATCTCCATAGTCCTTGTGCTGAGAGGAACTCACCTGCTGCTCCACTCCTCCTCCTTTTTGCTGTACTATATCTAGCTTGTGAGTGGAGCAGTATGGTAGTATATGGGGATTTTCCTCCTCATTCATTACAATATAGTAATTGACATTGTAATCAATGGGTTAAAAAGAGACAGTCTTTGGAAGACCCAAGGCTGTCATGGTGACCGATCACCACCACCCAATGTCGTCACAGGGAGTGACGATCTTCACCAGGATGGCAGTGCCCATCCCCCGCCAATTTTTTTAAGCAGCCGGAAGCTTTGCCAGTGGCGATGGACGGGTTAACACCCGCGATCTGTGCTAGCATAAGTGTTTTCAGCAAAGACTTATTGGCTATGGAGAGGGCTCAGCCCATGAGCCATCTCCATGCACACGCACCCGACATGTCACATGTCGGGAAGGGGTTTAATATGTGCTCTGAGGTTTGATTGGTTACGTTACTATAGGCAATGAGTATACGACAGTTTATATGTTTGGTAAGATGGATGGAGATACAGAGATAGCTGGAGATTTATTAGAAATGTATGAGGTAAAACTGTTCCAGTTGCCCATGGAAACCAATAAGTATGAGTTGTTATTTACTAACCTGGGCAATTCCAGGAGAAACAGCTAGTCTTCTATAAAAGGTAGTGATGTCAGTATTAGTGAGAGAGAGCAGCTGACAAGTTCCCTTTCAGCAAAGCAGCTTCATAGTGCCTTATTATGCTTTGTCTTTCTCCAGTAGTGAGCAGTGTATCTGAAGTCCTGTACAATGCATAGAGACAAAGAGGATAAAGATTAACTTCTTTCCATACCTAGATAAAATAGGGTGGATTTATCAGAGCTTGTGTGCTTGGAATACGGAGTACAATTTAATTGCTGCCCCTTGGCCTTTGCAATGTCCATCATCTTTGCCAGTTCCTGGAGCAGGCTAAGGCACAGTTCTACACCATGTTGGACCTGACATAGAGCTGCCCACAGCTGGAGCCTCATGATAGATCTGAAGGGTGCTGAGGAGCAGGGGTTTATATCATATGATGGCACATGAAGCACCAGTGATATATCCCCTCTTATATCTCTAAATACATTACAGCTTCTTGGCATTCAGAAAACAAGCCGAATACTACAATCATAATACTTTACAACCAGACATAAGCAGGATGTGCAATGTGCAATGTTAGAGAAAACATTTGCCTTTGATACGTGTTATTTACTACAACTATATAATTGTACTTATCTAAAAATAGCATGTGACATTTTTATACTATTTTTGAAGCACTTACATGCCCCCCTAAACTTTTACCAGATGCTGTCACCTGAGGAGCACAGAACACACTGACTTGATGCTCAGTGAAATGTAAGATGTCACAGCAGATGCATGCTGCTCTTCAGTTCAGCCAAGCAGGTGGCATTGCCTTAATATACTGTAGTGACACTTAATAAATTCTAATCTAGACACCACCAGCACAGAGAAGAGACTACAACATCTGTAAGGTTTATTTCTCTTTTTTGAGATTTCCTTTGTTTTAACAAGGGATTATAGTAACATGTGTCTGATTTTAATAGTCAATGGTCACATTGCCCCATACTGTACCCAACAGACACAGTGCCTGCCCTACAGTATCAAACATCACATTACCATAACAAGAGTAGACAATAATCACAGTGCCTGCACCCAGTAGCCTATAGTCATACTGCCTGCACCACCAAAGCCAACAGTCATAGCACTTTCCCCACATTAGCCAAAGTCGTAGTGCTTTCCCCAGTAGCCAATAGTCATAGTGCTTGCCCATAGTAGCTGATATTCACACTACCTGCACCACAATAGCCAATAGTAAAAAATAAAAACAATACTTACTTTATTACTTTATGTGGCTTCTTCTCTCTTCTATTGGTGCCCACTCCAATGCAAGAGTTGCCAGGGCAGGTCATGGTCCTCAGCAGCCTTGGACCCACTGCAGGCATATGCATCATCACACATTGTCTTCGCCATGTCCCCTGCATCTTACAGGCCGCTCACTGGAAGTTGAAAGCTCCCCCGCTCACTTACAGCTGTGATAAACCCCCCAGTAATCACATGAACATATTAAACATTCACCTATTCTCTAATCGCTGGTAGCCCCAGCACACAGGCACCAAGTGATTAGTTAATTATGTCCTAAAATATAGATAAGTGATATGTGTGACAAAACAAGTTAAAGACAACATATTATTACATTTAGCAACAGATAGTTATTTGCAAACAAAGGAAAACTATTATATAATTGAGATAATCCATAGAGCCATAATACCAAATGACCCCGAAGGAGCCAGAGACACGGTATAATGACATCAATGTGTCTCATCCTGCACACCAGCAGGAATTAAGAGGTGACGCAGGAAGGAAGGCAGGTGGGGGACTAGGGTGGAACATCAATTGTTTGGGGGATCGATAAAGGTTATCAATTTCTGGGGGGGCCATGGGGGACATCTATTTCCAGGATTGCTGTAGGGACATTAATTATTTGGGGGCACATCCATTGCTGGGGGGCTGTGGGGGACATTATATACTGGAGAGTGTCGGGGACATTATTTCCTGGAGGCATCACTTAATGGGGGCTGTGGGGAAATTACTCATGAGGAGCTGTGGGAACATTACTTACTGGGGGCTGTGGGGAAATTACTGATGAGGAGCTGTGGGAACATTACTTACTGGGGGGTGTGGGGACATCACGTCATGCTGAGACTTATTTCGTTTAGGAGAATTAATGAGTGGGGGCATTATTTAGTATGGGTATTATTAGGTGATTCCTTTCAGTACACATGATTAGAAAGGGGCCACAGGGGCATTAAGTATAGGGACATAATGCAGTGTAGGGTAACATTATAGGGGCATTAGCAGAGGCCACATGTATCAGATGCATTATTACATGTAAGGCCACATGGAACATTATTAGGTGGGTGGCACAATGTGGGAGCTGTAATGTAAAGTAAATGACCCATGTATTGTGGAGGTACAATAAGTGTGGGGGCCACATTGGGGACAATGATAAATATATATATATATATATATATATATATATATATATGTACATGTAATGCCATAATTGCAGGCATAATAAATTGTGGACTTTCTGTGTAGCCACATTACAGTATTTGGAGGGAGAGTGTGAGGGGTAGCAGCAGGATAACACCATTATGGGACCGAGATGTAGGAACAATGAAGAACATAAGGGGGCACATTTACTAAAAATGTGGGAAACTGCACTAAAAGTGTTCTGCCTGTGTATAATGCTTGGTGCGACAATCTGTCACTTTTGAGCACTGGCCCAACAGTGTTCACCAACTTTTTTGTGATGCACCATTAAAATAGGGCATGCAACGGACTTTGGCTAGTGCAGCTGTGCAACAAAAGGGTCGCTTAAATACCTGTTTAAACTAAAAGAACATGCAAAGTCCATCTGAAAACTGGTCAAAGCCCTTGGAAAATGTGCCCCAAGAACTCCACAGGGAGTACACGTGTCTGAAGAGGAGACATGGTGATGCTGGACCTAATGGAGAAGGAGAACAACTACAGTCCAAGGACACATCACCTACAGTCTCTGATGGAATAGGTTAGGATTCCTCCTTTATTTTCAGTTGGTTTTGACAGAAACTCATTTGAGGAGGGTTATGTATGGGAATGTATATTAAAAACACCCATTAAAACAAGCAGAAATGGTGAACATATACAGTAATATGATCCCTCACACATAATGAAGCATACAACTAATATAACAAATTCAAAACCACTGGAATAACATAGCTGAAAACAACTACCGATACATCACCAATTGTAGAGTTAAAGTGCAAGTGCACAAAGCAGCTAAAACGATTCACAATACCGAAAAGGGGGAAAAAAATAGCCAAAAATCATAAAATGAATAGACAGAAATTTACAAATACCGTTATGTCACGTTTCTTTTAGGGCTGTATGAAGCAGGCTAAGACAGTTCCATGCACAGAGGTTATTATGTTAGGTAGCTAACACCCACGATAGGTATTACAAACAGATGACAGCCACCACTGATTTCTATTATGCCCGGTCACAGAGCATGTAGCACCACATCTCACCGCACTCTGAACTAGCCAGGTGGTCGCTCCTCCAAATTTTATTGCAGGTCCTATTGTTTCCACATTTTGTAATGGGATCACCCAGCTCCTATGGAGATAGGACAGATTCCCCCTGGAGACCCTGGATTTCAACAATATCAAGTCTGACATGAATAGACAAGCTTAGATGTCTACCACAACCACCTTTTTGAGGGCCTTTGAAAATTGTTTCCACGTAGCAATATTGATTGTGTTGAAAGGAAAGAATGGTCTCACCAAATATTGACTCAAATTCTCTTTTGTTCAATCACTTTGCATGTAGTTAATATTTTTAGCGCTTTTATGTATTGAAGGATTCTTTAAAGAGCTCCAGAGATGTAGTAGGGAGATGGGAGAAAGTTCCACAAAGTCACCTATCACTGCAGCCTCCACCAGTCGGGGTTTTATGGCAGAGTGTGCCGATAGAAGCCTGACCTAAACCCAATTAAACTTTTCTGGAAAGACTCAAAAATGGCTTCCACCAACATTCACCATCCAACCTGAGGGAACTGGAGAGGATCTGCAGAAAAGAATAGCAGAGAATCCCCAAATCCAAGTGTCAAAGCATCATTCCCAAGAAGACCTATGGCTGTACTAGCTCAAAAGTTGCTTCTACTCAATACTGAACAAAGGGGCTAAATACTTCTGACCATGTAATACTTCAGGTTTTCTTGTTTAATAAATTAGCAAAAATATCTACATTTCTGGGTTTTTTTCTGTCAAGATGGGGGACAGAGTTTACATCAATGAGCAAAAAAAGAAGAACTTTTTTGAACGTACTAATTGTCGGCAATGAAACAAAGAGTGAAGATTTTAAGGGGTCTAAAAATACTTTATATACCTTAATACTGTATATAATATATAGTAAATATGGTATTTGTCTGGCTATTGTTCGACATAGTAACTGTCGCTGTAATCTTATTTTTCACAGAAAATGCATCACTCCATTGGTTTTCTCAGAAACATTTTGCCGTTAAAGATTTCTTTGCAGGTTTTTTCTTTTTGTGTCTTATCCTTTTTAAATTCTCTAAAGACTTGTCTTGGTAAACACATTTCAGTGACCCATTTCTAAAATGGTAGGCTGATAAACTGTTACATACTGCATGTGTAAACACAGCTGTGTCTCTGGACTTTCCATTTTCCGCAGGATACATTCTTTTGTGCATGAACCGCTATATTTGTGTGTGAATTGTAAAAATGCAAACCAGTGACAGAAATATATTTCATATAGGAAGAGAATTAAAATGCAAGGATGTAAGATATTGGGGCAGATTTACTTACCCGGTCCATTCGCGATCCAGCGGCGCTTTCTCTGAGGTGGATTCGGGTCCGGCCGGGATTTATTAAGGTAGTTCCTCCACCGTCCACCAGGTGGCGCTGCTGCGCTGAAAAGCATTGGAACGCGCTGGAGTTTACCGGGCCGGGCTGAGTGAAGGTAAGTGCAAGCTCTGCGACAGATTTTTTGTTTTAAATGCGCCGTTTTTTTCGAATCCATCGGGTTTTAGTTTGGCCACGCCCCCCAATTTCCATTGCGTGCATGCCAGCGCCGATGCGCCACAATCCGATCGCGTGCGCCACAATGCCAGGGCAATACAGGGAAAATCAGCGCAAATCGGAAATATTCGGGTAACACGTCGGGAAACGCAAATCGGGCCCTTAGTAAATGACCCCCCCATAGTAAATATTGTAATATTCCTTAAAGGGACATCTTTTTCTCCAAAGTCTGGTTGAGGCTGTTTGGGGGCTTAAAGGGTTTACCAGGAATCCTTAAAACTAACCTGGGACCATGGCAGAGGTAACAACCATGCTCAAAAAGGTTCCATATTCCAACATTATATTTGAATTTGTTCCTCTGGGACAGCAGTATTGAAGAACCAGAGGCTACTGGTTAGAACTGTCCAGACCTCTGTGGGGTTTTCCCTCTTTTTAGCATTGTGGCATAATTTCCCAGACTGCCATGTACATCAGCAAATTGCTGATTTATTTATGTGTTTCAACATTCATTCCATCTTTTTTGTTAGATTTCATGGCCTGCTATCAATCTTACAATGTTCCAGCAAAACATCACATAGGCAGCTAGAGCCGGTCTGCCCCCATGTGGAAATAATTTGTGGTATAGTCCATTCAGTGTCATACAGCAAACCTGATACATAATACGATGCCCACTTGAGATATCCAGTAGTTATGTAATTTTCAGGTGGGGACACTATGGGGCACATTTACTTACCCGGTCTCTCGGAGTTCCCGAAAGTGCATTGTGCAACCGGAATGCACTCTGCCGCTATTCACTTAGATCAGGTGCCCGATTTCCAGCATCTGTCGCTTCCACGCTGAGGTCCGCCGGAGTTCACCTTCTTCCTCTTGGTGCATGTAAGTGCTCGGCTTGCCACACAATTTTGATGTTAAATTACGTGATTTTGTCCGAATCCGTCGGATCGACAAAGCATGAAAGCTGGAACGATTGCACCAAAATTCGATTGCGTGCGCCAAAAACGCAAAATCAAAATTGTTGGGATGTCCAATGAAAGTTCGGTCCCCGGGGCCTTTAGTAAATGAGCTACTATGACTTCATATGACTGCACTCAAAAGAAGGACCCAAGAATCCAGGATTTTCTGATAATAAGCAAAACTACACAAGGTTGAATTATACTGGTGAATAATGACATAATAAAAGAAAAAAAACATTATTTAATTTATTTTACAATTGATATAATCATATTTCTTACATAAAAGATGAGGCACCCAGTAAGACTCCATTGCAGCTAGTAGTTGCCTGTATATACATAACTGTATCTGCATCTTTAGGCAATAAATACAATTGAATTCCAAGATGAGGTCCAGGCTCAGTGTGATGTAAAAGTTTATCAGATTATATCAGCTCTCCCTTTTTACAAAGCTCAAATTCTGAATGAATTATAAAAATGTGCTTTTGAAATACCGTATATACTCGAGTATAAGCCAACCCAGTATAAATCGAGGCCCCTAATTTTACCACCCAAACCTGGGAAAACCTATTGACTCGAGTATAAGCCGAGGGTGGAAAATGCATTGGTCTCAGCCTCCCAGTATATAGCCATCCAGCCCAAAGTAGTATACAGCCTGCCAGCCCCCCTGAAGTATACAGCCTGCCAGCCCCCTTGAAGTATACAGGCTGCCAGCCCCCTTGAGGTATACAGCCTGCCAGCCCCCTTGAAGTATACAGCCTGCCAGCCCCCTAAGTATGCAGCCTGCCAGCCCCCTTGAAGTATACAGCCTGCCAGCCCCCTTGAAGTATACAGCCTGCCAGCCCCCCTGAAGTATACAGCCTGCCAGCCCCCTTGAAGTATACAGGCTGCCAGCCCCCTTGAAGTATGCAGCCTGCCAGCCCCCTTGAAGTATGCAGCCTGCCAGCCCCCTTGAAGTATGCAGCCTGCCAGCCCCCTTAAGTATGCAGCCTGCCAGCCCCCTTAAGTATGCAGCCGGCCAGCCCCCTTAAGTATGCAGCCGGCCAGCCCTTAGTATACTGCCAGCCCAGTTCGCAAAGCACATTAAAAGAAAAAAAAAACTTCCATACTCACCTACAGGCGGCTTCCTGATGCTACGTTTCCCGCGGCTGGTCTCCGGTCTTCTCTGTGTTGTATCAGCCGGCAGATACGCGTCCACGGGATCTGCCGGCTGGTGCACAATATCACGTGGCGGTATCGCGGACGCGTATCTACCAGCTGATACAACACAGAGAAGATCGAAGACCGGCCGCGGGGAAGACAGAAGAGGAGCAGCCAAACATCGGTAGCCATGCAGACCATCGGGCCTCCGGAGGGTGAATATGGAAGTTTTTTTGTTTTTTATTGACTAGTGTATAAGCCGAGGGGAGGTTTTTCAGCACATTTTTTGTGCTGAAAAACTCGGCTTATACATGAGTATATGCGGTATCACATTTAGGAGAGGTTGCTTTAATGTAGAAATGGCATATGTGCAGCTTCTTGTGATGGCATTCCACAAACTGAATATAATCTTGACTTTTATGGATACTTTACAAAGGGTATAAAACTTTTTAATAGTTTCTTATTTTTTTTGCCTCGTTTCGGGATTTTTAGGTAATCCATTAGAATGTGAATATTATTTATTGCTATTTGTCTTGTGCCTCACTTGTGTCTGAATTAATACATGTGCAGATGTCTTCTTTAGCCCTTTCATGAACTTTTCCAGAAGGCTTCTAAATCTGTAACGTAAAATGAATATGAAGATACAATATTTCTGTAGACATGTGCACATTATGGATTCATCATCATTGCTAAATTATTTTTATTAAAATTCATAAGCTGATTCACATCTCATGAAATTTTCAATTTACGTAAAGGAAATTTACTCGAAATTTTGAGCACTTAAAGGGTGTCTACCTGGAGTTTAGCCTATACAATCTGCAGGCAGTTTTAGGTATTGTCCCTGGGGATTTAGGTAATTAGACCTTTCTGTGTGTTGTTAAATAGCAGCAGGACTGTCAACAATTAGCTTATATTCCAGAATTGTAGCTAGACTTCAAGCACTGAAAGGGATCTCCTCAAACTGCTGTCTTCTTTGATCTATGCATTTCACTGCTCTCCAGCCCCTCCCTTCTGCTGTAGTAACCAGAAACCTGCTATTGCACTTACTCAGAGCATAGGGGAGGGCTGTACTGTGAGATATTACACAGTAGTGCACCCAATGCACCAAGTTTAATGCTCCATTAAAAATACATGAAAAACTTGGGATACATGTAAAAATAACACATTTCAAACTGCACACATTTTAAGTTATTAGTCATGGAAAAAGAAAAATTAATTTTAGAAATAATTTTACTGGTTGTAGATTTATGGCTGGAGGGGTGTAACAATACAATACTGGCAAAATCCACTGAACAAATAACGGCACTATGTTGAGGACTTAAAGGGTCAGAACCAAGTTTAAATGTAGGGGATAACAATGGGATAGGGTAGGTTTTGTGTGCTAGGACCATCATCAATCTTGGGGGCCTCTTTCTCACTGATTGTGTTCTGCTGATCCATACTAGAACTATGCTTAAGCTATATTGGATTAGCTTTCTACAGTCTAGTGGTCGGCCCTGAGCTCGAAAAAAACAAAATGCAACTACCCAAACAGTAAATAGTTAAAATTTTGTAAAGTATTTAGTAATCCAGCAATTGGGCAAGTTTTCCCACTTAAAAAGATGAGAGAGGCCTGTAATTGACATCCTAGCTAGACCTCAACTATGAGAGACAAAATGAGAAAATGCATCCAGAAAATTACATTGAATGATTTTTATCGAATTTATTTGCAAATGATCGTGGAGAATAAGTATTTGGTCAATATTAGCAATGACAGAGGTTTCAAATGTTTTCTGTAAGTCTTCACAAGGTTGGCACACGCTGTTGCTGGTATGTTGGCCCATTCCTCCATGCAGATATCATCTAGAGCAGTGATGTTTTGGGGCTGTCGCTGGGCAACACAGAACTTCAATACCCTCCAAAGGTTTTCTATGGGGTTGAGATCTGGAGACGGGCTAGACCTCTTCAGGACCACAAAATGCTTCTTATGATCCTCTCCACATTGCCCTTGTGTACTGTCATGCTGAAAAACCCAGCCATGATTCATCTTCATTGCCCTTGCTGATGGAAGGAGGTTTGCACTCAAAATCTCATGATTAATGGACCCATTTATTCTTTCATGTACACAGATCACTCGTCCTGGTCCCTATGCATAGGAGCAACCCCAAAGCAACCCCAAAGCATGATGTTTTCACCCCTATGCTTCACAGTAGATATGGTGTTGTTTGTGCGCAGCTCAGCATTTACTATCCTCCAAACATGAAGAGTTGTGTTTCTACTAAACAGTTCTACTTTGGTTTCATCTTACCATATGACATTCTCCCAATACAGTTCTGGAACATCCAACTGCTTTTTGGTAAACTTCACATGGGCCTGGATAAGTATTAGCTTCAGCAGGGGGACACTTCTGGCACTACAGGATCTGAGTCCCTGGTGGCATACTACGTTAATGGTGGTAGCCTTTGTGCAGTGGAGGAGCCTCATAAAAAAGAAGTTACTGGTCTGTGAGAACCAGAAATCTTGCTTGTTTGTAGGTGACCAAACACTTATTTTTCAAAATCATTTAAAATGTAACTTTTTTTGGATTTGTTTTCACATTTTGTCTTTCAGAGTTGAGATCTACAATGTCAATTAAAGGCCTCTCTAATATTTCTTAAGTGGGAGAACTTGCTGACTACTTTTTTCACCATTGTACAAGAAATGTTTTTTTAATTTATTTATGTGTCACCATATTCTGCTAAAACTTTTAATTTTTTTATTTAAAAGATCATCATAAGGGTTTTATTTTTACAGGAGCGTGAGCGTAACGGCATGACGTAGTCACGCTGCACGTCTCCCTTCTCCCCTCCCCCTTACCTCGCGATGCGGGACCTCGGCATGATGCGTGGTGGAGCCCCGAGTGATTGCGCGGACCCGGACGATCGCTGAGGCGGCGAGCCGGGCGCGCAGTCTGGAGCAGGCTGGTGAGCTGGAACAGGGAGCGGGAGTATCGGAGCTAGCCCCTGTCGGGGCCAGGAACAGAGGCAGAGCGTGTCGGTCAGCAATTGTAGCCGACGAAGACAAGGGTTCGGTGGAGCGCTGTCGCGGGCGGAGACATCCGGAGGCTCGGTGCGGGAGTGCCGGGGCTAGGGAGCCCTCAGCAGCGACGACGCGAGCCGGACCAGAGGACGTCTTCTGTGATGCTCAGCTTATCTGCCCCACTAGCTGGCTGCCACATGCCTGGGAATAGTCTGCTCTGAAGGATGCTCTTCCGTTCCGGTTGGGTGAGATCGCTGTAAGGCATGGTGGAGGCATTCACTACCTGCCTATACTACTTGTATGCTATATGCCATTTTTCTTGTTGAAGGCTCTTATGTATGGCTGGTCTATATCGACCTGAATTCCCAGTTGTGCGCAAAAGTTCTTGATCTACAAATAATGTTTAATGATTAACTAACTTGCGCTGCTGAAGCATACTTGAACAACTTACTCCACTAAGGATCATTCTAAGTGCTTATTTGGAGACAAGGAGGCAAGGAATTTCTTTTCCATAATATTTACGTACGCCCCCTTGTCTCGCTTTGGTTGCTTTTGGTTAGCGGAGGTGCATGCTTGTTACCTACATCTTTGCTTCCAGTGTATGCACGTATAATAAGGAGGACTAACTTGACTAACTATTTTCTCTGCCAAGACATTGTGCTTTCCATGTGCGACTAACATTGCTTCTTTACTAATACTGCTTGAATATGCGCAATAGAAAGGAAGAATCTGCGTTTAACCTATAAGACTTTTTTACCTAGCTTTTCTAACCATCTTAATTCAGCCGGAGCGACGGCACAGAACTATGGCTATATAGGATCCATGAACAACATCCCTCGCTTACTAATATTTACTTAATGTCTGTTAATATTGATTGGCTGTGTGCAATATTGATATTTAATGTTTAACTAATGTACTAGATCATTAAGTTTGTTTAAGCACTTTGACTCGGCTTGTACGGTGGGCAATTTGTTTGATCAAACTTTGTGATTGTTTCTACCCTTTTATTTATCTATAACTGGCCGGCAGTGCGCAATAATGTCGAATATGATATGAGTATTTGATGGGTCTATTCTATGTGGTCTGTTTAAACATTTTAATTCAGACAGAGTTCTTAGATGTAATACCGCTTCTTGGTTGATATTGCTGGGTTGGGTGCAATATTATTGTATAACATATGATTAATGTATAGGTTTTTTTTTTTTTTTTTTTTTCTCTCCGTTTACTTAAGCACTGTATCACGTTCTATAGGTACTGATTGTGTATTTTGAGGCATGGTACTGTAACACTCTATTTGTATTAGATAGGCTTGTAGTTCAGTAATTAAGTGTCTAGGCGGGGCCCTTAGAAGTATTTTGGAAATTGCTCCTGCATATACCTCGGGTTTAGAACTGTGGTCGTTGTTACATGCTTGATCTCTGCGTCTAAGGGGTACTAAGGAGAATCTTGCGGGCATTTGGGTTAAATAAATTCGAAAAATAAGAACACCATTATGCCCCCAAAGAATATATCACGTAAATCGACAGGAGCAGTGTCTCCGAAAGAAAAAGGGAACCCTGGTAAAGGGGAAAACATAGCGAAAATAGACAAACTATGGAAATCCCCAACGGTTAAAACGCGCACAACCCAGAAAAATCAGGGAAGTGAGGAACAGAGACCGCAGGGCTCAAGATTCGCTGCACTAGAGGGAGAGGAGCAGGAGGGAGACGGAGAGGATCGTGAGTCAGGAGGAGAGAATGAGATGCTCAAAGAAATTTTAGCGTCCATAAAAAAATGCAGTACTGCAATTAATGAACTGACAGACCAAGTGGGAGCTTTGAGAGGAGATATGTCCCTTTTAAGGGAAGATCTTAATAAAGTTAGAGAAAAACAGAAAAGGACAGATGAGAGGATAGTAATAGTGGAAAAGGAGATGGTGACAATTAAGAAAAGAACAGGTGCTTTGGAAAGGGAAAATGACTCTCTTAAAAATAGACTGACAGATATGGAGGATCGGTCTAGAAGGGCTAATTTGCGGATAATAGGGGTCCCTGAGAAGGAAGAAGGGGAAAATATAGTCCAGTTCATCAAAAGCTGGCTCCAGGAAAAAATAGGCAGAGAGCAGCTTTCTCCTAATTTCGAAATAGAACGGGCACATAGGATTCCAACGGTTTTAAAAGCTCCCGGGGATCAGCAGGGGTTCCACCACTAATAGCTTAACTACCACCAGTATGAGTAACTTTAAGGAGTCAACACAGATGGTCAGTGGCGATGCCGCCATCATCAGCCTCACCATCCCGCTGCTTGGCCTGTTGAAAAACTCTCTGATCAGCATGAAGTCGGAAGCTTTGCGCTCGTCACAAGAGACGGGGGAAGAAGATTCCCTTGTTGATAGCCAAAGCACCCTCAGGTCTGTTTCTCAGCGCCTTTTATCATTTACCGATATTATTTCAGTGCTTCCTGCGCATCTGTTGATTACACTGCTGTGTAATCCACAAAATATACTGCCAAACTTTTACCATTTACGGATATTATTTCAGCGCTTCTTGCGCATCTGTTTACATTCCCCTCACCCGCCATATCCCAAACTTATAAGAACGCTACTACACTTAACTTGGCGGAGGCTGGGACCGAGTCTGACCCTGGGGCTGGTCATATACTGCCGACGCCGAGGATTGCGGGGCCTACCTCGGTCCAGGTCTCAAAGGCCTACTATACCACCTCCTCCTCCCACCCCTCCTCCACCTCCTCCTCCTCCGAATTACCATCCGTGGGCATGGCGCCATCAGTCGGTAGCTCTAGGCACAGCAGCAGTGCCGTCGCTAAGCGACAGCAGGCGGTGCTCAAACTGCGGAGCCTAGGCTATAAAAGGCACACCGCCCAAGAGCTATTACAGGGCATTCCACATCAAACTTGTTAACTTTGTCGCCACCTTGCTGTGTCGCCACCCTGCCAAACTTTTACCATTTACCGATATTATTTCAGCGCTTCTTGCGATCCAACTAACATAGTTTTAACTGCAGCACCTTTAATCTACTACTACTTTACTGCCTCCATACATCGCCCCCTTATCAAACGAGCTGTGTCAGGCAGAATTTTCGGGTGTTTCACCAGATACATAATGGAACTCGGCCCATCTGTCGCCGCCATGCTGGAGACCTGAAGTTGCAATCATAGCAGCGCAATATGGATGCCCCATACTGTCGATCTTAATCATGGAACCATTTCCGAAAAAAACATTAAAAATAGAACCGCTATGCTATTCCATTATTCCTAGATGAAATATTCAAACGACCCCGCCTGCTTTGAAAATTCAAATTTTTTTCAGAGTAAACGCTTCTGGCCCCCAGGCCCATTTTGGGTGGGGAGGAGCTGAAAGACAGGGGCTTGGACAGGCAAAAGCTCTCCTGGCAGCGGACCGCCAGCTCCATCCCAAGATTAGGCAGCCTCAGAGGCATCCATGCATACTGCCACTGCTGTTTCCTGTCCATTTTGCCTCCACGATCCTCCACAGCGTCCACCAATGTCTCCATGCGCAACTTTCAACTGTCTATACCCCAGACGCTGGAGCGCGAGAGGAAATACAGCACATCATCCCCTTATCAAACGAGCTGTGTCAGGCAGAATTTTCAGGTGTTTCACCAGATACATAATGGAACTCGGCGCATCTGTCGGCGCCATGCTGGAGACCTGAAGTTTCAATCATAGTAGCGCAATATGGATGCCCCATACTGTCGCTCTTAATCATGGAAATCGTCTCCATGGCTGCCTCCACATGTCGTCCCCTTATCAAAAGAGCTGTGTCAGGCTCATTTTTCGGGTGTTTCACCAGATACGTTATGGAACTTGGTCACTATGTCGCCACCATGCCGTGTTATCAACTAAATATACCGTCAACCTTTTGTTCACATAGGAAATCATTTCAGCGCTTCTTGCTCACCACCTTTGGATCCTCTCTGCTGCCTTAACCAGGCAAAATACTGATACATACAGTGCTACACGTTATCCTCGCCAAAAGGAATTTTTTAAATTGGTTTAAAGCTTGAGTCCATTTGGGGTATGTCGCCATGCCACTCTCTAGCCTGCCGCTGCTGCCGCTGCCCCTGCATGCCGTCTTCTGTAGTGTCAGGGTCAATTATTGGATGTTTTAGATGCTATCTAGCCTCATTCGGTCACTCTGTCATGGCCATGCTGTTGCCCATAATTTTGGCATAATGGTGCGTTTAAGCAGCCTCAGAGGCATCCATGCATGCTGCCCCTGCTGTTTCCTGTCCATTTCCGTGGTGTTTCCATCATTTTCTGAGGTTTCCAGGTGTTTGGCCGAGCTTCCCTGTGCAGACCCTTGGTCTCCTTGAAAAATGCTCGAGTCTCCCATGGACTTCAATAGGGTTCGTTATTCGAGACGAGCACTCGAGCATCGGGAAAAGTTTGTCTCGGATAACAAGCACCCGAGCATTTTAGTGCTCGCTCATCTCTACTCCTAACCAATAACTAAATGATGAACAAGGTATAAGTGAATAAATAGAGGAAGTACCAGTTATAACATGCCTCCATATGTGGGCCTCTATTGAAAACTATCTGTGTAATAAGAATATATAGCTAAAGATGCCTACATAACAACAGAGGCGAAAATAGGGGCCCACTAGGGGTATCCTAAATTGCATAGAGACCACTGTTAGTACTGATGAGAGAAACAATGGGACTTATTTACTAAGGATCGCAGATCGCACTTTTGTCGGACTGTTCACGGTTTTCTGGATTTGCGCAGCTTTGACAGGTATTTAACAGGGGTTTTCACTGGGATTGTGTTGCACAAAATATCAGGATCTCACCCTGTGTATACCTTGCATCATGCTCTCAGTGTACTAAAACACGCTAAAGACAGAACCACCTTAACATACCTCAGGAGGTGAAATAGCTGAAAACAACTCTGAGATAGGGAAAGTGGGGTCTTATCAGGAGAGATAACGATACACAAATGGATGAACAGATAATATACAGTCAAGCAAAGTCAGGCAAAACTGAGTTAAAGGGGTATTCTCGTCTGGGGATTCACATTCAGTTTCATTAATCTGCCATATAAAACATTTCTTTTTTTTAGAAAATTAAAAAAAAAATGTACCTGGTTGAAGATAATTTCTCATAAATGTAGTCATATGGTCCCTTAGAAACCAGACTGACTCCTTGGTAATGGCCACCTATGCTAGAGTGATTGCACAAAGAAACAAAAGTTTTCTGAATATTAAATGTCTGGGAGTTACTGCAGGTCTCCCAGCTGTCCTGTGGTAATGATTGCTGAATCCAGGTGGTCAGACAGGACTCTATAGCGCATGTCTGACCACTGTTGCCTAAATGTGAGGTGGTCGTATCCGAGGAAGCCATCACGTTTCTAAGGGACAACATGGCTACATTTATGAGAAATTATCTTCAAAACAGGAACATTTTTTTAATAACATCCAATTGAAGAAATGTTTACATATGGCAAATGAATTAAATTAAATGTAAATGCCCAGATGGGAATACCCCTTTAAATCAATTTATGGGGACAAGACACAAAGTGAAGTAGCAAGAGATGAGAATGGTGAAATAAAGATAGCTGAGGTTGGATACGCAGAATGGCAAAGCAATAGCAATAGATTGCAGTGGCAAAGGACTGTAATACCAGCAATCTTTAAACTGGTCAAATACATGAAGAGTTCCTGGAAGACTCCCCAGCAGCTATCTGGGTCAGCCACCCATCACTCAGGTCACAACTATTACTAACACACATGTTTAGACACCCCCCGCTCAGCCAAGGGAACTGACTCTGAATGGCAGCTGTCTATTATTGCTCCCAACCAAGCAGCCCTTGGTGTGGCTACAAGTACAGAAGCCTGAAACCTGAACGCTATCAGAACACTGCAGGAGCAATTCAGGGTGCCTGACAATATCACTATAAACTACTTTAGGGGCACATAGGGGCCTACAATGGGAAAGAGGAATACATTGGCTTTTGGAAAGATTTTGCTGGAATCGTTTTTAGGTAATTTGCTGACACCCTGAGATGCCAGATCAGTGAAAAAAAATCACAAAAGGGACCGCAGTTTGGAAACTACACTCACAACACAGATTATTTGTTAAGAGCTGTTGTGGCCATTTTGACCCCACATGTGCTTTCACAAATTTAATACAAAAAGGCTGGAGCAGTTTGCAATTTTTTTTGCAATTTTACAAATATGACATTCTAGTACCCAATATGTAAGACCCAGTATGCAAAATTATATTTGTAGTTATTATGCTGTGTTTCTGAGTTTAAAGGACATCTACCACCAGGATGAAAGACTGTATGCAAATCAGCCCGAGGGTCTCCAGGCTTCATTAACACTTAGAGCCTGGAGCCCCTCAGGCTCATTTGCATACAGTCCTTCATCCTGGTGGTAGATGTCCTTTAAGAAATACCCTACAAGTGGTCCTAATCTTTTACCTGAAAATATGACTAGGCTCAGAAGTAACAAAGCACCTTACGCATTTCACGCCAGATTCGGATACTTACTCTTGATTAGTGGGCAATTGCATAGGCTATGAATTATAAAACAATAACCCCCTCAACCAGCAACCCCATTTGGAAAATGACACCTCAAAATTACATTATTAAGGGATAAGCTGTGGATTTTGACCCTAATGTGCACGTTCTTCATGGCTAAAACGGCTTGCAAGAAGAGTCTGCGCTGAGATTGTGTCACATCTTTTGTGGCACAGCTGCGCTGGCTTCCATGCGACACAAATTAGGGGGGTGTCATCGTACAGTCCGACTGATTCGGACTAAGTGCCGTATTTAACTTTCAAATTGTGTCACATGCACCACAAAAAAGATTGTAACCTCTGTCCGACCATTGTGGGGAAGCGCCAGATTCATGATTTCAGGTGCACGATCTTAGTGGCTCGCCGCAAGCAGCACTATAGATGACAATGCACTTTTAGTGAACTTGAGCGACCTTGTAAGTAAATGTGCCCCAGAGTTTCCAGATTGAAGGACCACCCTACATCTATAAATAAAACAGGGATCAGGAGTCAAATGCACATTTACCGTATAGCAACACTGTACTTGAGGTTAACAGGCAGGTTCCCATAGAGCCCAAGTAACTTACTGACACCCTTCTAAAAATTGTTCCCCTCATCTCCTTTGGAACCGTGGGAAAACCCTCATCCGCTCTTTGTTAGGTAACGCAACACCTGTAACCCCAGCAGTACTCCTATTTGGAGATAAACCAGCAAAGGTTAAAAACATAATCCAATTTATAGCTTTAGCAGCTAGAATTCACATAGCAGCTAAATAGAAATCACCAGACCTATCCTTTACCGTGGTTAAGAACAGAATCAACCTAATGATGCTGTTTGAGAGAATTGAGGCGACTAAGACAGACACCTTCCCACTGTTTGAAAGTATCTGGAACCCCTGAATAACGTCACAAGGCTCCCCCACTCTCGAGAGATCTCTATCCCTGTCCCCTTCATGGTCCATTATGCATCAACATGGCTCCAGCACTTCTCCACATGTAGTCTTGGTCTATCCAGTATCTATTCTACATTACACAGTTTTTGTGATCTTGTTACCTGCATGCTTTTCTCTTTCCCCCTTCCCCACACTGGTTCACCTAAGTTTTATTGTTTTGAATGATATGTATCAAAATTATCCTTTTTTTTTATTACTAATCCCCCTGCGTGGGGTTCACCTTGTGCCTTGACCTATTGTAAGGCACCTCTTTTCTCTGAAGAACACCACAGTCCAAAGTGTGGTCTTCAGGTTCCACAACAACCAACCATTCAGGGGAAACAATATGTCGAGGAGTTGATTCTTCCCCAATTACATCTAAGGCACGAAAGAGGGCAACTTTCTCTCCGCAGGACTGAAATGTATCATGAAGTTAAAGTGGGAGAAGAAGAGAGACCAACAAGCCTGTCGAGGATTGAGGCACTGAGCCTCAAGATAACGCTATTCTTCCAAAGCTAGCTTTATGGCCAGAAGCTCACGATCGCCTATGGAATAATTCTATTCTGTGACTGAGAAGGTCTTTGAGAAGAAGCTGCAGGTGAGGGTTCGAACTTTGGGCTCTTTCTGGGTGTGAACGGCTCCAGCTACCAACCGAGGAAGTTTCAACCTCTAGAAGGAAGGTTTCCCATTTTAAGGCCGGGTGAGAAAGACTTGGAGAAAGCTTCTTCAGCTGCCGGAGGCCAGAGTTTTGGATCAGCATTTTTCTTAGTCAGCGCCACAATGGGAGACACGAGAGAGGAAAAATGCAGTATAAACTACAGGTAGTAGTTAGAGAAGCCCATGAACCTCTGGAAAGCACAAAGTCCCACTGGGTGAGGCCACTGAAGTACCACAGAAGACTTTGTGGGATCCATCTGTAGATCCTTGTCAGAGATGACATACCCGAGGAATGGAAGACTCTTTTGGTGGAACTGGCTCTTCTCCAGCTTGGCATATAAACGATTGGACCAATCGTTAAGCGCCTGAGAAATTGTTGTACTTGGACCTGATGGGATTCAAGGTCCGTAGAGAACACCAGGATATCATCCAAGTAGACCAAAACAAAGCAAGTCTCTGAAAACGTCATTGATAAACTCTTGATACTGGAGTGCCGATCACGAACATTGCAGAGGAGATTTTGTGCGCCCCGTAGGTCGTATTTGGTGAAGACCTTGGCTCAACAAAGGCAGTCGAAGAGGTCCGTGATCAAAGGTAGTGGTTGAGGAAGGAAGAATCCAGCACCGGCAGGAAAAGATTTTCCTTCACATAAGCCAACATAGGCGTAGTTTCAGGTACTGACAGAGGATACACCCAACCAACCACGTAAGACCCAGAAGGACAGAAGACGTGGGATGGGGTAGCACATACCACAGGCACTGTCCGCTGGCACTGGGTTCTCAACAGTTGTTGAAAGATGGACTGCTGGGTCACGATGGTGGCGAGATCAGCCTATTCAGGTGGTGGAACCTTGGTGGGATCCATTGCCGGACTGTCAGGATCAGGGTAGTGGAGCGATGACGTAAGTCTAAGTGGCCTCCGGTTTTCACCAGAGCCCGCCATAAAGTGGGTTGGAATTGCTGCGGAAGGATGCCACCAGGTGGCTCCACAGGCGCGACTTTGCTCGCGCTGGTGGCCAAGGTCAGGTACAGAATCGTAAGGCTGAAATGGATGGAGCGTAATCAGAGTCACAGTAGGAAATCACACTAAATGAAGTTGGAACAGGAGACAAGCTTTCTCTAAGATACAGCAGGCTATTTAAGAGGTCAGTGGCTGGCCAGCACTATATTAGCAGCACACTGGACCTTTAAATCCCACAGAGCTTGCACGTGCGCCCTAGGAAGTGGGGTGACACACGCCGAGCCGTGGGAGATGCAACTGGAGCATGGAAAGGTAAGTAAATCTGCAGCTGCCACAGAGGGGCACATAGAGGCCCTCGGGTGCACCCACGACCCTAAACATGGGTCGCAGGGGCACCCATGACAAATATAAAACATGTTTTCAGTTGTTTCACTTATTTGTTAAGTACATACCGTAATTCCACATGTAGTTTTGATGCCTTTAGTGTTAATCTACAATTTTTATATTCATGAAAATAATGAAAACTCTTTGAATGAGAAGTGTCCAAACTTTTGTTCTTGACTGTGTATCCAGTAGCATGGAAAAGATTCTCCTTCACATAAGCTGACATAGACGTAGTTACAGGTACGTAGACGTAGACAGAGGATACACCCAACCAACCACGGAAGACCCAGAAGGACAGAAGACGTGGGCTGGGGTAGCACATAAAATGACAGTCTCTCCTTGTGCAGTGCCCCTACTTACAGAAATAGAGGCTCAGTGCGGTACTGGACCGGATCACATAGGATCTGCCCACTGACGGAGGAAGATGACCAGCGGCTTCTTAAGACGGACCACAGGGAGATGATGCTGGGAAACCAAGGCGGCATTTATGAAGTTTCCTGCAGAGGCAGAATCAAGGAATGTAGAAGCTTGAAACTGGCCACTTGTTCCTGAGCTAAATAGGACTGGAATATTCAGACGGGGAGACGCTTTATTCTCACCTAGGGACGCCTTTCCTAGAAACCCTAGGTACGTGTGTTTCCCGAACACTGTGGAAAGAGTGGACAGGACCCAAGAGAGTGCTCTGGACTAGCACAAAAGAATCACAAATTCTCTTGACAACGCCTGGAGCGTTCTTGGGGTTGGGGGGGGGGGTCAAATGCTCTTTATCCACCTGCATGGCTTCCTCTGGAGCAGACAAGGAGGATGGCTGTGGTGGTCTTTGGAAGACTAGTGGTGCCACACGGTGCAGACGACGAGTCCTGGTCTGAGTATGTTTCAGAGGCTGCTCTTCCAGGCGCTCGTCGAACCCAATGTCAATCCAAGTGGCCAATGAGATGAAACCTCTCAGAAAGGACGGTATGTATTGTGAAGACAGGTCATTGCTGATGTGTCCAGAGAGTCCTTATTTAAAGGTGGCGACCAAGGCTGCTCATTCCATGCAAGCTCAGAAGCTAAAGTGCGGAACTGACACGTGTAGTCACCAACAGACAAGTCCCCTTGACGCAAGTTCAGCAGGGTGGTTTCAGCAGATGAAGCCCAAGCTGGTACCTCGAAGACAGACTGGAATTCAGTGAGGAATGTGGTGATAATAACTGTGACCAGGTTGTTCCTATCACAGAGGGGGGTGGCCCATGCCAGGGCTTTCCCAGAAAGAAGGGTGATCATGAAAGCCACTGTGAAGGAATCAGTCTGATATGCAAACAGAACTGGGTGATAAAGCGACTGCATAACCTGGCTTCTCCATCATACTTGGTGAGCATGGAAAGTTGCAGCCTGGGTTCAGCAGTGGTCAAGGTCAGGTACAGAATCATAAGGCTGAAATGGATGGAGCGGAATCAGAGTCACAATAGGAAATCACACTCAATGCAGTTGGAACAGGAGACAAGCTTTCTCTAAGATACAGCAGGCTATTTAACAGGTCAGTGGCTGGCCAGCACTATATTATCAGCACACTGGACTTTTAAATCCCACAGAGATGGCCTGTGTGCCCTAGGAAGTGGGGTGACACACGCCGAGCCGTGGGAGATGCAACTGAAGCACGGAAAGGTAATTAAAACTGCAGCTGCAACAGAGGGGCACACAGAGGCCCCCGGGTGCACCCACGACCCTAAACATGGGCCGCAGGGGCACCCGTGACAAATATAAAACATGTTTTCAGTTGTTTCACTTATTTGTTAAGTACATACCGTAATTCCACATGTAGTTTTGATACCTTTAGTGTTAATCTACAATTTTTATATTCATGAAAATAATGAAAACTCTTTGAATGAGAAGTGTCCAAACTTTTGTTCTTTACTGTGTATCCAAAAGGGTTAAAAAATTGCTGTATGTGAATAATTTGCTAAAAACTGTTCAGTACATGCAAAACTGTACATTCAAACTGTACATGCACTGTCATAACAAAATCCCCTTTTAAAACTGAATATATTTTAGTAAGTTGCTTGTATCCGACAAGACAGAAAAATTTGCACCTCGCCAAGGGGCATGTTAGTGCTTAGTCAGAGTTTGTAACACTTTAAATACAGCACCTTGACAGAATTGTGTCACAAGCTCTATGTAATAGGTGCTCTGAAAAAAGAAAAATTTGTCACACTTCCCGGGCAGTGCAGGGTCCGTCAGATAATTGACCCCCATGTGCGAGCATTCAATAATCTGTAGTTTGCACTACTTTTGATCATTCTGGGCCAGTAGTTACAGATAAATGGGATAAAAGAAAGTGACAATATAGCTTTTTTTAAAAAAAAACGTAACCAATAATATCATATATATATTATGGTAGCATAGATCAAAGTGTGTAGCGCAGCACTCCGAAAAAATAAAGTGAAAATGTTTTATTCCACCGTGGATGTGACATTTCGTCTTTTCTATAAAGACATTTTCAAGCTTGAAAATGTCTTTATAGAAAAGACGAAACGTCACATCCACGATGGAATAAAAAATTTTCACTTTATTTTTTCGGAGTGCTGCTTCATCCATTGATCTCTTCTACTACTAGTGGGGCTTGTCCACTAGGCTTGCATTGGTGACAGCCTCCAGTATATAGCTATTCAGCCCCCTGCATCCCAGCCAGGCCCATGCCCCCAGTATATAACCAGTTATCCCATGCCCCCCAGTACATAGTCAGACAGCCCATCCCCCCATATATGGCTAGCCAGCCCATGCCCCTCCAAATTCTACCCAACCAATGACCACTGTAATGTCCTTCACAGACCCTGTAGAAGAGGCAGGCTTATATAGCATTTGAGGAAATGACCAGTGGCAATTAATGGCGCCCTGGCCCTTTAAATTTAGAGAAGCCGGCGTGAGCGCGCCCTAGGAGTCGGGGACGCACGCACAGCGGACAGGAGTGAGACAGGAACGGGGACAGGTGAGCTGCGCAGGCAATGCGCCAGCGGGAGCAGAGGAGCACGGGGGAGCTCGCAACCCGTGATGTGTGTCGCGGGACTTCCTGTGACATATATCTGTGTAAATATTTAATAGAACATTCATCACACTTTATAAGAATGATTCACATACCTCATAACAAGGAAGGTCACAGGGATAGTTAAGTTATGCAAGATTGACAATTGCATAACAAGTGCTAACATTCATATTATCTTGATATATTATGTAGCTATGTAATTTGTTTGGACGTATTATATGTAAATGTTGCTATATTCATAATACCAAGATATCTACTTGCCAAAGTCAGTTGCCAAATCTATAATAATGTTTTCTCAAGGAGTTCATTTAAAATTATTTCCTTTTGTTAAATACTTTAACAAATGAAAGGATTGTTACATGAGATATGCAAATCTCCCAATGGTATACAGAAAAAAAAGAGAAAATAATCAATACCTCCTTCCCACAAAAAATATATGCAGTCTTTCATTCAAAAAAACATAACAATATTAATCATTATAAAATACATAACAGAAACATAAAACCAAACCGATCAATGATAATCTATCAATCATTCTATAATATATAAAAATATATGCAATAACACACCTGATGGTCTAGCACCATTCAGACCTAGCACTCTTTTGTTTTTGCTTTTTAATAAATGATAACAATAATGTTACATACACCAAAATTAAATAACACCATATACCACACTCCAAGCAGCCAATGATCACAGCATAAAGCAAACCCACTAACAACCAAAAATAAACCACACCCACAAATTAACACAAACCACATCCACACTTTCTAACAGACAAGCCCTCGCAAATAACATGTCGCACTTAACCACCCCAATAATTTTTTATACAAGCAATAGATAAACTAAGGGCTATACCTTCCCCCAAGGTTAATGTTAAGGAAATCTACTACCAGGATCAATGATTATAAACCAAGAACACTTAAATGCTGGTGTGTGCTCCCTCTGGCAGGATCCACTTTTCTTTCATCTTTGTTTTTAAGAATAAAAGGCTTTACAAATCATGTAAATGAGCCTGAGGGGCTCTAGACTCCATTAAAACCTATAGAGCCTGAAGCCCCTCTGGCTAAATTGCATAATTTTAAAATCCTTTTTTTTTGTGTAAAAACCAGGAAATAAGAAGCTAAAAGAAGAGCAGATCCTGCTAGAGGAGGCGCTTGGCTTACAATACTTCATCCTGCAGGTAGATGTCTTTTAAGTAGTCAGACCAGAGTCCAAGATCAGTTCATAGTCCAAGATGAAATTCTCCCCTCCCAAACTAACACCAATATTCCTCAAACCATACTATATACACTATATACAGAATGAACAAACGCAAATAGGGACATCTTACAAAGAACAGTCTATCTACCATTGAACCTTTAGCATTTGGTAGTGTGAAGCATTGTTATATGTTTAATGAAAATGTTTTTTATTTTATATGCTTGATAATTGCTGAAACTAAGATGATGCCAGACTATGGATAAAGATTGATAACACTCTGCTGTGCAGCGAAAGAATGTGGGTTTTCGCTGATTTACGATACCACCCACTACAACAAGAACAGAGCCTTTCGTTCCTGCGATGCCTATAATTTACTAACCAATGAACTATATATGTTACTTCTTACCTTTAACTAACCAAGCCCAGGTCCAGCCCACTGAAAGTTTCTGTAAAATCCTTTGTGACGTGAATAAAGTTTCTCACATCTGCCTAGCCTTCCATAGCAATAGGTGTCAACAGAGATTGAAATATTATACCATACTCAATTTTATTAGTAATTAGAGAACCTGAGGCTGTGTGAACAAGGGCAGAGGTTGACAGTAGTTGCAATGTAAAGCAACACATTTTGCAATCAAAACTAATAGTAACAAAGCTATTCGATGACACAGGATATCCAGAACTCATTTATATTCTTGTACAACTTTTGGCAACTCTTTGCCTGATTTTTGCCAAGGTCATAATTGATAAAGAATGGCTGCTGAGGATATTCCTATCCAATTAATATAAAAACAAATTAAAAAAAAAAAAAAAAAAAACACAACAAAACAGGATTTGCTTGCAGCTTACAAAGCTCCATTCTGGCAGGCACCATAGGGCCATGAGCCAGAGGTGCTGCAGATTTCACCTGTAGCTTTTGTCTTTTCCGAAAGTAATGTACTTAACAACATCATATTCTGTAGGGCTTTCCAAATCAGTGCAAGGGTTGAATGCTGCAGGAGCTTTATGTGATTTGTAGTGTAGGGGTTCAGCTCAAACGTGGGGGTCGGCAATGACAAAGCTCTCTTGGACAGCAGGATTAAAGTTGAAACTGTGCATTTATTCCAGCAAAACAGCAGTAACAAACAAAACATCAAATAAAAATCCTTGCCTGTCCGGCTCTAACTAAACACTTGGCGGCCCTCACTAGCCACTGGAGGGCTTCTCCCTGCAAGCATGGAAAATACGTTCAGTAACCCAGTGTCACTCACGTGTGGCTCTCACACAGTCCAGCCTCTGTGTCTCCAGGTAGAGAGCGTCTTCTGACTGCTCCACACCCTTCTTTAAGGGATTGTACACCTGGTGCATTATTAGACTCATTAGAAACTGAATCCTTTGGTCTGGAGCAATGATCACACTTCTGTCTCCACTCCAGCAATTAGAGTCCTGTACCAGGTCTTCCAAGAGACCAACACGTGAAAAACAGCTTCCTTTTTGTCCTAATTCACACTGTGGTCGCTTTAATACAAATGAACACTCATTTTCTCTCCAATTTAATAGTGACTTTGTCACAGTAGGGAAACCTGTTTTTACAGCTACAGTTTAGATTATAGGTCTTACAGTGTTTGTCTTATAGCATTCATCTTATAGCATCATCAGAATGCCACTTTTTAAAAATACATTTCAAGTATGGGACTACTGTGGGAATCTGCAGCCAACAGATCCCTTGGACTATAAGGCTGAGGCTGACTGGGGAAAAAGTTAAATCCTGGGTGGGCCTTTGCCCCTTGTATGAATGGTACATGACTGAATACAATCACTGTACTTTGTACAGATATTCAGCAACTCAACCATCCATTTGCTAATGATATTAGTTATCAAACTCCCCAGTTTATTTTCAGGGCTCTTTCAAGTACTGGGCCTGACGTACAACCACCTCGGGTGCCACAGTGATAGGGATGCCAAGGAACACATCACACAGCTACTGTGCACATCCTGCACTCTCTCTCCTTTTACCGCTTGTGAAGTAGTTGGGTCCATGAGAGAAGGCAGAGCACTGTGTTTAGTGTTAAAGAAGCAGCTACTGTTTAACAAAGGAAGGTGAGTACACTGTTTGTTTTGTTGACTTGAGTATAAGCCGAGTAAGGGTTTTTCAGCACAGTTATTGTGCTGAAAAACTCGCCTTATACTCAAGTATATAGAGTAATAAAGTCGGTTAACGATCTGACGATCAAAAAAACAAATAGGTTTAAATCCTTTCTGAATTGTGAGACTGACCATGCAGTATATCTTATTGAGTGCACTGAATGTAATATCTGATACATAGGAAGCAATATAAAGAAAAATAAAGGATTGAATTACCAAACAACTTTCTAATATAGCAAAAAACAACAGTGGTGTATTAGTTGCTACTGAGCACTTTATTGATAAACACAAAAACTTGCACATTTACTTGCTTACTTGCTTATTTACTATGGGTCCGCGGATCGCCCTTTCATCGGATTTTAGAAATTTTCGGGATTTGCGACATGAATATTTTTTCTAACGTTTTACTAAATTTGTCAAATAAAACCGTAATGTGGGGAAAAAAATCTATAATTTTTGCATTGCCGTCTTCTAAGTGGCAAAACATTTTTACTTTTTTGGCTACAGAGCTGGTTGATGGCTCATTTTTTTCTGAAGTACATATGTTTTTTGATCACTTTTTATTGCAATTTTTGTGGGATTGAATAGGTAAAAATCGTAATTTTTGGAGGTTTTTTTTAGGCGTTTATCGTGCGGGTTCAATAATGATTTATTTTGATTCTATGGGTTGTTACGGACGCGGTGATACTATATTTGTGGGAGTTTGTGTTATTATTTAGACTTTTTTTGCGTTATATGGCTCTTTATATGTTTTGGGGCTTATGGAAATTTTTATTGATTTCTAACTTTATTTTTTATTGAATAACCTTTTTTTTCACTTTTTTACAGTTTCCACCATAGGACAGGAACAAGCAATCATCTGACCCCATCGGACCCCAGAGTTCCTATAGCAACAATCGGCAACCCCGAAAGCAGCTCGGGGGGGGGGGGGGCGATCGTGGGGAAAAGACCCCCCCAAAGCCAAGTTAAATGCCACGGTCGAGCTGCCCTCGCTATTTAACGGGTAAAGCACCCGCGATCGGAGTGTTACATTGGGGTGCTGGCTATCAGTTATTGCCGGCACCCCGTGTTTCCCGATGCCTGTTGGGCTCAAATCTTGAGCTGAACTGGCATCCGCTCAGCGTCCGATATATCGGACGCTGAGCGCTAAGTCACTGCACTCAGCATCCGAGATATCGGACGCTGAGCGTTAAGGGGTTAAATCGTGTTGGGTGGGGGTGTCGGGCATCGGCAGGTGCTGGTGGGGCAGCACTACCATGTCACATATACATAACATAACTTTATATTAGGCTACATTCACACGATGTATGCCCATCGTACCGTAGTACGGCGGGCATACATCGGCGCTGCGGAGAGGAGCAGGGGATGAGCGCAGCTCACCCCCGCCCCTCTCCATAGAGATACATGGCGCACGGCGCCGTATTACGGGAAAAGATAGGACAGGTCCGCCCATTGCCGTCTATGGAGGACGTATATCGGCCGTATACACGTCCTCCACACGGTAGTGTGAATGTAGCCTTAGCTGAAGTACATACAGTATCAAGAACCTGTGACAAGGTCATGATCATTTGGCTTTTGTATGGGAGGAGCAGCACGGGAAGATCCAGGGTAGTCTGATGCATGTGCTGGGAGAAGGTAAGGGAAGTGATGCAAAAGCAGCCAAAGCAAGGTGGGGGAGGTTGCAGGGGGGAATGTGGGGTGCAGTGTGACATGAATGTGATGTGGGGTGCAGGGGAATAATGTGGGGCTGCAGTGGGACATGAATGTAATGTGGGGTGCAGTGTGACATGGATGTGATGTGGGTGAGCAGGGGAATAATGTGGGATGCAGTGGGACATGAATGTAATGTGGGGCTGCAATGTGACATGAATGTAATGTGAGGGTGCCATAGCGCTCCCTGTGCAGCTTTTGCCTGCGGCCTGTGTAAGTGTTCTACTGACCACAGACAGAACCTGCAGCGCCCCCATAACTCCTGGTCTGTATATATATATATACATAGATACAGCAGTGATATCACCACCACAGTGCTCCCTGTGCAGCCTCTGCCTGCGGCCTGTGTAAGTATTTCAATGAACATAGCCAGGACCTGCAGCACCATGGTCACAGTGATGGGACTGTTGAATAGGGGGTGAATAGTGAACGGTTTGTCTCTGTGTTTGTACTTTTTCTCCTCCTGCTGGCCAGCAAACCTTTGTCTCTGTCCACTATTGATTCAACAGACAAACTAGTTCAGCAGTCACCACTCAGCATTACCTGATCTTACTTGTGTGTGCAAAACCTGAGCAGAAAGTGAGCTGGGGTTATATAGCTGTACCTGACTACTGCCAGGTGATGAAGAGCTGCAGCCATGAGATATGTTTGTATTTCCTTTGATTTGGTTACTTTTGTATTGTAAACTCCCCTCTATTTTTATATTGTGTATTCTACTGTATTGTGATGTTTTATATATTATTTATGTAAGAAATGTATTTTGTGATGTTTAAGACGCTAGGGAAATAGTTGGGTATTTAATGACACCTGTGTGTACACCGATTGGGGGACATTTACATAAAGTATCGGTGTCTGCATTGGCTTTGTTACCGACCTGCTCTCAGAAAGAAAATACACATTTAATATTGTGGAGCTGTGCACATACATTTCTGGCGCCGAGACCATTTTCTTTCCCTGGGACCAAAATCTGTCCCGAGCACCAGAAATGTGTCTAGCAGTCTGAGAACAGGCAACAGTGTTTTGTGTCCCTGCTAGACCAAATTACTTTTGGTCTACTTTCTGCCAGTTAAGGCTGGTGCCACACGCACCGCTTTTTTTTTCGTGTGAAAATGCAAACGCAGACAAAGTGGCACCCACCGGGGCGGGCCACGGCCCGATTGCATCGGCGTTTCTATGGAAATGATTGCAATCGGGAATGAGCCGCTGGTGTTTTGCGTTAATTTTATGACAAAACACCAGCGGCTCGTTCCCAATCGCAGGCGTTTCCATAGAAACGCCGATGCGATCGGACCGCAGACCGCACCGGTGGTTGTGGCTTTGTCTGCGTTTCCGTTTTCAAACGCAGACAAAGCGGTGCTGTGTTTCTCCTTGTTCATTGACAACCTTCAATTCTTCAGCCTCCCAAGGACACCAACGCAGTTGAAAGGAGGAGGGCAAACTCATCTATCATTGTAGGAAGATTCTGCAGGCAGATTCTTTGAGTTCTGTCTGGTGAACTTTATTCTGGGGTGATGTCCTGGGTGCCAACAGACAGGGCTCCGAGTGCCGCCTCTGGCACCAGTGCCAAAGGTTCGCCACCACTGGACTAGGGGAAAATCTGTGTATTTGGGTAAGTAATTGGCTTAGTGAAAGAAAACAGAGGGTCATCATTAATGGCACATTCTCAGATTGGGTTGACGTTACCAGTGTAGTGCCACAGGGGTCATTATTGGGGCCACTTCTTTTTAATATTTTTTTAATGACATTCTAGTGGGTTTACACAGTCAAGCTTCAATATTTGCAGATAATACTATGCTGTGTAAAGTAGTTAATACTGAGGACAATAGTATAGCATTACAGAGGGTTAAGTCTACATCAGGGGCGTTGCTAGGGTGGTAAAAGATCCGGGACACGGGCCCCAATGCATTTGTATCAGACTTTCAGTAATTCCCCTCCTGTACATAACCCCCTCACATGTGGCTGTGCCAATAACAACTTTACTGAGGGTATATACAGCTACAGAAACACAGGTGAAATCTTGACTTACATCCAGTGACTGCTTTGGACATGTCCACTTCACTATTAGGGTGGTGGCACAAGTGACGTTTTGAACCCGCTGTTAGTCCGTTTTTAGTCAAGCGTTTTCAGTCCGTTAAAAAACGCATCCATTTTTGTCCGGTTTTCCCAATTATCTTAATTGAAAACTAGCAAAAATTGATGTGTTTTCTAAAAACGGGTTCAGAACGCCAACCACCCTTAGACCCGGCATCACCACGTCTCCTTTCTGTGGAGTTCACCACAGAAAAACATCTTATGTCCTTCATTGTCCCGAAATCTTGGTTCTCGGAAGTTGCGTTCACATGTTGCAGTTTCAAATGCATAGCAATCAGTTTTGAGGTGGTTTTAGGTGCAGTTTTGTTATTTTAACAAGTGAAAGACATTTGTGGAACAGGTTTCCCCTTCAAACTTAAATTCACAAGTTCATGTCTTTCACTTGTTAAATTAACAAAATTGCACCTAAAACCACCTCAAAACTGATTGTGATGCAGTTGTAACTGCAACGTGTAACTGCACAATGACAGTGTTGTCCTGCTGCTGCCCCTAACAGTCTCCCAAAATACTTTAAGGGTGATGGCACACGTGGCGCTTTGAGCGCGTTTTTGGCCCGTTTTAAGCAGAATTTAGGTAATTGATCAAACCTGTCAAAAACGGATGCGTTTTAAAAACGGATTGCTTAAAAAGGGGCCAAAAACACGTTCAAAACAGCACGTGTGCCATCACCCTAAGGGTGGTGGCACACGTGCCATTTTGTCTGCGTTTGTGTTTGGGAATGATCGGCAATGAGCCGCAGGTGTTTTGCATTAATTTAATGTGCCCATATAGATCCCCCTGTAATGTGCCCCACACAGATCCCCCTGTTATGTGCCCCACACAGATCCCCTTGTCATGTGCCCATATATATCCCCCTGTAATGTGCCCATATAGATCCCCCTGTAATGTGCCCATATAAAAGATCATCATAAGGGTTTTATTTTTGCAGGATAAGATGACGTTTTAATTGGTACCATTTTGTGGCACATCCACCTTTTAAAATAATTTTTTATTACATATTTGGGAGACAGGCGGCACAAAAATTACAATGTTGGAATGTTTTTTTCTAGCCCATAATATCTTCTTAGCTAAAGCTGTTACAGCTGAGACAATATCCATTATATTTTATTATTGAGAGGTTTTTACACAATAAATATTTAAGGGATAAAGGATAATTTTTTGTGTTTTTGTTTATTATTTATAATCTTATGTGCACAATGCAATAACATTTTCTTTAGTTATTTATTTTCATTTCCCACAGGGGGGCATTCAATGACTTGAGTGCCTTTAAAGTACATTACAATACTTCTGTGTTTCCACTCACTGCTTCCCTGTAGACCCAGCTTTGGCTGGGCCTAATAGACTTTAATATTTGGCAGATTCAGACCGCAAGTGCTATTTCAATCCCAGGCTATTGCTTTGCCGTTGGCCATGGGGATTAAGGAGGGAAACTGCTTTTATCATTACCTTTACCTGTGGTGATGACCATTGGTCACAGCAGTTAAGAAAAACTGCCCTGATTAGAGTTTTTGTGCGGTTAGAGATGTGACTTCTGGTGTTTATTGCACCGTTACACCATCAGGTGCCGTGCAATCTGCTGGATGAACATGTTTATCCATGGGCTTTAATTGTCCGCTAATCAGGAGGATCATGCGCTTTGTGTGTCGTCAATCAGCTAAATTTGGATTTTGCCACCTAATATTAAATTAAAATTCAATGTATGATACATCAAAGTATTCTAACTGGTTTTAAGTCTTTAAGGATTGTTTATGAATTAAAAATGTCTGTAATTTATGTACAAATCCCTTGAGTATTTCTTCACAAAGTGTATCTGTTATTTAATAGCGAATGCTAATATTTTCTAGCTACTGTGTAGCTTTTACATTATATATGATATTCATGAACTATATCTTCTGGGAGATGTGTGATAGCATTGACCTTGCTGAAATAGGTTCCATGTACATTTCAAGTGGCTTTCTTTGGAGGATTAAAATGTAAAGTAGTACTCTCCTGCACTGCTGGAAACAGTCAAAGATGTGGAGGATACAACAGTTGTATGAATGATTTACAGCAAGGCCGCATTAGCATATTCATGTTTGCAAATTTGTTTTGCAATTGTAGAACCCATACTTTACATTTTCAGGCATGTGGCATAATGGAATAATAGGAAACGAACTGAACATAGATATCCTATAAATCTATCATATACATACCATAAATTAGTACTAATAAAATACTGCACAATACCCCATGTCTAATTACAGAGGTAAGCCGGAAAGGTAATGAACTGTATTCAACTTATGTGGGGAGGGGGGAGACGAGCCAAGTTAATGAAGTGCAACTTTTGGTAAGAATAATTTTTTAAAGAAAGCTAAAAGAAACATTAAAGAAAATCTCCTGAATTCATCACTATTTTCCTCCTTGCTGTATATACTTGCCTTCTTATTTCGCTGTTTTAGAGCAATGAGATAGAACGATGAAGTAATGTTTTGGGTAAATTATCATTTCAGATTCTGTCCGATTCTGCAAACATATTTCACACCTCTCCACCTCTGTCCCCAGTCAGTTTGCTTCTAGCAAACACTTCTTAGTTATGCAAAAGTAGATCTTCCACTGTATTCAAACTATTGCTGATCAGTCTATGGACATTGGGTGGAGAAACTATACATATTCCTCGAACTTTTCCTCATTTTTACACGTTACTACAACAAACCTAAATGTATTTTATTGATATTTTGTTTGATAGAGCATCACACACGGGGTCTTTTATCTATAGTCGGTGCATTTGTGTCTTTTTTTAGTTTTTCTGGCTTTTGGACATGATATCGATATATATGTTAGAGGGTGACACATCAGGTATGGGAGTCTGTTTTGCTTTATTGCATTTTTTTTAACTCCTTAGCAAACAGGTGCTTTTTGGTTTTTGCATTTCCATTTTTCACTCTCCACCTTCAAAAATCTATAACTTTTTAATTTTTCTATGCAAAGAGCTGCATGAGGGCTTATTTTCTGTGCAACAAATTGCACTTCATAGTGACAGTATTTGGTATTCCATACTGTGTAAGTGGGAAAAAATTCCAAACGCAGTTAAATTGGTGAAAAAATGCATTTGTGCCATTTTCTTGTGGGCTTGGATTTTATGGCTTCACCCCAAATGACATCTGCTCTATTAGTTAGGTCAATATGATCATGGGGAAATGAAATATATAGAGGTTTATTCTGTTTTAATACATTTAAAACATTAAAACCTTCTGTACAAAAAAAATTCTTTGTTTCGCCATCCGCTGGCACTAATACATTTTATACTTTGATTTACAAAGCCGTGTGAGGTGTATTTTTTTGTGGCATGAGATGATATTTTCTTTGCTACTATTTTGGGAACAGTACAATCCATTGATAATTTTTTTAGGAAATTTTTTGTATGTTGCAAAATGGCAAAAAAAGTCACCTTGTATGGAGAGGGCTCAGCCCATGAACCCATATACCCAAAGCTGATGTGTGACTTTAAAAAGTCACTCAAAAGTCAAATATTTCTCTGCTATACTTTCTAAACTTTTTCCTACGCTTGGCGGGATTGGAGGCTTTTTTGTGTCAAAATTATGGCAATGTCGACTAGAACTGGACTAGACAAGTGAAAAAGTTACAATTTTTGATGTAAATATGCAAATGTCACAAAAAGCAAAGAGAAAAAAACTAAGATAAATGACCAATATAGATGGCCAAAGTTTCGAGAATTTCTGAAATTTTAAGAATATAATGTGCTTTTGAAAACTATTTCGAATTTAAAAGCTGACGTGCAACCACCTCTACTCTGATATGTCTACATAAACTCTAATAGGGGTATTTATCATGCTGCATATACCAATTTATGCTAAATGGGAGTGACAAAGTGGAGGTTCACCAGCCGGCCACATCAGCTCTATCTGTCTCTATATATTTGGCATATTGCGCATCGGTAGGGTAGAATCTTGACTGCTCCATGATCTGCCTGTTTGTGATTTATTTTCAATATAGCTACAGCTGTTTTGTAAAGGCCTTGTAAAGGGTTTGTTAGTGAACAATCACTATTAGAGATGAGCAAGCACTAAAATGCTCGGGTGCTCATTATTCGAGACAAACTTTTCCAGATGCTCGAGTGCTTGTCTCGAATAACGAGCCCCATTGAAGTCAATGGGAGACCTGAGCATTTTTTTGCTAAAACAGGACAGTAAAAGAACAGTGCTTAATTAAATATTCCAGATGTTTCCTGATGTTTCGCTTGTTAGAACACATTGAAATAACACTATTCTTCACTTTGCAGGTGTGCGCGCGGGTCTCCCGCTAAGTTCGGAGATGTTCCGAACATCTGGAATGTGAAAAATATTGTTCTTTCAATGTGTACTGCACTTAAATGGTCCTGTGTTCACTGTTTTTATTGTTTTAATTCTATTCTTCACTGTGCAGAACACATTGAAAGAACAATATTCTTCACATTCCAGATGTTCCGAACATCTCCGAACCTAGCAGGAAACACGGGCGCACACCTGCAAAATGAAGAATAGTGTTATTTCAATGTGTTCTTACAAGTAAAACATCAGGAAACATCTGGAATATTTAATTAAACAATAAAAACACTGTTCTTCACTTAATTTAATGCTCGATCGCGAGTAGGGGAAATACTCGTCGAGTAACGAGCCGGTCCGAGTATGCTAATACTCGACCGAGCAGTATACTCGGACGACTATACTCGCTCATCTCTAATCATTATCATATGGACCTAAGAACACACCTTAAGGATAAAGTTGTGTCAAAGTGTATTGCAGAGTTTGGTTCAAAAAAAATATGCTCTGAACATCTCACAGAGCACTGTTCAATCCATCATCAATAAATGGTAGGAGTTTGGTAAAACTACTAACATAGCATGACAGGCCGCCCACCTAAACTGACAGCCCAAAGTCACTTTGGAGGAGCACAACTCAGGTGAGATAATTTGTCTACATAAAAACTGTTTAAAGTACTCAACAAATCTGGACATTGTGGATGAGTCGCAAGAAGAAAGCAAGCCTTGAAAGCAAGTGATAAAAAGTATTATTTGCACTTTCCATAAAGCTATATATGGAAACAGAAAACATGGAAGAAAGAGCTATGGTCTTGAACTTTTTGGACTAAATACCAAAAGCTGTATGTGGAGGAATGCAAACAAACCATCCCCACCATGAATGAGATACATGCTGGATTATAGGATCCAGAATCTAGAATTCTAGAATCTCTTGGCAGCTTGGGACTGAAGGAAAAGCAAGAACGCGTGGAGAGGACCGGATTATGTTTGAAGGTCCTCCTGCTGGCCCTACAACTCTTTGTGTACTGCTACAGTGATAGTCTGGATTTGCTCTCCTACTTTCAATTTGTATCGGAGGCAGGTATGATTGAAAGTTAAGGGAAAACAGTTCAACAAATAAATAATTAAATTACTACTTTTACTGCCGATCTTTGATAAATAAGTGGCTTGTGGTTGTAGTTTGGGCACTCGGTTTCTAAAAGGTTCGCCATCACTGCCATAGGGGATTTGTGGCTTGACTTTCACACTGTTCACAATCGTTCTCCAGCCAACGATTGAAGAATGAGAACAATTTCTTGCCTTTAGATGTTCAAAGCTGTTTGTTTACAGAGGCCGAAAGAGCCATGCCAACCCCTGCCACATGCCTGCTACAGCATTAATGTTGGTGTGTAGCAGGCGTGTAGTTTTGGAAGGGATGGCACTGAATAGCTTGGCTTGCTCTCTGTATGGGACATTGTAGAATGCGACTAAAAAGTTTATAAATGTAAAACATTTGGGAAATTTACTAAAAACCTATAAGGAAATGTTTCCTTTTTGGAACAGCATATGTAAAAAGAAATAATAAATTATTAATAAGGTGCATAGCCTCTAAGTTAGATAAGTAAAATGTGGTTTTCTGGGACATTTTTTCCCCACATCGCTTTAATAGATGATACAGATTCTAATAATTATGCTGAGATATTTATGTCTACTGAGAAATCAGGACACGCATCTACTGAAACAGATTCTGCTGCAGTTTTTCTATTGTTCTGCATGGCTCTAGCTTATTTTTATCAAACACCATTATAAAATGTGAAATTGATATGAAGAGAAAACAATGTAGGGGCATCCTAAATGTTCAGAATTTTTTTTAGCACTTGGCAAATCTATCCTGCATTACTTGGTCTTTTAACCCATATTTCAAAAATAAATCCTCCTAATCTTCTGTTTGACCTTTAACCAGTAGAAATACTTTAAGCATTTTTAACTATCTAAGTTACAGGCGGTCCCCAACTTAAAGACACCCGACTACAGTAGGACCTCACTGCCCCTTGTGACCTCTGGTGAAGCTCTCTGAATGCTTCACTCTAGTTCCAGGATGCAATGATCAGCTCTAAGTTGTCTGTAATGAAGCTTTATTGATAATCCTTGTTCTCATGACAGCAAAAAAAAAAATTAAAAATATAGGGCCACATTTATCACTCGTTTTTTCTGTTGTTTTTGCGCCTTTTCATTCAGGTGCAACATTTTTGAGCCATTTTTGCGATTAAACGCCAAACCAGCCGCGCAGCAAAAATAACCAGCTTTCCCTCATCTATCTTACCAATCCAGATGTTTTGCTGCGCCTAATGATATTCATCACTTGCAACGTTTTCATTTAGGCGCAAAAACGGGCGCAAAAACACTCCAGCCCGAAGGTGGCGTTATCTGAGAAGAAAGCACTGAGCCCCTTTGCAGAACAGCTCATTACTAGCAGCAGAGCTCAGCCAGACACTAGAACCTATAGTAGATACATGAGATACACTGCAGACAGGAGCTGCAGACTCTATTTACAGTTCATCACCTTCTATTTACAAAATATTCTGCAAAACGCTGAGCTCACAGCAAGAGAGAAGAGAAGTTTGCACAAGTTTGCAGAAGCTTGCAGAAGTTTGCAGATACTACAAACAAGTGTCCCCCATGTAATTCTGCACAGTGTCTGAGGGGGATATTGTGCAGAATTACACTGGGTGCAGGGTGTCTCACACCTGGGTGCTGCTGTGAGTGTTATCTTCATTCTGGGCTGTGGGAGAAGCAGAGAGGAGCTTGTAGCAGGATGACATGTAAGTGCCCGAATCTAACATTGCGCCTGTTAAAGATATTACACTGGACTGCCGATGGGACCTGGATGCTGGGAGAGAGGGTGTGCCTTCCCAGAGCCCTGCAGCCGACAGTATGTCAAGTAGCCTACGGACACATACACATCCAAAATGGCCATGCTAGTGCTCATAAACCATAAGTGGTTTGCCCCGGGCGTTACTACCCCTGTCACTAGACTAGTGAAAGCCTGTATAGTCTGTGCCCGCCACAACCCGGGTAAGGTGGTAAAGACCCCACAGAAGGTGACACCCAAGCTGCTGTATCCCTTCCAAAGACTGCAGATTGATTTTATCCAGCTACCAAAAGTGGTACGTAGGAGTACGAGCCTGTGTGCATTGATCTCATTCCAGGGTGGCCAAAAGCTTCTCCCGTGACCAAGGCTACTGCCAGAGCTGCAGCCAAGAAGTTGGTGAGTGAGATTTTTCTGCAGGTTTGGACTTCCAGAGACCATAGAGTCCGGTCACAGAACCCACTTCACTGGACAGGTAAAGACTGAAATCTTGGGTGTAGAACAGGCCCTGCACACCCCTTGCCCTTCCTGAATTAGTTGTGGGTTTGAGAGACTAAATGGCACTCGTAAGTTAGAGATCCGGGAGGCCATGGAAGTAACAGGGAAACCATGGAGCGAGTGCTTTCCTGCTGCCCACCATTCAGTTAGGACCACCCCCAACAGAAAGATGGGGTTGTCCCCCTTTGAAGTATTTTTTTTTGGCTATGCACCCAGACTAGGCCCCTACTTCCCATAGACCCTATAGCTGATGGCAGGAAACCAGGTGGATCAGATATGGGCAGGTCTAGAGTCCATTATTCCCCAGAGAGCTATGAGTAAAGATGTTGGTTGGGTTAATTGGTTGTATTGTAATCAACAGAGATTTGTGATTATATCCAAGATGCTTTCCAGAACTGCACGGCTTTGGACATGATCCTTGCTGAGAAGGGAGGAGTCTGTAAGATGGTGGGAGGGGCTTGTCGCATGTACATCCAGGATGACATCGCCACCTATGGATCCATTACCCATGCAGATTGAAGGACTGTCCAGGGAACTCAAGAGAAACTCTGGAGTGGACACTTTGTCCTTCACTTTGTGGTTGGGGGATTGGAAGGGTTTCCTGTAAGTGGGGGTGATATTGGGGATTGTGATTTTGCTCTCTGTTGTGTGGTCCCCCTCATCAAGTCCACCATGTCCCAGATGGCCGTCCAGGTGGTAAGAACCATGACAGGAGAAGTCCCAGTGTGGAGGATACCGTCTTGTTGAAGAACCAGCCTGTTAATAAGCCCATAAACTATGGAAACACAATTATGTAATTTGAGTATGCAGGCCTGTAACCCCCGAGTGACTGGCCTCCAGGGGATCTGGTGAAGAGTTAACAAGTCCGATCCCCTGATGACGCTGGGTTTCCAGCGAAACATGTCGGGGGGGCTTTTGTTTGGCTTTTTAATTTGACTTGTTTGAGGCCACCATAGTGAAGGGTCACTGCAGAGACCCGCTCACATAGGTATAGGCTGAGTGAACACTCAGCACAATGACACTAGGACAATAGTGGCCTCATACCTGCGGATTTTAATACATATAGTGTGATCAATTTACTATTATCTTACCTCTATAGACTTAATAAAAGTTATGTTTTAGGCCTGACCGTCAAGGCTCTACCCTGTCTTAGGACAGATTTGTAAATAGATTAGCTCATTGCCTAGGCAGTCCTAAAAGGGCTTTTTTTGTAATCTGATACATCCAATAGTGTTACATTTCCTGGGTGAGAACACCCAATTATAGTTGCTGCTTTCCTAATTACACGCCTTATGTAAAGTGCCTTATGGTTTTCTATAAATGTCGGTCCCTCAATAAACTTATCAATCTTGTTGCTAACTTCCTGCAAGGACAGGTTTTGTCTTTTCTTTCAAGTTAGTCAAATTCCAGCGCTGGACACAGACTCATTTAATTTGAAAGTCACCTTACAATGATTAGGGGTTTGAGCCCCAGATAAAAATCTATAAGACGCCTAAACTGCGCCAAAATTGCGCCTAAACTGTTTTAAAGTAAAGTGATTAATAAGAGGCAGAACGTATACTTATCACAGATGGTTGTAGCATGTGATAATTCTAGCAAAACAGTGCGCCAGAATTTAGGAGCAACTACTACACTTAGGCGCACAAAAGTGATAAATGTGGCCCATAATTGTTACAGGGACAAAAAAAATTTGTCTGGAGCTACAACTATAAAATATTCCTATTCCGGCTTACATGCAAATTCAACTGAAATTCAAATGAAAGTTCACCTTTACCCTCCTTTCCTTATCCCTATACTATTTCCAGAACTTTTGATCACTGATAACTACAGGAGAAAGAAGGAGCAAATAAAGACTCAGAGAAACTGTTTTAATTCAAGTGCATCAAGTTCAATCACCTGTTCAGTTTATTCTGCAATTAAAAATAAAAGTGCTTAGGTTTAGGTATAATATAATGTGCACTCACCCACTTGGGATATGTTTTGGTATGGAAAGAAAGACCATTTTTATTTAAATTGTGGCAGCACGTGTGCTCATATAATGTTTCTCTGTAAAATACTTCCTTACTACAGATATAAAATGGGGAATTATTGGAGAAGTAACTGGAAAGTAATATCAACATAGGAAACTTTTTAATAACTCCTCTTTCCCATTTTGTATTTACCCCCCAGACCTTTAATAGAAACAGTTTAGATAAATGTAAAATGATAAAATTTACAGAACAATCCAATAATCTCACCTATCCACTGGTGATAAGCTACTCAATATTAGGCTTACACATATTTAATGGTGTGCACTTGCCATATGTACCGGGAAAGATCCTGGTGTTTGCATCATCCATTGGCGTTTATTCACTCACAAAGGTGGATCTATATACTTCCATTAGGCTAATCTGAGTATATCTGGCCAAACTAAAGCAAACATTCAGCATCAGAGGTATTTTGCAATTGATTCATTGTTCTTATGGTGTTCCTGCTGGGTCATCAAAGGATGAGGGATACAAATCTGTTTGCCATAGTCAAGGGGTCTGTGGGCCCAGTTATTTATAGGGTCAATTTACAGATATGCCCCCAATAGTTATGTCTTAGTCAATGCAGCTACTAGTGGGAATATGTTTACAGGCGGTGCCCTACTTAAGGACTCCCGACTTACAGATGACTCCTAGTGAAAGACGGACTGCTCTGCCCCTTGTGACCTCTGGTGAAGCTGTCTAGATGCTATACTATAGTCCCAGACTGCGATGATCAGCTGTAAAGTGTCTGTAATGAAGCTTTATTCATAATACTTGGTCCAATTACAGCAAAAGGTTTCAGAACTCCAATTGTCACTGGGACAAAAAAATGTTTAGTCTGGATCTACAATTATAAAATATAGAGTTTCGACTTACATACAAATTCAACTTAAGAACAAACTTATGGAACATATCGTGTATCTAACCCGGGGACTGCCTGTAATCGCTTTGCTTTGCATATGAACTAAATACATGGATATGAATAGGCAAAAACAACAACATTGACTACATTACACTTTGCTTTGCCTTGGATTTTTCAAAACTAATGTGTATGCAGTTTCCAAAACTTGGATGAATATTCAGTTTGACTAATGCAATCCCATATCTTAATTAAAACAATACATTATAAATTACCTTTGAAAATCAGAAAGCGCTTCAAGTAAGATAATATTTCTTTACAATGTGAGTGTACAGGGTTTGCAAAGGTCAATGTATTCTCAACACATTTTCAAGAAATCTATAATCCTTATTGTGCCGATTGATTTGCCTTCTACTGAACATGTTGCTTTAGTGCAACAAACATCAATCTGAGTCTCATGTCCCCAAAACAGCCTGTTTTTAACATTTCCTGCATCATATTTACCTTTCCACAATAATTTATAGCTTGTACAGCTCATGCTTTGGCTTAAACTTTTGAACTTTAAATTAGCTATTTCTTCAATAAAAGCTACAAAAAAAGTTTTTACTTGTATAAACACTTTTAATTACTTTTCATGAACTGATTTCTCATTATGCTTTAGAGCTGTATTCACAATTCTGCAGGTTAACATGGAAAAAGCCATATATTGGTAACAGACACAATTCTTAGCTCAGCTCTTATAATTCAGTGAGACAAAATTTCAACATAAAGTCTAGTGAAAAAAAAACCATTAGAGCAAGTTCTATACAGGTATTATTCTATGAAGAAATGCTCATCATCCTCTGTTCATAAAGTGCAGTTGAAGATGTACTGATAAGTGTCATTTTGTTCCATTCTGTCCTTGATTGTCTGAACACTGGTTTATAACTTGCTAGTAGCCTTGATTGATTTCCACCACACCTATCTGTCTCATGTGAAATCTGCTCTGGTTTGCTAAAAGGTAACCTGTTGTGATGGACAGAATCTTTGTCACCCTCATTGCTGCCCTCTCTGTTGACAGAGAAGTGATCCAGTCATCTTCTGGACCATAACTTTGGCATCCCATTAAAGGTTTTATGAACTGTTGCTCTTGGATTGCTGTAGTCGTGTACTCAACTAGCTAGTGTTCATTCTGTCTTCAGTATTCAGGTATCTTTGATGGTTTTTCCTAATTCTCTGACTGTTGGCCTAGTGATTTTTTACGTCATTGTCCATTTGGATATAACCAATATTTAGCTACCATTCCTCTCTGTTTGTATTGTTCTGTCTTTGTCTTGTGTTTCCACAGAAAGGTAATGTTGACCAGTTGTCTCCTACCACTTAAGGTAGGTAGGGACAGCTGGGAAAGGGATTTAGTCTCAGGGCCCACGGTTTTTGTATGTATCATGAGTCCTTTCTCTGATCCTTTGTGACAACCATCTCTGTAGGGGACCATTTTTTCAATACAATTTTGTATAACTGTCTCCCCAAAGTTACATTCTATATTTCTTTTGTTCAGATTTGCCTTATGTAAGAATAATTCCTTGTACACCTTAAGATTCAATCATGCAAGTTCTAATATTTCCGAGGTGGGATACATTCTCCAGATTCTTGAAGACATTATTGATAATGTTCTCTCTGAGATAATTGTGATTGAACATCATTAACTGCTACAATGAAATGAGAGCTCTCTGAATGTAATTCCCTATTACTTTTTCTTTATTCACATCCTGTTAAATCACCAGTTTCATCTAATTCTCAAGTACATAATTTTATAGAAAACTGTACAGGAGATTTATGAAGAAACGTGCATTTGGATGTAATAGCAAATTTTGAAATTGAGGTTTAAAAGGCTATGACATATCAATCTTATTAAAGAGGCTATATAACCATTTTTGGTACACATGATTGGTCTAGATGTACACAAGTCATTCCTAGTATATCAGACCACAGTTATTGTTCTGCACTATTAAAGGGGTTGTCTGGTGCTTTTGTCATTTTTTTACTATAGACTTATCAATACGGTTGATCAGCAGTTACTATTTGGTGGTTAGAAGTGGGTGGTTCAATTTAGGGAATCACAGAGCTGCTAAGCTACAGTACTCTGGTTCTCCTATGATAAGGAGTGTGAGTCTTCTGCAGTTCTAAACTGATTGATGTAAAGTTGGTATCATACCTCCCACTGTTTGGCTGCTAATGGCAAAACCAGGTGGACCATCTAGGTAAATGTCCCTAGTAGAAACTTATTTCTGCGAGGGAAAAACTAGGACCAGTGATGTTGTTATTGTGATAAGCAATCTCCATGTCAAACACAAGGGACACCCAGCTCCCACAGCACGGACCCTTCCTTTGACTTTGACCTGAGTTAAGTCATAGTAACTGTTCAACACAATCCAGCTGTTTAGTCCAGATGTCAAATCTATCCAAAAATATACATCGTTCACATTCAACACATTTCGGACATAACTACATCCTAAGTCATGGAACATGACCATGATCCAGCCTCACCAAGACCTTTTACCATACAACCTACAGTCAGATCTAACTTGACAGGAGGACCAACACGTAGTAATCTTTGATCTCTCTTACTTTGAAAAAATCTTTTCACTAATTTGTTGTTTTATGGTGAAGGCTATATCATGTGAAAAATTCATTGACAAATAGAAAGAGAAATAAGAATACAGAATGTGTGTGCCATGTTTTCTGATTTGATACAGATTGGATTGAGAATGCTACACTGAGCACCACCACCATATGAGTGTGCAGTTTCTACTGTTCCAGATATTAGGAAGTAGTTACGTCCGAAACACATTGGATGTGAACAATGAATATTTTTAAACTGATTAAATAAATACTGTTGTATTTATTTAATCTGACGCCTGGACTAAATAGCTGGATTGTGGTGAACAATTACTATGTTATTTATTACACATTGTCAAATCACTTAGGTACTTGGTGCCATTGATGTCTCTGTGCCCTACTCCTCAGGCCAAGTAATATAGTGCCTCCTATTTATTCAATGTTCATCAACCCCAGTGGTCTGAACAAAGACTTTTTCCTTTTGTAATTTGTGAGGAGCTGAGGTAAGTTCTTGATATGGGTTAAGTCAATTTGAGGGTCAATTGTGCTTGGCCGGTAGATTTATTTGAGGGATTAATTCAGATATTGTAACATTATAATTTTACCAATGTCTCCCAATTTTTATATCCATGAATCATTGAGGGCATCTGTAAATATACAGTATTGCTTATTATTCTGCACTGATTACATATTACATCATATCTTCTTTCCCATTAATAAATATAGCGGTTTTATAGACACTGGCGATTTCTATTGGATTACACAGTTATAAATTTACCTTGGGATGCGAACAAAAAAAGAAATATTATGCATTTACAAAAAAAGGAAAGCAAATAAGGTTCTAGGCCGCAGGCAACGTATGAAGAGAGCTAGGATTCAGATGTGGACAGGTTCTGTACTGATCACATTGTATTTTATTAAGTTGAGAATCAATGTTGCTTTATACACATATTTGCAAATATTATTTTTTAGTATGTTTGTTGTATCCAAATGGAAATTAACTTTTAAAAATAATTTTAAAGCAATGAACTGAATTTCCATTAAAGATTTATTATAACTTTCATTGAATCAATAAATAGAGTTTTGGTGTGAACATTTATGGTTGATGAGATATCAAGAGATAATAAGTAGAGATATGTTTTCCATCATAATAGCATTTCCAAATTCAGTGTATGACGAACTACAATCAAGACTAAATTTGGAATGTGGGAGTCCTTCACAGGTCTTAGTTTAATGGCATATGCTGTTAATATGTGAATTATAATTATGTAAATTGCATTGTTATTGCCACTGTAACAGGACAATGTTATAGAATAGGGAATGCAAATATTTAACAAAACAGCCAGGTCAGTAGTGAGAGGGCTAAGTTGCTATGAAGTGAGATGAGCATCTTGCCTCAGATGGCAGATAGAACAGCCCTAAGGGGAGCAATGCCAATGGTGGATTACATCAAGAGAGATTGGGATGGCAGTCTGGGGAATGAACGACTGGGGGAGGGCCCATGGGCACTCAAATCATTCTCCAGAAATACGAATGAGCCAAGCTCTGACAGGTAAATACTATTAGAAAAAAACATCAATTGTATCTGTGTCTTTAAGAGCAATGTGGGTTGGTGCATGTCCCATGATCATATACTAATGTGGATACATTTATTTCACACACAACCACTCTAAGGAACATTTATTGCCCTGGATCTGTTTTATTACAGAATAATATGAGGGAACTAACATTACCATGAAATGTCAGATTAAATATGTTGGTCTTCTACTAGCAACTTGAAAATGTGTGAAAGACTAAAACATATCATTTAAAGCTGTTACTAGTAATAAAGTGTTATGTGAGCCTGTTCTACTTGACAAACAACTGTGAAATCTGCACATAAAGTTTCAATTAATGACCTTCAATAAGGCAATTTGTATTCTTTTGCAACGGCTCAGAAGAAAGGGTTATGGCATCTACATACTGAGACCGAGGAATCAGGTCAGTGTTAGTGCAGACATACTGAGCTTTCTGAGTTTGAATTGACTATTTCCAACCTATATGTACTCTATATGGACATTAAAAGACTGTTTCTGCCTTCTATCGTGCCTACACACTCTTATAATATAAGCTCTACATATGTATTTATTTATATCTTTGAATTATTTAAATGTTAATCGATTATTTATAAAATCTTATATGGTTAGAGACATATTTTGCTGTAGAGATTTATGTAGTTTGGTGTTTATATCCATATATATAGAAATAGATAGATAGATAGATTAAAATTAAAACAATTCAGCTGCACCAGTTAAGAAAAAAATCGGGTGCTCAACCTTCAGGTTTGTTAAACCCTTTCACATATAAATATGGTGGCACTCCAAGTTCTTGTGAAAAAGGAATTCTTTTATTCCAAAAGCACTTTTGGAATAAAAGAATTCCTTTTTCACAAGAACTTGGATTGCCACCATTTTTTTTTGATATATATATATATATATATATATATATACTATATATATATATACAAAAAGTAAAGTCAAGTCGCACAAGCTTTGTGAAACCCCTGCGGAGGGGGGGATGCAAAGCCCGCCAAGGTCCTGGCTTGGTCCTTACACAGATACAAATTGGTAAAAGCGAGCAGCACTCCAAAGGTAGAGTTCAAAAGTTGGTAATCTTTATTGAGGCAAGTGGCAACGTTTCGGTGTTAGACACCTTTTGCAAGGTATATATATATATATATATATATATACACAAAAAAGTGGCAGCACTCCAAAATAGAAACAAATTAATGCAACATTTCAGCCCTTACACATTGGAGACTTTCTCCAGCTCATATATATATATATATATATATATATATATATATATATATATATACAGGCAGTCCCCGGGTTACATACAAGATAGGGTCTGCAGGTTTGTTCTTAAGTTGAATATGTATGTAAGTCGGAACTGTATATTTTATCATTGTAATCCCAGCCAGAACTTTTTTGGTCTCTGTAACAACTGGATTTAAAAAATGTAGGATTGTCATAAGAATCAAGATGAACAATAAAGCTTCATTACAGACACCAGTGATAACTGTTACAGCTGATCCTTGTAGCCTAGGGCTAAAGTACAATAAATTACCAATATCCAGTGGTCCGTTTGTAACTATGGGTCGTATGTAAGTCAGGTGTTCTTAAGTAGGGGACCGCCTGTATATATATATATATATATATATATATATATATATATACATATAATTATATTATATATGTGATATATATATATATATATATATATATATATATATATATATATATATGGCAGTCCCCAGGTTATGTACAGGATAGGTTCTGTAGGTTTGTTCTTAAGTTAAATTTGTATGTAAGTGGGAACTGTATATTTTATAATGGTAACCCCAGCCAACATTTTTTTTGGTCTCTGTGGTGGGATTTTAAAAATGTTGGAACCAGGATTAACAATAAAGCTTCATTACAGATAACTGTGATAACTGTTATAGCTGTGTATTGCAGCCTAGGGCTAAAGTACAGTAAGTTACCAACATCCAGAGGTCCGTTTGTAACTAGGGATCGGGTATTCTTAAGTAGGGGACCGCCTGTATTTGTTTGTATGTGTGTATTTATATATTCCTTTTAATATTATATGTATATTATATCATGTATATTTATATGCACATTCAAAAGGTTTTGTACCTATATATACTATTTGTTATATGTACTCTTCTTTTAGCTAAATCCACTGGAAAAAGGGGTTGTTTTGGACCTCAAAATTAGTTGTGGTTTGCTTTATGTTAAAGACAAATAAAGTTCACCATTTTAATTTCCACTTTGTGTGCACCCGCTTCCTACTCCTATATGAATGGAACACATATGTACAAGGTCCGGTCCTCTCTCTGAACACATCATGATATAGTAGAATACAGTTCTGCTTACTGATAGGACTCATTATTAGCTCTCTGGGAGACTTAGCTTTTTGCAATGGTAGGACTAAAGAGTGCATATATAGTAAGTTACTGAATGAATGTCTAGGGTAATCTTTCCCTGGGATCAGCAGGAGCACTTTGTCATGTGAATTCTCAGTGCCAGCATTTCTTGTGGACAATCCACTGAGACTTACCTTAAAATTTCTGTGATGGCTAAAACCTTTTCATGAGGGTTTGGATGTGAACAGAAATATAATAACTGAAGGGTAGATATAAGAAGGTCAGTTGTTATCTGAGATTTCAATGGGTGATAGCAATAATATTATCTGTGACAATATAAAAATAAGAAATAAAAATGATATAAAAATGTATAAATAATAATAATAAAAATATTGCAATAATAATGATAACATTGTCCAGTATTTCGCTGCATCACAGCTTTCCTACGCTCTGCAGTTGCCGTGTTTTTAGTCTTGTAGTAATGCAGCACAGCCTCAGATGAAATAGGTTCCCGCACCCATTGCTTGTCATTGATACTCATTAGTGACTGCAGATGTTCACAACCAGGGAGCTATAAAGAGGGGCACATCTAAATTGCAAGTTATTGGATGAAGAACATTACTTTAATTCATTATGTTCTGTATCTGATCAATGTAGGTTCTTCTATAGCTTAGGGTTTACTGTCTGTGAGGCTTGGGATCACACATTTTATTGGCTACAGGGAGCTCCATTAGGTATGATATATAGCACTCCTGCTGTACAGACAATCTTTGAATTGCCTTCTAATAAAAGAAAAATTGATGGAGAAAGAAGTTACATACAACAACTTCTACAGATACACTGCCAATAGTAGGGAAGGACGCACGTTAAATACTAACAAAGAGACAGGAACAGTCTCAACCGTGTTCTGCCAGGTAGAAAGTATCATAATGTACCATCCACTGGATATTCCATACAAGTCTGATTGATGTCTGTCCCACCTCTTGGACCAAATTTCTGAATAACGTTGGGCCAAATATATGATGTAATATAGTAGGACATATATGTTTTTGTAGCTATTTTGTTCCAATTAACCTTTTTCAGAGTTAGCCTATAATATGAGTTAAAGGACATAACCATGAGACTAATTAATTTAATTAGTCCTACTCACATGCTATGATTTAAATGCCGCTGGCGACTTTGCTAGTGGCATTTAAAGAGTTAACTGCCATGATCTGTGCCAGCACTGGGTAGGGTTGAGCCGAAACTTCTATTGAAGTCCACTAAACACTACTTTAGTGGATTTCAGTTAATGGGTTTGTGCTAATTCGCATTATAGTAAAAATCCAAAAGGAATAACAGATAGATATAGGCAGGGGCTGGATAAATTATCAAGGCTCAGTTCACTTAGGGCTGGTTATTACTTCTCCTGTGACCCGACTCAGTGTACCTTATCCGTTATTTCTGTGACCCCTTGTATTCCCAGCCTGTGCCATTGTCCTGAATACATACAGTAAGTGTGAACTGTACCTTATCCTGTATCCTGGCTGATTCAGAACCCTGTTACTACCTAATTCAGAACCCTTCTTCCTGCCTGGATCCAGAGCATGATCTGGAACCCTGGAACCCCAACCTGATCTGGAACCCTGGCCTGGAATTGTGTATCCTGTCTGATCTGGAATCCTGTGTCCTCCATGAGCTTGTATCCGAACTTTATACCCCAACCTGATCCAGAACATTGTATCTTGCCTGATCCAGAAACCCAAGCCTTGTATCTTGCCTGAACCACAAACCCTAAATCCCTACCTAATCCAGAACATTGAACCTTGTATCCTGCTTGATCTGGAACCCCAGAACCTGTACTCTGAACATGGTTTCATTGCCTGTACCCTGATGCTGAGCTTGTACCACAATGCCTGTTCCCTGATACTTATGTGTCTGCACATTTATTTGAAACCCTGACAATAAGTGTTAATCCTCACACTCAAATCTCTATATGATCAAGTGTGATAATGGCAATGATGATAAAGCTGTCATATTAACAATGAAGCAAACCATTAAATAGAGGTAGGTGTACTGTATACATATTACTGTAATATTTACATCATGATAAACCTCCTGCCACAATACAAGCCCTCTAGGTAATGGATAAGTGGCAACCTTAATAATAATGTGTATCCTTTTAAGAACAGTAAGCATTGTTGATCAACAGTTGTGAAAAGGATTGATTAGAGGTGTCCAAAGAATAATAATTAACATTGGGGTCAATATGGTACTGGTGTCAGGAATTGGAAATAAGAAAGTAGCTGTGCCGTAGGTAACCAATTGTACAATGATATTTACCTTAATAGCTGCGTACCATGTGTCTCCGGGTGTGTCGGAGGTGTTGTTCATGTATTCGGTTCTGACATACACAGTGTGAGCAGGACTTGGCTGACATGCACAGTGAGGAAATGTAGCGTCTTTTGAATTACTTTATAAGCCAAGGAGCCATTTAGATGTGTAAGAAAAGTTACAAATAAGTATTCACATGTCTAGAAACCAGGGATATAGAATTTCTGCACATATATTGACAAGACAAGAATTGTTTGGGGTTAGCTAAATCTGACTCCCTATGTTGACCCTCATGACTTTCAATGTTAGGAATCCTCTTGGAGCAATTCTACATTGCTACAAGAGGATTTTGAACTTAGGGTGTGCTTGCTCTAATATATGCAAGCGTTTCTTCAAAAGGTCTTGTGTTACCTGGTGATATTGTAATGCAACTTACTTTGGGGGGTTTAGCTTCTCTTGTGGTCAATCTTCCACTAACTATAGTGCTTTTCTCACTCGCAAGAAGGTCAGAAGGATAGCTATATTGGAGTAATCTATTCACCATCTCCCCAAGTACAGTTTCCCTAGAATTTGGCTTTCATACTTTTCGTTTTACTCTCTGGGGCTGGGAGCAAACTATTGATTTTGTATGTGGCCTTTGGGTGACTATTCCACAGATGTAACAAACCGTCTGTAAATTTCTGTCAGTAAATTACCTCCATTGGAGGTAAATGGTTAGGTCTTGATTTGATCCAATGCTCACCAAGGTGTCCAGGAAGCTAACTTCTCAAAACAGGAAGTAGTCTTCCTGAAGAATAATCTCTAATAAATTCATTACAACTGCTGTGCTGTACTCGTATAGAGACAATTGACTTCCCTTAGACATCCAATGGATACCAGTCAGGTGGAACATGTTTAAATCTATACCAATAGATTAATAATAAAACAATACCCACCAAGGCATTGCATGGTGCACCAAATGAGACAAGGGATAGAAATGAATATTTTATGGAGGGGAAAAAAAGGAATAGGTTACCAAACTGTTTATATGATTCATAGTAGCAAAAAATACTACATCATTTTTTAATGGAACTAAAGGAGATCTAAATCTAAAATTGAAATGGAGAGGAAAAAGTAGATTTTGCCTTGTCAGCAAGTCCATAGTCTTTTTTTATAATAAATTGGAAGCTACTGGCACACAGTGGTAGTAGGGAGGGGTCACAGAGGTGGCAAGCTAGAATTAGGAGTTTTAAACAGCTCTGGGCAAGCATCTCTTTTCATTTGAAAAAGAGGCTCTTAGCAACCCCAAAACACCTTTGAGACATTTCTGAAATAAAACTCCTAATTTTAGTACGCCACCTCTATGACTCCTCCCTACTACTAGTGTGCGCCAGTTGTTTCCATTTGCATGTATCTTTAACACAATTCTATCCAGTGTGGCTACTGTGATTTAAAGACTCCTTGGAAGGCAGCACTTATGTTACCTTTATGAGGCTAAACTTAGAGTTGTGTCTGAAACCTAGCACAACCAAATCTGGTGAGCCTCTTTCCACTTCCATTGAGCATAATCTACAACCTACTGCAGAAACTACTACTATGAGTGCTTTGTCCTCACTCTTTTGCACAAAAATTAGGCGCCTGTTTTGGAAATCATATATATATATATATATATATATATGGCAGGGGATCTTCTTGGACAGAGATCTTCTATGTCATAAAGTGTACGTGTTTTACACAAGTGTATTTCTTGCTACAATACAATGAATCCATAGCAGTCCTGGTAAATGATTGATGTATTTAGTCCATATTACATTTATTCTGCTGCCACTGGATCAGTCCTGTGTTCCTCTGTTTTTTGGCTCTAATGAAGTTGTTTTTTCTATTTCTAGGCTCTTTCCTCCATATTTTCTTTACTTTCTGTGACAGGGGCATTTCTCAGCACAGTTTCTGATATTTAACCCCTTACCGACACCCCTTGTCCAATAGCTTTTGATACTCTTCCAAGAAATAGGCGGTGGGGTCACTCCAAATATATTTATAACATTGTTTATTGGAGATTTGCCATTTGGCCTCCCTGATGTCTTCTTCCTGTGACCATAACACAACATTCCCCCTTATCTGATTTCTTGAAAACTACATCCTGCCATTTTCTCATTTCACAACTAGCTTGATGTCCCTCAAGCTAGTGAAATTGTAAATATTCTTATTGTCTTCTAATCTCTTGATATCACGAGATACCCTCTACAGTATAAAACCCTTACAGGGGGCAGATATCAAAGGAAGGCATTGCTTTAGATTTAAATTGTAATTTGGGGTCCATTTTGGATATAGAAGACTGAGATCCTTCAGCCCGGTCGGGCAATAGGCCAGATTTATTTCCTTCCATTAATTTTCAAGCATGTGTATAGCATTATCATTTTTTACATCAGAGTCTGCATTCACAGTATTTCCACTTTCAGTATCAGTATATTTTTATTGCTGAAGATCTTTTTATATATAAGCTTCCTCCCAAATAGATGTAAATTATCTCAAATTTGTTCAGAGATGTAGTTAAACAAAAATTAAAGATTCTTCACACATATTGTTCTTCACATACTATTGTAAAGAACACCTTTCTGCACTAATGTCTTCTGATAAGTTAGGAGATGTACGAGAACATCTGCAGTGTGTTCTTCACTGTGTTCTTCATTGTGTTCTTCACTTAAATGATCCTGTGTTTACTGTGTTCTTCACTGTTCTTCACTGTGTTTCCTTAAGTGAAAGCTGCTCGTTCTCGAGCAGGCGAAATACTCGTCCAAGCCGTTTCGAGTACGCTAATACTCGCTCATCTCTAGTCACCCCCTATAGTATCAACGTTTTGTAAAGAAAAGGGAAAAGATGGGAGGAAAAGAAGGGAACAAGTTGTGAGTTAATCACTAAAACTTCACTTTTATTAATTATTTGCAAAGATAAAATAGTATTTCTTTGGTATGTTGTTGTTCACCTTCCATTCTAAGCATATCGCCGATAACGACTTATACTCATAGAGTCATCAACCAGGTCCATACCTATCTTTGATTAAAATAAGATTATGGGCTGTTTTTTTCCTCCATAGGTCTATGACCACTTCTTCTGATTTTAACAGCTTGTTAACACATGCAATTCTAAAATGCAATGTTGACAGCATTATAAATAGGCAAATTTCCTCTTCTCAGCTGTTGTGATGAGTTTGAAAACACATGTATTACCAAATGTGACCCCAGCCTCATATGTCGTCATCTCCCTGGGGTGTGACCAGAGTTCTAGAAAATGCAGACAACGGTCTCAAATCCAAAATTTACAGTAGTGTCCACTCCTGCATATAACCCCAACCCACCCACCCCCTCCCTACACACACACACATGGCCATGTTGATTAGAGACATTTGCAACAAAAATTCTAAAAAAAAGTCAAAAGTTGTGTCGGCCAGGATAGGAAAAACTAAATATGTATCAAAAGAAAAAAAGACAAGATCAAACATAAGTCGCAAAAAAGACCTACCAAAAGCCTCAATTATATACCAAAGAAAAAAAAGTAAGATACATGTCCCCTACTGGATTGCTTTCATCACATAGGGAAGTAGAGACTACTACATCTAGGTATTCAGGTGTTCACTTGAGCTCTGATTTGTCTATTTCCTCTTTCTTGTAAAACTTTGATGTTTAGTCATTTTAATAGCAATCCCCTTTCTGCACAGTATAATATAATGTTGATATGACATTCTATTTACTGAAAAGAGTTATTTACTGAGCTAAAAAATGTTGGCAATCTCAAACATTTTAATGAAGACATCCTTTAGTGCAGGCGTGCAATCTTATTCCAATGTTCTACCCCAATTATTGCATTTTTCAGAGTATTTTCAATCTCCTGTCATACTGTGTATTGGTAAAACATCCGAACAAACTTTCAGATGAATGCTTGACGAGGTTTTCCCATCTTTAGAGAAATATAAAAACACCAGCAAAAGCCAGGAAAAGAAAAAAGAGCTGTTACATTATTTCAATACTATAAGAAAGAAGATGCATATGGATTATATACAGACAGCCCCTGGGTTACATACAAGATTCTATAGGTTTGTTCTTACGTTGAACTTGTATGTAAGTCGGATTTGGATTTTAATAATGTTGGATTGTCATAAGAACCAGGACTAACAAAGCTTCATTGCAGACACCTTTGATAACTGTTACAGCTGATCATATTAGCCTGGGGCTAAAGTACAGTAAATTACCAACATCCAGACATCCAACATTCTAGTTTGTAACTAGGGCTCATCTGTAAGTCGGGTGTTTGTAGGGAACCGCCTGTACTTTATTTGAGAAATAAGCAAAAATTTTAAAATACTTAATAATTCTCCAATTATGTTGTATGGGCTCCAGGATATCCTTTTCTATGGATCGGTGCCAGTAACTGCATATTCCAGGTGGGGCAGAACCAATGCTTGGCAGTGTGGTTATATTACAACTTCATCCCAAGAGTCCATACCACTTTAAAGCCAACAGGATCTTGTCACGTATTAAAAGGCAGACTTGGAAGTGGATATGGAGCTTGTGGATAAGTTTGCCTTTGTTCTAACAGTGCCACATGCTGTATTTATCATGGTTGATAGATTTTAAAGTGGACACTGCCCTGTAACTTTAACCCCTAGATGCAAAGCAAAGAATAATGTAACATACTGGATGTATACTGGATTAGAGATGAGGGAATCTATTCATTGGTTTCTAGATTTGGTATGAATCTGCCGTTTTGTTAGGCACCAAAAGAAATGAAGAAATTCTAATATTTTATGCCTTCTTTCAAATTAATCTTTAAAATTGGTGGTAAGCAAATGCTGTTATAAATACCAGAGCTTAGGAAGATGGGCAGGTGAGGAAAATAAAAAAAAAAAAGTTAAAAAAAAATTACAAAAACAAGATGCTTTTACTGAAAAGCTTTTTATCCTGTGTTTTAGAGGATAAGGAATCATATACCAATTTAAAGACATTTATAGGACCATCAGTTCTGATTAAATATCTGTGCCGTAACAAATGTTTGGAAAATTCGGCAAAGTTCCAGTGAAGTGAATCTTTAAAAATTTGCTCATCTCTGTGAGTAAATAGAGTTCCTCAATTTTGTAGCCTCCTGAGTGGCTACCTTTAGGATTTGCCCGCTGTTGTCCTCTTCTGGATGGTAATTGCTATGTAGCCAAATATGGCATCGAAACAAGAAGGAAAACCAAAGATCTCACAAGGAAAACTTGAAAGATGGGTACAGCTATTGAGCATCTTCTGAGGAGCAGAGACCAGCTGCCTCACAGTCATTGTCCTGCTACATCTTTAGAGATTCATTTACAGAATGTTAATCATCTAGTCATCTGGTCATTTTCTGAACGACCATAAGACAAAGTTAGACATGCAGTATGTAGAGATACAATAATATTAATGGCAGCTGAAAGGGCAAAATGGAGGATTGGCTAACATTGTTCTATGTCCCTCCCTCCTACATGACCCGATATGTTAATTTTTACAAAGTCTACTGCAGGTTTTATAATGACAATTTGCATATACTCCAGAATGTTATAAAGAGTGATCACCTTAACAGTAATTAATTGCAAAGTCAATATTTGCCTAGAAAATGAACTTTTTCCCCCAAAACACATTTCAACTTCATTGCAGGCCTGCCTTAAAAGGAGCAGCTAACATTGTTTCAGTGATTGCTCCATTAGCACAGGGGCGGGTATTGATGAGGACAGGGCTGGAGATCAATCTTATTAAGTAAGAATTCTCCAGTTATGAGGTATTGGCTCCAGGACATCCTTTTCTATGGATCGTTGCCGGTAACTGCATATTTCAGGTGAGGCAGAACCAATGCTTTGCACAGTCCGAAATGGAGGCTGGCGCTTGGCATCATTGTTTCTCTTACTGTTAACCATGGTTATCTCTGAAAAAACACATGCATTCATCATTGCACTGCACAAAACTGGCCTAACAGGGAAGAGTATCGCAGCTAGAAAGATTGCACCTAACCCAATAATCTATCGCATCATCAAGGAATTCAAGGAGAGAGGTTCTATTCTTGCCAAAAAGGCTCCGGGGCACCCAAAAAGGAACAGCAAGCACCAGGACAATCTCTTAAAAGTGTTTCAGCTTCAGAATTGGGCTACCAGCAGTGCAGAGCTTGCTCAGGAATGGCAGCAGGCAGGTGTGAGTGCATCTTCATGCACTGTGAGACAGAGACTCTTGGAGCAAGGCCTGCTGTCAAGGAGGGCAGCAAAGAAGCCACTTCATTCCAGAAAAAACATCAGGGACAGACTGTTATTCTGCAAAAGGTACAGGGAGTGGACTGCTGAGGACTGGGGTAAAGTCATTTTCTCTGATGAATCCCCTTTCCGATTGTTTGGAACATCTGGAAAGCAGCTTGTTCGGAGAAGACAAGGTGAGCGATACCACCAGTCTTGTCTCATGCCAACTGTAAAGCATCCTGCAACCATTCATGTGTGGGGTTGCCTCACAGCCAAGGGAATCGGCTCTCTCACAGTCTTGCCTATGAACACACTTCCATGAATAAAGAATGGTACCAGAATGTCCTCCAAGAACAACTTCTCCCAACCGTCCAAGAGCAGTTTGGTGATCAACAATGGCTTTTCCAGCATGATGGAGCACCTTACGATAAAGCAAAGGTGATAACTAAATGGCTCAGGGAACAAAACATACAGATCATGTGAAGATATAATGGGGCAGATTTATGAAGTGTCTGAAAGTCAGAATATTTCCAGTTGCCCATGGCAACCAATCACAGCTCCCTTTTAAAATATTCATGAGCACTGGTTAAATTAAAGCGGAGCTGTGATTGGTTGCCATGGGCTACTGGAAATGTTCTGACTTTCAGACACTTGATAAATCTGCCCCAATATGTGTGTCATTCTCAAAACTTTTGGCCATGACTGTAGATAGAAAGATAGATAAAACTTTATTAATCCGCAAAGGGCGATTTTTTTTTTGTTTCAGCAACACATAAAAACACACAATACTAGTACATATACAAAAATATACATAAAACAGAGAAACATGGAACACCATACCCCCCAGAAATTTAGCAAGACCAGCAAGCTCTTGGCTTTATAATGCATTTGAAAAGGGGACAAATGATTTACAAAGTTGTTTACAAATTTTTATCTGTATAAAGTGACTTCTTCTATTTATTAATAGTGCAAACAGTGGATGCGTCAGGTCACTGATAATTCTCAAAAATGTTGCCATAACAATTTTGTTCCATACTCTGCTAAAGCAATTAAGGGGGTGTTCCCATTTCAGCAATAAATGTTATTGTTTGAATAATAAAAAGTTATACAATTTTCTAAAATATTTTCCGTATCAATTCATCACAGTTTTATGAATCTCTGCTTGCTGTCCTGCTATAGGAAGCTTCATTGTTTCCTTCCAGTGGACAGAAATCTGACCATGGTCACACAGGTGCACGGCTCGTTATAACACACAGCTCTGATTACTTTCTATAATACTAACAAGCCGCACACCAGGGTGGCCATAGTAAGATTTCTTTCCACTGGAAGTAAACAATGAAGCTTTCTACAGAATGACAGCAAGCAGAGATTCATAAAAGTATGAGGAATTGATACAGAAAGTATATTGAAAAATTTTATTAATTTTTCATAGTACAAACAATATGTCCAATTGGTAAAAGAAACCTTAAAACTTAACATTTAATAATATACACTTAAAAATAAATCCAAGATGTACAAATAAAATTGAATGAACGCCAATGACAAGATACACCATACATTAAACAATGACGCCTAAATGAAGAATGTCATACCATGTGGCATCCCAGAGCCTCTGCATCAGTATTGGTATAGAGAACCATCAACAGTACCGATGACAGAAAGACAGGTAAAGCGTAGGTGTCGGTGTCATATATATGGCATATGTATGGCTGGTCGGTAAGAAAGGAATAGGCTGTACTATTGGTCAAAAAGGGTCATCGTGGGATCGAGGTGTCTCCCCCTATTGTGACCCTTGATGAACTGTGGCCCTAATAAACCCTAACACCTCAACTCGGAGCCAAATCCATAACCTGATGTGCCCCCGACTGGAACCTGACCCTGACATGGGCTGTTCATTCAATTTTACTTGTAGATCTTGGATCTATTTTTAATGTTTTTATGTTAAATGTTAAGTTTTAAGTTTATTTTCACCGCTTGGACTTATGCATTTTTGAACCTAGTTGATTTAATTGAGATGTCTATACTTCCCAATTATTTCTGTACTAAATAATACAAATTTACCGAAAAAGGAAATACCCTTTTAAGCTTTCCACCGATCATACCTCTAGCCCCTTTATTTTCCTTGTCCAGTTTATTTATATCTCTATCACACATTCCAAAGCAAACTACACAATAAGAAACAGATCCAGCTATCATTGTGTCATAAAACATACAAAGCGTCGGTCATCAAATGACGGTAATTTACATAGAAATATTAGTCTGAACAGTTTATACAAAACTTCCAGTTTAAATCTTTGTCCAAATCAACACCTAAATATTTATATGTCGTGACGCTCTCTACTTTGATTCCACAACTAAAAATAGCTTAATTAACCCCTACTAAAAATCACAATTATCTCCATCAATTTGTTTACATTTAAATAAATCCATTATTAGTACTTCAGGTCACAAAGGCCTCAATGTTGTACTCATCTCCCACATCCCCCCCATTCATTTCCCACCACAACAGGTCCTGAAACACCCGCATAAATGGTCTCCATAGATATTAAAAATGAAAGCAATGCTGGTAGCTTACTTGAAATTACAATGTGTTCACTGGTTATGGAGGTACATCTGTAGCCTTAGAGACTGGAGAACTTCCAATGAATGGAGGACATAATAACCTCAAATACTAATTGGAGATCAACTGATCCTGGCGACTGTAGGTAAAAATAAGAGCATATCAATGTATGTGCATAAAAATGTATTACCTCTCTAAGTGACCAATATATGAATTGGAGACGCGATTGTTAGATAACATCAGACTAAGGGAACTTGACTAAATAGATGATATGCTTTTAGAATAAGTATTGCATTTTGCTTCGTTTAAGAGAAAGTACTCACTGAATGTCAAGTGCAGACAGCCTATAAATATAGAACAATACAATAAATTCAGAGTGGATTAAGGCATAAAATATTTCTGAAAACCATGTTCTACGTAAAATTTGGCGTGGGAAGCAGAACAGAGTACACAAGATATTTTAGAGCACAATATTATCCAGTGAAAACACTAAGATTTGTTACACTTTATGAACCAGGGGCAAGATGGCTTGAAATAAAAGAAATGTTTTATCAACATTTCCTCACAAAAAAAGAAAATGAAAATAGAAAGGAACTGGAGGAAAAAATGAAAAACATAAAACACTTTGTACTACTACTATATATTTAATGCGGGTATTTCTGACGGCTAGGGTAGGGTAACAAATAAAAATAGGCTCCAATTTCTGGCATCATGACTGTTTCCTGGTCAAATGCACTATGTTCCTCCTGGAATTGATGGTGCTCATAGGATCCTCTTCAGCCCTATCAGCAGTGGAGTAACTTGAAGCTGAAGGGCCCCAGTGCAAAGTCTGTGCCAGGCCCCCCGACTATAATGTATGTTTTAAAGTAATAGTCTTCTCAAATGGGAAAGTGACACCTTATGGGCCCCTAAGCTTCCAGGGCCCGGTTGCGATCGCACCCACTGCTCCCCCTCAAGTTACGCCCCTGTCTCTCAGCATTACCCCTGCCGCACAATAACGCATATGATGTCCGGGGTAAATGCTACAACCAAGGGTGTCAGCATGTAAAACATCAACCCATTTATACCAGCTCGCACAAGCTAAAGGTTTTAATGCTTTTCATGGATATGGTCAATTAAAAATATATCACATAATATATTATGAATATGAATAATACTCCATACCTTAATGTATTATATTTGGTGAGAAATTTCCTAAATATAAAATTTTTATATTTAATATTCACGTTCTCATACTATGCACAAGAACGAATGACCTACAGTACTAAACTCATCTGTCCTTGAGCCCACTTCTATCTCAATTGTGATCAAACAGGATAAATAAGGGTATACTACAATGGGGCACATTTGCCAAGGGTCCGCACACCGCATTTCCGTGGGGTTTCCGATATGCGCCACATTTAACAGGGGTTTTTGGCGCACGCGATCGGATTTTGGCGCAATCATGCAACACAAATTGGGGGGCGTGGCCGTCGGACAACCTGACTGAATCGGACTAAGCACGAGATTTAAAATTCTAATTGTGTCGTGAGCCATGCACTCACATACACCGGGAAGAAGAAGGTGAACTCTGATAGACCTGAGCGGGGAAGCGACACATGCAGGAAATTGGGCGCACGATCTTAGTGAATCACGCTGGACAACGCACCTCGGGGATCACGACAGGACTGGGTAACTAAATGTGCCCCAATCTCCTGATCTGTACTTTAAAAAGGCTGTTTGACCCCATTTAACCTATTAAAAACTAACAAGTCAAAGCATTAGTCCATTAATAGAATAGAATATTCATGTGAATATTGTGAAAAGTCTTTGTTTCAAAGAGTTTTTGAAAACTAAAATAAAGTCCTGAATTCTGTTATCTGACTAAAACAAGATTTTTTTGTCATATATTATACAACTTTGTCGCATTTTCCCATGTTTAGTCACAATTTCTATTTCATGTTGTAAAATTCTGAACACTACTAGAAAAAGCTGTAAATGTATGTAGAATAATAAGAACCATTGAGTCTTTCAAAGCATATTTCTTTGTATACATTTATTGCGCTGCCGTATGCTTCTTCCCATTAATGCCATTTATGAAATATTACAACCTCCAGAACATCCGCATTTCTATTTGATTGGTGCCATTTGCTGACAGCCAAGTATTTAAATCAAATGTATTTGTTATATTATATTGTACTTTCACTGTAGCTTGACAGAAGGTTTAAGAAGCTGGATTAATCCGCAAATGATGGAAGAAAAATCCTCCAGAACGTTAGTGTAGCTTAGGCATCAAATAGAATTGTTTCGGCTTTTAGAATTTGTCAGAATAATGTTACTATAGGAGTCTGTGGGAGTACATTTTATTTATCCTTAGACCAAACTTTCCATGGATAATAATTAACTTAAATAGTAATTAAACTAAGTGGTAAGTGTCGAAATAACTAGCAAGTAATGTGGCAGATGCAGAAAACAGTATGGAAGCTTCTAAAGTTATAGGGGGTCATTTATCTTTTTTTCCCCCTATGCTTTTGCGTCTTTTTGCTGTATAATGGCTGTTTTGCGCCTATTTTGCAACTTTTTTGGAATGTTACGCCTCAATTTGCTGTGTGTTGTTGCGCCTTATTTGTCATTACATTGCGCCTCTTTACAGATGTTTGCGCCTGATTTGTTATACTATTGAGCCTACTTGGGCGCAAATAATTGGGCAATAACACGCCAGTATGGACCGCCCTTAGGAAAGACAATGGTATTACCATAAAAAACCCCCTTCATTTGACAAAGAGCCAAAATGACAAAGACAAATGAGGTGCAAAAAATTTACTCATAACAGGCGCAAAAAGAGCGCAGAGAAGGGGGGAATAAGATAAATGACCCCCATAATGTGTTTAAAGGGAATAATAAAATAATTATAGGCTCTAATAACTGTTTTACTCATTTAAAACAGAATGTGAAACACAATGGGGCACATTTACTAAGGGTCCGTTGGACGCATTTCCGTTGGGTTTCCTGAATTTTTCTGTTTTATGCTGAATTGCCCCGGGTTTTTGGTGCACACGATCGGATTGTGGCACATCAGCACCGGCTTTCATGCGATACAAATCGGGGGGCGTGACCGCCGGACAACCCGACTAATGCGAACAAACCGCGGAATTTAAAAACCGAATTGTGTTGCAAAATCAGCACTCTTATGCACCGGGAAGAAGAAGGTGAACTCCGGCGGATCTCAGCGGAGAAGCAACACATGCAGGAAATTGGACGCACAGTTCCAGATCGTTGGCGTCAACGGGACGGGTGAGTAAATGTGCCCCAATATATATATATATTTTTTTTTAATTCTAATTTTAGATTAATTTTGTTCTATGATCTGTAGATGATTATTGGGGCAGCCATCTTATCTGATGTTTTGCATAGAGAATACAGTATTGAGAAATTCTTTACAGCAGACTCTCAGACCCTTTAAAGATATTATTTATAGTAGCCACTTCTATGGGTAGCATAGTCTGGAGATGTTTATTGAGAACATGCTCTATGATCGTTGCAGAGGTCATACTGGTAAGGGGAGGGCCAGGAAGTAGATTAGCTGACATGGAGGCTCCTATAAAAGTACATGTAAATAATACTTGTAGTTGTTCCAGGTTATGTACAAAATAGGATCTGCGGGCTTGAAAATCTACCATTTCATTTGATGCATTATGAAGCAAACATTGAGAATGTTGTAGCCAAACTGATGCAGGCACATATCTTGTTTAATCCCTAAGTTGAGCGGTTTTGCTGAAAATTATGATAGTGAAGCTCTTGCACTCCTTTGCCTGCCTAAACAAAATATGCTTCTGCATCTGTGTAGCTACAGCATTCTCAAGGTATGTTTGGTTCATAATGCATGAAATCAAATTCCTCTAAGCTGTAATTGAAAGCAAATCAGAACAGGTCTAATTTGTAGGTGTATAATTTTTTGAGCTTGTGACAATTGAATTTTAAAAATTTGGGGTTTACAAAGGTACAAGGATGAACACTAAATATTCATTGCAGACACATTTGATAACTCAAATAGTGGTCTATGACACCATGACCATCTCTGCTTCCTATGGATTGGAGAGGGGTGAGGAGAGCTCACCCCCATCCCTTCTCCACCTGGCAGTGTGCTCTGGCAATTCCTGTGCATGCGCAGTAGTATCCACATTGCACATATTTTGCAGTAGTATCTACATTGCACATATTTTGCAGTAGTATCTACATTGCAATGTGGATATTACCGCGCATGCCTCAGACATACCAATGGCTGGCTCTCTGGCTGTAGAGGGGATGCAGGAGGTGGGGATTAAGTAGACAGGGGAGTAAGTAATTAAAAGAAGGCGGATCATGACAGAACAAATCCATAATGAAGCGACACACACTGGAATGTAAGTGTGTACTGTAATAGGGCTGTTTCTGGTGGTTGATTTTCTTTGAAGAGCAATAGGAGTAGATTGATATATAGTTTTGTGAGAAACAATTCAGGTTAACTTTTCATTTATTACTGTACATTGCAGACTGGATGCTGTAGTCTGCTATGCAACTCCTGCTCCATAACATGTAACACTATGAATATTCTCCACAGCTCCTACTTTACTACAATGTTGCCCATTGATCAGACAACATCCTGCCTGACAAGTTCCCTATAAGTAGGGCCTTTCAATGCTTTTTGGATTGCCAACAGCAAGAGCAGAGCACTATGTACAATCTTCTCAGGTCCTCCTGCTCTATAACAAGCCGCCTGCAGATAGTATACCATGTAAAATCTATACAGCTCCTCCTGCTCTAAAACATGCTGCCTGCAGATAAGACAATGGGGCAGATTTACTTACCCAGTCCTATCGCGATCCCTGCGGTGTGTTGTCCGAAGAGGATGAAGTCCGGCGCGATTTTTTCAAGATCATGCGTCCATTTTCCTGCATGTGTCGCTTCTCCGACGAGGTCCACCGGAGTTCACCTTCTTCTTCCTGGTGTATGTAAGTGCATTGTTTTGAATTATAAATTCTGCGATTTGTCCGAATCAGTCAGGTTGTTCGTTGGCCTCGCCCCCGATTTGTGTCGCATGCAATTCAGCTCGACTGCGCCAAAATCCGATCGCGTGCGCCAAAAACCCCACTTATGCGTTGCAAATCGGAAATAGTCGGGAAATCCGACGAAAATGTGCCGTGCGGACCCTTAGTAAATGTGCCACAATATGTACAATCTGCTCAGCATCTTCTGCTCTTTAACATGCTGCCTGCAGATAGGACACTAAATACAATCTCCTCAGCTCCTCCTGCTCTATTGCATGCTACCAACAGGTAGGGCATGGTATACAATCTTCTTCTGCCAACAAAAAAGAACAGAGTACTATGTACAATCTGCTCAAGTCCTCCTGCTCTATAACATGCTGCATGTAGATACGGCACTATATACAATCTGCTCAGCTCCTCCTGCTCTATAACATGCTGCATGTAGATAGGGCACTATATACAATCTGCTCAGCTCCTCTTGCTCAATAATATGGTGCCTGCGGATAGGAAACTATGTACAATCTGCTCAGATCCTCCTGCTCTATAACATTCTCTTTGCATGCGATCTAACACCACTAGCAGATGGTGATCTAGTATAGTAATGTCAAATTACCTATATAAGTAATGTTTTACCGCTTAAAGGGGTATTCTCAGCAAATTGTTGATATTGTTTGTATAATGAAAAATGATACAATTTTCTAATATAATTTCTGTATCAATTCCTCACAGTTTTCTAGATCTCTGCTTGCTGTCATTCTATAGAAAATCTCATTGTTTACTTCCAGTGGACAGAAATCTGACAAGTGTCACACCGCTGCACGGCTCGTTCGTATCATAGAGAGTAATCAGAGCTTTCTGTTATAGAAAACTGTGCACATGTGTGACCATGGTCAGATTTCTATCCACTGGAAATAAACAATGAAGCTTTTTTTTAGAATGACACAAGCAGAGATCTAGAAATCTCTGGGGAATTTATACAGAAAGTATATTGGAAAATTGTATAACTTTTCATTATTCAAACAATATCAATTACTCTCTGAAATTGGACAACCCCTTTAAGTGGTTCCCTAGGCTTAAGGTATGAAGTATTTCAGCTATCACATTCACTAATCACTGTGTATTATCACCAGGTACTGGCTGCTAATATCTGCTCATTGCTTTGGGGAGAGGGATTCTGGGAGTAATTTGATGACCTATCCTAAGAACAGGCTATAAAAACCTTAAACCATGAAATCCTCATTAAAGTGCATTATTACATCATGTACTTAGATGAGAATGTTTTGGATTATTAATTAAAGGGGTTGCAAAATTTAAGAATATCACAATGTTACATAAAGATGTTGTTGATGGTGAAAAAGTAAATTCTATGGAATTCTGTACAAATTTGACATACCGTGTAAAAATATTGTGTAAAAAAAAAAAATGAGCCCATTATTACAGCCGGAAGGGGATTATTGTAGCATTGCATTGTAGGCTTACAACATCTTGGCTACTGCCTGCAGTCCAGCCGGGTGGGCTAGCAGAGTGTTTAGCCGAATGCTAATCACATGGAGCCTGAGGAAGGGGTAAGCTTTGTGTCTCAGCCCTGCGGCCAATGCTGAACCTATCATTGTGACAGACTGCGGTGTACCAGCCATCACCATGCTGCCAAATGACATTCCCTTTCTTCCCTTACATCCTCTCCTTTGTGATGTATCTGAGACTCGGAGAGGGCAAAACCTCTTTCCCACAGCCCTTTGAAAAATGCAAGAATAAAATGCATCAACATAAAAGCCATTGATTCTCTGGTGCCAAAGACCCAAAGGTAAACTGCGAATTCATCACGGTGCAACACGTTAATACATTCCTTTTCATGTATTCGAAGGAGAATACCTAGAGAGGAGAATGAACCTCTAATATGGATATGGAGAGTATCTACTATTTGTATTGAGTCTCTGGACAGGATTGAGTGTAATGTCAGTGTTCAGAGAAGAATCTGTGGGAGAGAACTTTAACATTTGCATTCCATTTGATGGATCCACGTGCACCGTCAGCATACAAAGGGTTACTTTGACTCCTTATTTCTCCATCAAAGGAGCTCTCTTGTTCATTGGCTGCTAACAAGCTCCCGCCTGCATCCAACCCCTGGACCGCAGCAGCCTCCCAGCAGCACATCTCAGTGTATAGGAATGCAGCAGCTTGGAGTGGACTCTGCACTTCTGCCTGCTTTCTAGCTCAATCTTCCTGCATTGGATGGGAATTTTTTACTATCATGCATAAAACACACGAGCATCACTCTCATTATCTTGTCTAGCAGGACATCTAGGGGGAAGCTTGGCCTTTCTTCCAGGGATTATAGTAACCTCATTGAGGAGCTGTTCTCGGTGCTGAATTAAGTGTCCTGCTGTTTTCTACTGCCGGCTACAGTCATCTATCACTTTGATGATTTTAATTTCACAGCCCATCACAGGAAAAAATGGCCCGGATCAGGTGTATACTGACCGCTGTCTCTGGGTTTTACTTCTGGGAAGCAGCACTCTTGTTAAGGTAGGGTTTCTCCAACTTATTTCTCCAACTCCTCACTCCTGTTGTTCCATTGTAATATAATATTATATTTCTATTTGTCCCCTATGATTTGTAAAGCGGTACGGAATAAGATGGCGCTATATAAATAAAGATTATTATTAATATTATTATTATTGTTATTATTATAGGTTATCTATAATTTGTATAGATAGTAAGGCATCCTGCTGACAATCTGTGCAATTCTCTGTATCCATATACATTTGATATACATAGATAGCATTCACTATTCAAATTAAGATGTTGGATTACGTCCATCTATATATTTTGTATTTTGTATTTCTGTAGTGTACAGTTTGTGAACCCCTTTTTGATTGTGCAGCACCACAGAATTAATGGCGCTCTATACATAAATATATACATACGGATACCTTTATATACATTTACATACAACCATACACCAATGTATGAATGTGTATGTACATAGATTTATCCATTTGTACATATGTGTGATTGCTTTGTATTGTACATTATAGTTATACTTATTATCTCCTTCTGTTAGACTCACACCTGTTACCGCTTTCTACAATGCATTATACTGATGGTCACGGCTACTCACAGAAAAGTTAGTTGCAGCTATTGAGAAATAGTTTCTTTACCATAACTTTACATGTGTCCATCTGATAATGACACATAGGTAGATATGATGGATGGATGGATGGATGGATAGATAGATGGATAAGGAATATATACTGTAGATAGATGGATAAGGAATATATACTGTAGATAGATGGATAAGGAATAGATAGATAGATAGATAGATAGATAGATAGATATGATAGATAGATAGATAGATAGATAGATAGATAGATAGATAGATAGATAGATAGATAGATAGATAGATAGATAGCTTTGAGAGATAGATTGATTAAAAGCATTCAGCAGCACTCTATATGGTAAATGAAAAACAAGTGGATTTATTCCAAAAACATCACGTTTCAGCTTCTACATGAAGCCTTTGTCTATAGATAGATAGATATAGAGATTGATAGCGATAGATAGATATACATTTGTTTCTGGTTTCTATATATAAAACATGCATTATATATTTACCCAAGATTATATGATATGGAAGATTATATGAAATTCCAATACAATATTGAGATTTCCTCGATTTATGTGCAATATAATGGTCCATCCAGTACGGTATTTAATCAATATTCTGACCTTGATTAAAAAAGCTCTTAGCTGAATATTTTTCACGTGTACTGTAGCCATCCACTTCATTTTAATTAGACAAGATCACTTACCCGTGATTGACAAGCTGTAAAACCCTCTGCACGAATGAACGTGAGCCAAATTCGGCTTCATCCAGTCCCACGCTTGTACTACATTTCCGCCTTGTTTACATAGCGGATGTGTTTGTTGAGGGTAAACTATTCTAACTCCTCACAAGTTGCATGTGTCCTCCTGACGATTACTCTTCTATGTGACAATAATTTCTGTGTATAGAATTTGCATGGAATAGATTACATTTCAATTAATGTAATTGAATTCTACATTTCATAATGTTATCTACCAGCGCTCATAAATAATACATATAAAATGAAGGACTTGCCCCAGTGGCTTTATAATCGAATTTTGTACTGGAATTAAAATGGTAATACAGATTCAAGGTCACCAAGAGCTTTCAGTCCAAATCCAGACTTTTAAGTCTCTAATTCCTGAACACAACCTCAAGGTGCATTACAATATATTGTTTTATGTGTGTCAATGTGTCAGTGACTGCAATCAATAGGAATTAGGATTCTCGCTGGTTACAGATTTGAATTGCTAAGAATTTTACTGTGGATTGAATTGTGTACTAAGAGCCTTCACATGATGCATTGACTTGACAGATGTTGCCTTGGAGGTATAGAAAAGGTATTTTCTATATTGTTGTGTCAATATGGTTAATACAGGATTCACATAAGAAGAATGACCAATACATTGGGTTGTAGTAATGTAGGGATACATGATATCATTAGTAGTCTATGGAGAGGTCTCCAATTTGATTGTGCCATGAGTCCACCAGTCCACTGGACTTTTATACTAATTCATCTTATATGTTGAAAGAAAACCGGTTGTAACTTTGGTAACTCCTATATGAATGTTGTTATCAGGTTCTGCTGAGGTTTTTTTTCTCCCTACAATAGAAGTGCTGAGAGGTGCTTTTATATATGCACACAGTGATAATAAACCCCTGATTTATTATGGTACAATACATCAATACACTAAGTGTTAATTTCCCAGCGCTCCTGCAATCCCTATGTGACTCTTTCAGTAATTCCATAGAGAATATGAGAAGGTTACTGGGTTAATCCAATGTAGCTGAATGCTGAATGCAACCTACTGATTTGGTATGCCATGTCACCAGCCTGCAAGAATATAATACAACCTCAACTTGACTTTTCAAAGATGTATACAGTATAATGTTGAGTATATAAAGAAATCATCTGCTCAGAGAGAATGTAACCAAAAAGGAAACCTTAAAAGCATAAATCACAATAGGTGAAAGAAATTTTTTCCAACCCCCAACAATGGGCTTTAACATTCACCTCTATTAATGTAGTGGGAATATAAGTTAGATGGGACTACTTTGTGATTCTGATTTTGAAAAAAGTTCAACCTTTACAAATTTACATTATTATTACTATTAAAAAGACGAAAGTCACTAGAAACTTCATTAACTTTGTTGAATTACCTTATATCATTGAGTATAAGCCGACCCGAGTTTAAGCCGAGGCACCTAATTTTAACACGAAAAACTGGGTAAACCTATAGATCCAAGAATAAGCCTAGGGTGGGAAATGCATTGGTCACATCCTCCAGCCATTATGTAGCTAGTTAGTCCCCCTCCCCCAATATATAGTTAGACAGCCCCTTGCCCTCTAGTATATATATCGAGCCAGCCCATGCCCTCTAGTATATAGATAGCCAGCCCATGCCCCCCCAGTATATAGCCAGCCAATGCTCGTTAGTATATAGCCTGCCAGCCCATGCCCCCCCTGTATATGAGTACCCCTGACCCAAAGTATATAGCCAGCTAGCCCATGCTCTACAGTATATAGCCTTCCCATTGCCCCAGTATATACCCAGCCCATGTCCCCCCAGTATGTATCCAACCAGCCCCTGCCTCCCAGCATAGTCTGCCCCACATTATATAGCCAGCAGACCCAGTGCCCAGTATATAGCCAGCAGCCCATGCCCCCATTATACATCCTGCCAGCCCCCTGTATATAGCCAGCCCATGCTTACTAGTATATAGTCAATTCCCTGCCCCCCAGTATATAGCCAGCAACCCATGCCCCCAGTATATAGCCAGCACATTCCCACTACTATTTAGGAAGCAGCCCCTACCCCGAGTATGCCAAGCCTATTAAAAAAAATAACTATGTACTCTTTCTTATGGTGCTCCAAGAACCTGGCACTCCCTAATGATGCAAAGTAGATGCAAAGTATTGTTTTATTGTAAATGTTTGGGTGAGTGGCATAACTAGAAGCTGATGGGCCCCAGTGCAAAGTCTGTGCCAGGCCCCCAACTATAATGTATGGTTTATAGTAAAAGTCTTCTCATATGGGAAGTGACACCATAAGGGCCCCCTAAACCTCTTGGGCCCGGGTGCGATCGCAACCTCTGCACCCCCTCAAGTTACGCCACTGGTTTGTGTCCAATAAGATGCGTGGCCATGTGTCTGTGTTTGTATATAAATGCTGCAAAGTTAACATCACATCCATGACATGTGACCGCAGTAGTCTCTGTATACAGTCATAGGCCAGTAAGGATGGGGGATGTGTGCAGGAGCACAGGGGCAAAAAGAGGTTACTATAACTACTTTTTTAAAAATTTTACGACACCCTCAGCTAGTCGTCAGAAACCTTTCAATTCTGAACGACCCCTTTAAGTAAGGAGGAATGCATGGGGATAGAATCGATGTAAAGGCCATAAACAGTGGGAGCCTCTTACTGTAATTCCAGGATCAGAGGAACCTCTATATAAACTCACATGAATTTAACGATCAAACGGAACTGAAGTTTCTAAGGAGCCCACTGTGAGCCAGTGGTGTAGTTGTAGGGTACTCAGAACCCACCATGGCAAATTGCACAAGACAGTTAGTGATTTCTCGTCCTCTCCATCAACACCCTCTACACCAAATCAACATTAAATCAATCATGACTAAATCATTAATGACCTGTTTCTCCAATCCAATAGCAGTTGTAAAAGGTCTTTAAGCCTTAAAGGGAACCTGTCAGGCATATCTAACCCCCAAACCAAAGGTCCTACCTCATTTACTATAATAAAAATTGCAGCATAAATTTAACCCCCCGCTCTACATTGTAATCCTGTGAATTGAGTCAGTCGTGTCTTCCTGTACACACGCCCCCTGCTTGCTTCCTGCACATATCATTCAAACCCTTTCCTGTTTTGCAGCTCAGCAGGAGGTGTGTACAGGTGGTGGGCCCCTCTTTACTGGAGGAGGAAAGGGATCTGCAGCCTGACTCAGGACAGCCCAGGAACGCCCACCTGACTCAAATCACAGGATTACAATGCAGACTGCGGGGTTCATATTATAAGTCAGAGGAGCCGCTGACTCATTTCAATCCTGCACAGCAACTCACTTCAGTAAATGTGGTAGGACCTTTGGTCTGGGGCACTTGATGTGCCTGACAGGTTCCCTTTAAGAAAGGTCAAGAACATTTCAAATTAAAACCTGTTTAATAAAGCTAAAAAAAATGTTGACAGCTTGAACTTTTCTAATAATTATAAGATGAAATCCCTGTGTTATTACGGTGGCTGAAATCTTTTTTTAACCTCAGAGATATTTCTACGCTATCCTTGTATTAGTTAACTGGACATTCATTACTCAATACCATTTCAGAATTCATCTAGGTTTATTTGAGCTAATGAAAAGGAAATCAACCTGAAAATAATCTCTTGACATGACGCAGTAACACGAGAGAATAATGTCAGTGCACAGGAACTCTGCCAGTTTCCTCATTAAAGAGGCTGTGCCCTCCTGTATACCACCCAATCCCCTCTGGACAAAATCAGAGAAGAGATTTTTATTTTGGGTAGAAATGTAGAAAAAATGTTTTCTGTTACTGTACCATTGAATCAATTGCACACAGCAGTGAGGATTCACTTCCCATAAATCTCCCTCCTTATCTACCAGGATCAGGGTACTCTGTAAGGCGATGATGGATAATTGGCAGGAGTCCCAGCTCTCAAAACCCCTTTGATGGCATCTTCTGACTTGTTTCTGTGACATGTCAGGACACTACTTTATAGATGAACCCTGAAATACAATTCATCTTTACAGTTTATACTCAATATCCATCAAAATCCTCAACTGATCTAGTAAGATAAATGTCACCATGATTCACTTAGCTTCTACAACTATTTGTTATCATGGGTATAGTATGGTAGTTTTTTCTGGATATTGTTAAATCGGTATTCCCACAAAGACAAGTCTTATATGTAGTCAGGATAACAAAATAACACTTTTTCTCATTCACTGTTATTAACAAAAATTCTGCATCTCACAGATATAAGTCCAACCTGTCTCTATCAGTCCTGCTGTACACAATTTCAGTTGCCCCTGGTTTCCCACAATGGATCTTCTGACTTTAGGGTCGGCAGCCATCTTGCTTTTCTGTCTGACGACCGTAGAGATATTCTCTCTCTCTCTCTGCTCTTTGACTCTAGCTTGCATACCAGGATGGATCACACACTGATACACATTTACTAAGGGCTTTGCGATGCACTTCTTGTTAGGGAAAACGTCTTGCACAGGTATTTAAGAAATGTCTGTCCTGCGATTGTGTCACATGCAACCAATTTGGGGCACAGCTGCACTAGCCTCCTTGAGACACACATTAGGGGGCGTGCTGTCGGTGGGTCCAACAGATACGGACCAAGCGCCATATTTAACATGCAAATTGTGTCACATACCCTATGTTATAGGTCAGTGATGGCGAATCTATGGCATGAGTGCCAGAGGTGGCACTCAGAGCCCTTTCTGTGGGCGCCCACGCCGTTGCCCCAGGACAGAGTTTAACAGACAGGACTGGAATCTTCCTTGCTCTCAATTTTGTTTTAAGATGACACATCCTTGACTGATTAGAACTACAGAAAGAGTGAGAAGCTGTGAACCGAGCCAGGTTATCTTTTGATGGCCCCATGATTCTTCCAGTACAGAGAGACTCTGGAGAGAAGCTATAATGATGTCTGAATTTACCCTCCTGCTTTCAACTATATTGGTGTACTCAGGGTGCCAGTACGATTGAATGTTGTGGAAGAACAGGGGGAAATAAGTTACTGTTTAAATTGTCAAGTTGGCACTTGATGGTAAATAAGTGGGTTTTGGTTTTAGTTTGGGCACCCAGCCTTTAAAAGGTTCGCCATCACTGTTATAGGTGCACCACAAAAAAGACGGTGAATTATGTTGGGCCAGTGTGGGGAAGCGACAGATTTATGATTTTTAGAGCAGGTTCTTAATGAATTTGTTGAACCCAGCATTATACCCAGAAAGAGCATTTTTAGTGCGGTTTCTGACTTTCTAAGTAAATGTGGCCCACTGAGTTCCTGCCGGCAGCAGCGTAAGAAGTATAAAGCTACAGACAGATAAGTTCTTTATCTGGGGAGAAGTATCAGTGTGTTGTGGAATAGCAGAAATGTAGGAGACCTGTCATTGGGCCAGGTTTACTTCCGGTCGCAATCCCGTGGTGCGTTGTCCGACGAGGATTCGGGTCCGGCACGATTCAACAACATCATGCGTCCGAGTTCCTGCATGTGTCCCTGCTGGGCCGAGGTCTGCCGGAGTTCACCTGCTTCTTCCTGGTGCATGTGAGTGCTTGATCTTGCGACACAAATCCTTTTTAAAATTCAGCGGTTTGTCCGAATCCGTCGGGTTGTCCGATGGCCCGTCCCCTTGATTTCTGTCGCGTACAAGCCGGTGCTGATGTGCCAAAATCCTGCTGCAATTCGGCGCAAAACAGAAATATTCGGGAAACTTGACGAAAGTGCAGCATTCGGACCCTTAGTAAATGAGCCCCATTGTGTGTAATATGCATCTCATGGCTCTCATCTATGATCTGTCTTATCTATCTTTCTATGTATCAGATACTAGTAAAACATTCAAAATGAAAGTGAATAAACCTTGTACCCTGATCATCTAACCACAAAACAAGATGGATCATAATGGGGCAGATTTATCAAGTGTCTGAAAGTCAGAATATTTCTAGTTGCCCATGGCAACCAATCACAGCTCCCCTTTCAAATATGCATGAGCACTTGGAAAATGAAAGCTGGGCTGTGATTGGTTGTCATGGGCAACTAGAAATATTCTGACTTTCAGACAGCTTGATAAATCTGCCCCAATGTGTCTCCCACACCCTGCGATTTTGCACTGACCAGTTTAGGGAGTAACAGGAGCTAAAACAGCAATAAAACTGAGTAAAATTGCAAGGGTTAAAAATTATCTTTATTATGTTAACATCACTAAAGGATTAAAATTTGAGAATTTTCTTTCATGGGCAAACTCCTTTAATCAAACAAATCTGACACTTTCTTTCAATGAAGAACTCTTTGTATCTGGATCAAAAGAAGCTGTTAATTAAAGGGGCAGTCCAGATAACAGAAAAACATATGATTCAGAATATTATACAATATAAGCCATTTATACCTCAATGATCACCACTGCCTGAGGATTGGCTGCCGCAGTCACATGTCCTAAGTCCCGGAAATCATTAGATCAGTCATAAAGGCATAGATAAGAAGGGAACCATGCAATGTTGGAATGGAAACTGGTGCATATCACTTCTTTAAATATTTTGCAAGATTTTACAACTTATAAAATTCTTCCAATGAGCCAGATGGGCTCTTGGCGGTGTTAGCAGAGCTTCTCCATGCTGCAGGTTCACTGGCTGTTACATTGTCTCCCCACCCCTCTGATATGTCACTGCAGAAGAGGAGGTTCCAGCTCCTGCACAGTGTAACAGCCTGTAAATGCATTTAATACAAGAGGCATGCAATATTAATGCTAAGATTTACAAAACACCCTGGGATGTACAAATCCCCTGACTCATGGGGGCACAAGTATCAAACCTTTGGCTTTTCTTTTTCTTTATTTTTGGGACTTTTCATGATAGCGCCTTTTTTTTCACCAAAGACAAGTTTCCCTTCAAAGTTGTCTAGCTTTCTACAGTGTTCCCTGAGCTATCATCTGAATTTGGTACAATTCTACCCTGACAAGTGAAGAAATTAGCTTAGAGCCTTTTGGACTTTTTGCAACTTTAATTTTAAAGAGTCACAAATTCACTAAAGACCAGACGCTACATGTACCAATAAAGAATAACCCCTAAAATACATCTGACCAGCAGAAAAGCCCAACAAATAGCCAGACTAATGATACATGTGCCCTACATTGATACAATTATGGAAGACATTTATGAAAGTTTCAGTGAATAGACCAGCGCAGAGTGACTCTCCACAGTCATATTCTGGGGCAGATAAATCCTGCTGGAGATTTATCCCAAGTAGTTTACAACTGTAGAGTCGACCTTATACCTGCTATTAGTTGGTCTAATTTCCGACTGGTGCATTTTCACGGTGCATGGACAAGGTCTCTCCCCTTTTTCCAATACCATTGCCACTTTTCATAAAAGTTTTAAAACTGACTGAAAATGGTCTAAAGACCTCCATAACTGTCATGCAAGGCATTTCAGGTGAGAATAATTCCAGGATTCTGACAAATGAATAAATTTCCACTAGTGGCTACCTGGAAAAACGAAACTTAAATAAAAATAGTGCATCTATATTTAAGATAAAGAATAGGGATGTTTTAGTGTCCCTTTTATGTTCATGGTAGTGCCTGTTCACTGGAGGTCCGACCGATCTAAGGTGGGCATACGTTTGTGTGCATGAGGCCTTAAATGGCATCTTCCAACAGGATGACAGTGTGTGCCCCTTCTGGCAGGATCTGATTCTTACTTTAGCTTTTCCTAGTTTTAACAAAAAAAGTTATGAAAAAATTATAGTTATAAAAATTATGCAAATGAGCCCGATGGGCTCAAGGCTCCATTAACATCTATTGAGTTTGGAGCTCCTCAGGCTCATTGCATAATTTCCTGCAGAGCCTCACCCCACAGAGTAAACACCCTTTTTTCATAAAACTGTTTAAAAATGATCTAAAACCTTCAATAAACGTGGCTCGGGTGTAAATTACTCCATTGTTCTGGCATAGACAGATTGATACATCTCTCCAATAGTTGGGTATCTGAGGTGCAGATAGAGATACAGCCAATGATATTTTTATTTATTTGGCTCAGAGAACCAAGGGCCTAATGATGTTCGAAAGACATTAGGGCACATTTACTTACCCGTCCCTGCGCGATCCCCTAGGTGCGCTGTCTGACGATCCACAGCTGCCGCGATTCACTTAGATTGTGCGCCCGATTTCTTGCATGTGTGGCTTCCCCGCTCAGGTACCTTCTTCTTCCCAGTGCATGTAAATGCTTGGTATTGCGACCATTTAATTGTTAAATCCCGCGGTTTGACTGAATCAGTCGGATCGTCAGATGGCCCGCCTCCCGATTTGTGTCTCGTGAAAGCTGGCGCAATTGCGACACAATCCCTGCGCAATCCCAAAAATGTTGTAAAACCAGCCAAAAATTCCCTTAGTAAATAAACCCCAATATTCTTAAAATAATTTAAAAATTCATGATTCTAGGTACTATAAAAGTGGGGAACATATGGTATGGGTGCCAGAGGTGGCACTCAGATGCATACCTGTGGGCACCCAGCCCTTGACACCAACACAGAGTTCACCAGACAGGTCGTATGGCATCCTCCTGCAGTCTCGGATAGCCCAGGACTTGCCACTCTCAGAGATATTTTATAGTTGGGACCACAGGAGGAGTAAGGAGGTATGGACAGGACTGCATTATAATTGTATCTCCTGCCCTACCTGTTCAGTGGGAACGATAAACTGGATCTCTTCTACAGTTTTAAATGGTTTAAGTGTCGTACAGACCCCAATATGATTGCAAACTGTGGCAGAGCGGTTAGAAAATGCTGCTATTCATTGCTGTGTTGGCATTTTACGTGTGTTTTGGTTGTGGGTTGGGGCATTAGGTCTCTAATAGGTTCATTTCAGATGGGAAAACTTGGACACCATCACTAGTACAGTGATGGTGTCCAAGTTTGCCCATCTGAAATGACGCTTCCTCTTAGATTTTAAAAGGGACTAATTTCTGGCAAAAAGTGACTCTTCTCTCTTCCATATGACTTTGAAAGTGATTTTTTTATAGGTAAACTTTAATATTTAAAGGAAATCTACCACAAATCAAGGATTTTAAACCAAGCACACTTACATGAAGGTGCATGCCCCCTCTGTCAGGATCCTCACATCTTGTTGCTTCTTTCCCCCATTTTTTTTTTTTTACAAAAAAAGGCTTAAAAAATAAGCAAATGAGCCAGAGGGGCTCTGGCTCCAAAGCTGTTAATGGCATAAAAATGGGGCCATAAGAAGCTAAAAGAAGAGTGGATCCTGCAGATGGGACACACACCAGTATGTAAGTGTGCTTGGTTTACAACCCTTCATCCAGGTACATTTCCATTAACATGACATCTAGAGCAGATATTTCATAGTGGAAAAATCTTTTGATAGGCTATTATTGCCCCTGCTGAAGTTCTGAACATTTGCACAATTATTTTATACAAAAGGTTTTCATTGGGATTTTAGGAACCCTAGCAATCAGACTCCCATCCCCTTATTCTGTAGATATTATATAACTGCAATGGTAGGAAAATCCCTTTAAGAAAAACGAAATGGAAGACAATATTACCCCATTGACACAAATGAACTAGGGAGTTTTCAATCTGATATTTATAGGTTGCTTGTTATATTAAATTACTATTTTGGGTAAATGGTTGTTTCAATATAAATGTCATCACTAGTTATCTCCGAAATATGAGCAAGATAAATACATCGCTCAAGATGAACCAAAAAAATAGCTTTCCCAAAGAAGTGGTAAATTACACAGATTAACATTTCTACGGGGCGAGCGAGGCCATGAAAAGCTTAACATTTCTGTGTGTGGAGTCACTGAAGTGTGATAACAATTATCCTTTATGGCTATCCAAGTGAATGATAATGATTATTGATCCATAGACTGTACATCTGTCCTTAGCTGTTCCCTCTGTGAAACCAGATCAGCGTGTGCCCGAGGAATTTACTCAGTTTCTAGGGTTCAAAGGTGTTAAACATAGCAAGTATAATGTGATCATACATTACAGTCGTTGTAATCACGGTAGGTCACACTCCCCATTATCTGGTTATTACGACCGGTAGGGGTTCTTTGGGTCACCGGTCTTTATATGGCTGTCATTGTAATTTCTAGTGTATTTGTGTGATGCCTAATTAAATTAACAGCAGCAAGCATATAGGCAACCTCTACATATAAAATTCTGAGCTGACGGCTTTACAGATGAGGAAGGTCTGTAGCCGTCCAACTTGTAGTTACAGTTTATTTTGTCTTAAAGAGGACCTGTCACCCATATAAAGGGCAGTAGAAGCTGCTTACTAAAGTAGCATTATCTCCGAGTTATACTGGTAGCGTTATCGGAAACCACCGATAGCACTAGCAGACACTGCCATGATGTACAATAGGAATTATTAATAAGTATTCATGAGGGGCGGTCCGAGGTGCTGCTTCTGCATTGGACCGTACCTCCCACTCCATAGGCCGGTGGTGACTACCAGGCTTGATGCGGCAGTCACCGCACCTAATTCCTCCCCCTCATGAATATGACGGACCGCTTTGAACGGTCCGGCGTTACTATTGTACAGCACGGCAGTGTCTACTAGTGTTATCAGAGGTTACCAATAATACTAGCAGTGTAACACTGCTTCATCTGTTGTAGCACTAGGAGCTCCTTACTTTAGTAGGTAAAAAAAAAAAAAGGGAACCTGTCATCAGGTACACATGGTTGTTCCTGGGTTGTGCTGAATGTAGTTCCTACATAAAAAAATTAGATTTCTCCCTACCTCAAACCCAAGGTTTTAAAATACAAGATCAACTTGAATCGTAGATTGAATTAATAAAAATATTCTCTGGGAATGTGAATCTGCAATAAAAAGGGGGGTTCACATTTAAGGAGGACCTGTCACCCCACCTGTAAAATACAATATTGTCCACTTAGAATTTTAGGGGCCTGTATATTGGAAACAGTTTTTACCTTTCTAAACATTCTGAAAACTTGTTTACACTCCCCTCAAGTTTAGTGTGTGGGGATCTGAACAATTTATACAGCAATGTTAATGTTTAGTCACTGAAAAAATGAGGTCAAGCTAGCTGAAAGTACAGGACAAATGTGTATTAAGCCATTTTGGGGGAAAGCAGCTTACAGTGTCTGCTCTCACAGTATTTAACCTAAAATATATATTTATTTAAAGTTTTGTGTGTAAGGCAGGTCTTGTTTATGAAGGACGTTAAAGCATTTTTATCGGATATTAAGGATTAATGATGAAAGCACTCCCACAAATGATATGTTGCTAATCATCTGCATCAGAAATTAACTTCAATGTTGTAGCAATGGGGCATATTTACTTACATTCCCGCTGGAGTTCACCGAAAGTACATTGTCCAACAATAATGCACTCTGACGCGATTCATCAAGATCGTGCGCCCGATATCTTGCATGTGTCACTTACCCGCTCCGGTCCGACAGAGTTCACCTTCTTCTTTCCGATGTATGTAAGTGCATTGTCTTGCAACACAATTTGAAAGTTAAATCCCGCGCTCAGTCCGAATTAGTCATATCATCTGACGGCACGCTCCCTAAATTGTGTTGCATGGAAGCCAGCACAGCTGCGCCACAAAAGTATCACGTGCGCCACAATCCCAGTACAGACACTTCTTAAATAACTGTGCAAGCCATGTAATCCTTGAAAAAGGTGCACAGTCCGACGAAAGTGAGCAGCGCGACCCCTTAGTATATGAGCCTCAATGTTTTCAACTTTTGACTTTCGAGCTCCATTTTTCGCCATCCACTACAGCTTTGAATGTGAGACTACCAAGATATTATAGACAATCGTGTTGGTTATCTTATTCAAAAAAATTGACTTGCAACTATTTAGCATATGCTTAGTCTTGTCATGTAATTGTATTCTTAATATTTAGCTCCTAAAAATCTAAATTCTAATTTTGATCTATTTGATAGTATTGTGTAAATCCTATTAGGGAATGTGAGTACAGGTTGTAATTTATCACATACAGGAAGAAAATGATTGTTCCGTCACCAGGAGCAAAACGGTAACAAAGCATCTACATGACAAGACATCTACAGAACTAAGCATATGCTATGTGATTGCCAATATGCTTGTCTATAGAATGAGTGTAGTCTCACGTTCAAAGCTCAAGTGGAAGTTGAGATATCGAGCCCAAAACTCAAAATAGTTCAAAACATTGCTAGCGTTTTACTTGTCACTGTATGTGGGTCTAATTGTAGTAAAAAAACTACTTTCAGTAATTTTTTTTTCATTAAGAATTTCCCGGTTTACTTGTTTATTTTACACTAACAATGAATTAATCTTATTCAGTGTGCAAAAACAATACTTAATGGGGCAGATTTACTTGCCCATATCTGTCGCAATCGCTGCTGTGCCCTGTCCGACGAGGATTCGGGTCTGCCACGATTCACTAAAGTCGTGTGTCCAATTTCCTTCATGTGTTGCTTCCATGCTGAGATCCGCCGGAGTTCACCTTCTTCTCCCCGTTGCATGTAAGTGCTTGATCTTGCGACACAATTTCGTTTTTAAATTCCGCGGTTTGTCCGAATCAGTCGGGTTGTGACGAACGCCCCCCGGTTTCTGACGCATCAAAGCCGGCGCCGATGTGCCACAATCCGATTTTGTGCGCCAAAAACCCGGAACAATTGGGCTCAAAAAGGAAATATTCAGGAAACCCAACCGAATCGCGGTCCGCAGATCCTTAGTAAATGTGCCCCAATGTGTCCTACTGAGCTTAGTCTATTTGCAGATGATTCACAATGGCGCAGATTTTAATCATGACACCAGAAGTCCTTATTGTACCGACTATTGTTAGTAAAGGGGGATACAGATTTCGTAGATTAATACAACTGTATTAGTGTATTACGATTTAAACAAATTCTGATATTCCATGGTTGTATATTAAACAATATATTACATAATGACACAGAACAGGCTGCTTTAACCATTATTTGTAAGCGCCGAGAATTTAACTCTGATACATTCCTAAAATCCCCCTTTTATCAGGGAATAATATTTTGTCGTCTCACTGGGGGAGAATCATTATGGCTTCTCTGCCCGTTTTATGGTGGAGAAACCACATGAAACTACTCATCCCTGCCAGCTTTGTCCACCAATAAAATTCTAGTAGCATTGACTCCTGATTGTACAATAAGTGCAGTACAGTAACATTCCTCCTTAACACAGTGTTGTGTAGGTACAAACAACCTATTTGCACGAGTGTTATCAGGAGCCAGATCCAGTTTTTACATTGGCCTCTAAATCAACAAGGACTTTGTCAAACACCTTATCTTTAGCAGGGGAGCAAACAGGTGACCTCATCTGAGGTTTTGAAAATACCTGGGCACCTTACTGACCTCCTCAACTATCACATAGGTGCTGATGCATCTTCAAAGAAGGTCTGACAAGACTGGACTTGATGAAAAGAGTTCCCATAATAGAAGCACAGGATGTTCCTTCTACGAAGATTTCTGCGTTGGCTCTCAAGGAGATTCCTTTAAAGTATCAGACCTAATCTGAACTGATTCCAAAGAGCATGATCATTCCTGTCTCAGGGAACACCACTTCCTTAATTCAGTGCAATAGTCCTCACCTGGAAATTTGCCCTAAGGTATTGAGGCCAACTGACGTTCTGCATATGAGGCCTCGTCATGTTCCTCATACAGCACATCAGACCTTATGAATCAACAGAGGCCAATTCATTAACATCAATAGCCAGAGAAAATGCCTAGTCTGAAAAGAGCCCCATACAATTATGCCTACCCTTTGGGCATCAGTACCAGAAAATTTGGGTCTTATATGGAAATATAACTTGCAGATTTCTCTGAAGGAAAAGAATAATCAGGTAATATAGCTTCCGCTTCTAGCACTAACTGACCAGAAATGTAAGGGAGGAGCTGTTCTTGCTGATTCACACGTTCAGCCACATTCTAAACCATTTGACCACCTATCAAGCCTTACAAAGTTTTGTGGTTAGGGACTTCTGGTTGATGTTTCCTGTTCTAACTGGGTGTACAGAAAGGATAACAAACACAGAGGGACAATACAACATAGAAAACAGAACAAGCAATGTCAGGCAAAACTGTGTCAAAACCAAGATGGCGGTACAGCACTGAAACTAGAGGCAAAAGAATAGTCAAGTGAACAAGCAGAGGTCAGATACACAAAGAAGCAAAGAAAGTAGTAGAAACAGTAGAAATAGCAGACACAAATATCACAAGACTGAGAATTAACTGGACAGAATATAAAGGGAGTAATGGACACCACCCCCAGCATTGACTTGTTCAGTTATCCATGAATCAAGCCATAACTTCACACAAAGCAAACTCAAACTCACACCCAGCTTTCCCCAAGGAAAAGATGCTGAAAAAGCAGCTGTCAATTAAAGGCAGCCCTGAGTGTGGTCTTCACAGAAGCCTGAAATGTGCTCCAATACAGTATACTGCAGAACAAATTAGCAAGCTCTGATACTCGGCCCCTGCCAATAAACACACGTCAATCTTAAAGGCAATATTGTTGAGTTGATCAACCAGACCAGTTGATCTATTACTCAGATTCTACCAAGCGGAAAGTTTTGGTGGTGTCTAATGCTTACTGTTGCAGAAGCCATAAAATATTGAAAATGAAACAAATTCAGAGAAATTTCATTTTTGTATTTTCATGTTTTTACTCCTCATAGAGACTTCAGGCTTCCATAGCAACAGATTATCGCCCCCCCCCCCCCAGTCACACAATGGAGGGGGACAATACTTGCGAACATGTTATTTTGCAAAGATGGAGAGGTAAAACATTTGAATAAATATAATTGAAGAATAATAACTCATTCTTAATTCAGGGCAGAGACTCACTAAGACCTTAGTCTCCTGGCCATATTTTGAACTGTATCTATAACAAAGTGACAAAAAGGACCAATGAAATACATGTTGTAATCCATATGATGTTGGGCAGCATCCACTATTTCTGTTCATATTTTAGAGTGTAAAGACAGTGTCCAAGTTTTTCATATCAATAGACATAGGAGCAAATGTTACCAATGTGACAGCGCACAGTTAGACAGTCTTATACTGCACAGGATGTTTCACGGTATCCAACTCTATTGAAGTATAAGACCATCTACTCATCCTTTTTAACGGCTATTAGTTGGCTTCATTTATGCTGGAAACTTTGTTAAAAATTCTGGCAAAACCAACAATTTTATTCCATTAAAATATTTTCCCTTAAAATTTTAAATAAATGTAGTGCTAAGAATTTAACGCTGAATTCCGTTGCAAAAAGATAAATCTACTCCATAGACTCAACAAATATCATCACTTTGTAGAAAATACAATTTGGATGAACTTCGATAGGTCTATGTGAAACCATCAGTTGTAAAAGATACTGCCTCGAGGAGCGTTCCATTCAATCTATTTGCTGAATTTTATGGCCGACCATATATTTCAGTAGCGAGGAGCAACCACTATATGTCCCCTGTGGCGGATCACTAGGGTGACAGTGGGGAATGAAATTCTATTCTAATCATAATTGTGTATCCACTTTTTTATGTTGGGAGGGGGGGAGGTACTCAGATACCAAATTTGGATCCTTCTATATTAAACATTTGAAATTTTCTGCTCATGTCCGATGTGATTTTGTAACTCGTTACATGTTTTTTTTAACATAACCTCCAGGATTTTCATTCATCCAGTGATATGAAATGTCTGTGTGAAAGTGACAGGTACAGACAGGGTTTTGATTAACTGTCAGCTCTAAGATGTGTTCTTCTTTTATATATTGTGATCTCTGTCTTTTCTGCAGCCAGTTTACAACCACCGATAGCCACTAACCGTCACTTCTTAAAGCATAAAAAACAAATATTGGATTTACTTCTCATCACATATTTTTTGGTATAAAGAATCAAATCCTAAATTTATTAGAAATCCTGTTCTGAACAGGTCACCTGGATGGATGTGTGGGGAGCGTCAGAGTAAGTCCTTGTTCAAATAAACTTCTTTGAGGAATTCGATAATTAGACTTGGAATGAGTTAATTAATTATAGTGGTTGTACATTCATTTAGTGGCGTGTAATTATACAACAGAAGATTTTCAGTGATATGCTAAATATAAACTTGGAAATAAAATCTAGTTTACGTAAAATCTGTCTACAATTGATTCTAGAAGTTGTTCTTAATCATCTTGATAAAACAATCTGATGTATCTTTAATTGTTTTTTAATAGTTTTTATATGAATGATTTATTTAATCTAGCTTTAATTTGTTATACAAATTTTTAATGACAATGTTCTACGTTTTGGAAAATATACAGCAATGAAAATGACTCATTGGATTCAGATACTATTTCCTCTTGGTCAATTAAAAAGAAACATTTAAAGAGGATCTTTTACAAACTACTTCACCCCCAGTTCTTTGCACCATTTACTGGGTGCTATTTAACCAATTTTAGAGCAGTTAGAATTTTTTTCTAGGAGAGCCTATGGGACAGTTTAATTAGAAACACGGATGCTGAAAATACCATTTATTGCTCTGGGACAGTGAAGACTAGAATAAAAATATGACTTCTGTATATTCAGTGGAGGAACACCTATAGATGGGATAGTACCAAGTTTAAAACAGGATGTGTGCCAGCTCACCCCTCCGAGAAAATTCTGGTGTACGGACTTAGCCTGAGGCCAGGAAGGGAGAAGCATTGACGAGAAAGAGTGAATCCAGCACGCAAAACGGGCGTCTTCACCAATTCAATATTTATCATTAGTTAAAAGAGGTCATTCAAGACATAATGACAAGTACAGAAGAAAGAACAGATCAATGCATGCCAGTTATCTAAAGTCAATCAATACTGAGGCTTTAGATAGCCGAAATGCGCCAATCTGTCCTTTCTTCTGTACTTTTCACAATCTATTGGATGATTGTTTTAACTAATAATCAAAACATTGACTAAGAATCGGTTCTGTGTGCTGGATTCACTCTTTTATGGCAAGTTTGCGAGTTATCCCTGATCCACAGGGTATGGAATTACAAGCTGATTGGCAGGAGCCCCGATATCACGAAAACTTTGTCCTGTTCTTACTTATGGGTGGATGGCAGAAGGAGCATGTGTCCTGCTGAGATAGTAGAGCAAAGCTCAGCAATTTCCGACACAGAACTCATTAGCAGCATCAATTAATTATGCACCACATCCAGTAGTCTCCATCGTGGTTCACTGTGATGGACCAAATCCTTATCCTATCAGTGTTGACCCTGGGCTTGTCTTCCTGTTTGTTGCTATTGTCTATCAATTTGATTCTTTGTTGCTCTCTAGTTTTTTGAACTGGCTCTGGCAACATTTCTAATTTATTTATTTATTTGTTTGTCTTATCCTGGTCTCTTGTTATCACTTATTATTAAGCAGGGACTGTAGCCCAGTTACTGGCCACTGCTGGTGGTTACTGGTTTAGATTAAGTAGGTATGGAAAGTCTGATGGATTCAGTGGGTAGCACTTCTGCCTTGCAGCGCAGGGGTCCTGGGTTCGAATCCCACCCAGGTCAACACCTGCAAAGAGTTTGTATGTTCTCTCCCTGTTTGTGTTGGTTTCCTCCGGGTACTCCAGTTTCCTCCCACAGTCCAAAACATACTAGTAGGTTGTTAAGAGTGCGAGCCCCATGGGGACAGGGACCAATTTAACATCCTTTGTGCAGCGCCGCATAATCTGTGTGGCTATATAAATAAAAAATCATTATTAGTGATCACTTCTGTATCCTTCTTTCTGTTCCCAGTCTGTCCCTACTCTTGTTTTTGTTATATTGATTCTATGGGAAGTGTGGGGGGTGCAGTGCTGTACTCTTACATCCAGTGTTTTCCCATATATTCCATGCAGCAGGAGCTTTTGCAGTGCAAAGATACTAGGTAGAAATGAGAATGCATTCAATATCTTCTGCTGAATGTTGCATGAAAATAATAGGTAAACAAAATATTATATTGTTATCATTTAAATATGGAGTGCTGCCTTGCTTTTTATCTATGATCTCTATTATGTTAATGTCATCACTGATTGATTAAAATGTAAAACTACAATCCTATAAGTGGGGCATGACATAAATACATGCAATACATGCGGTGAGATTGAAAATATCAGAATTGCAAACAGCAATCTAAAGAAAAACATAATAATTTAGAACAGAAACATTTAGCTACTATGACATTTCCAAAAAGCACAGGGTTACGGACTCAACTACTTTGTATAAAGATGTGTCAATCTTTCTGGAAATTTGTTTTGAATAGAACAAAGTCTTTTGAAAAGAGACTTTCCTCTTTAGAACATACAGTACACACAATGAGTAACAGCAAAGTCTCTATGTACCGGTAGTTCATTTGCTGCATGTGGATGAGGAGAAAAATCACATCTAATATGGTGGCATTGTTCAACCAAGTAGGGTAGTCAGCAGCTACCATGTCATGGTTTTTATTGCACTGGTTTCAGGAGAAATTATTGAAATGTATCTGCGAAAATAAAAGGAAAATAAAACAATTTAATATGACATCTAAAAGAGTATATACCGGGGAATTATGTTTTTTGGAGCAACTATGCACTTTCCATCATCAGCCCTGTGCAATGATCTGGATCTTTGCTAGAGTGATGAGAACTAGTTGATAATTCTTGGAGTAGGCATGGTGTGGGTGACATATGATCCGGAAGGGTTACAGAGACACCAATGTGAAGAAATGTTGTATGGCAGAAAACATTACCACGCCGGTGATCTCTACAGATTCAGCTATGACATTAAGGCTGCATTCACACAGCCGTGTGGGGGGCGTATATACAGCCGACGTATATACGTCGGATATATGTCCCCCACAGAGCAATGGGCGTACAGCACACGTTCCGTACCCTGTGAAAATATAGGACATGGCCTATCTTTTCCCGGTATATGGCGCCGTGTCCCATGTTTCTCTATGGAGAGGGGCAGGGTTGAGCGGAATCCACCCCCTCCTTCTCTCCCCGGGGCCGCCTTGTAGCGAGCACACGTTAATTTGAATATGGCCTAAGAGAGGGAAGCAGTGGATTATTCATTATTTTGTGACACTCACTGCAGGTATTGTCATTAAATCAGTATTTCATCAGTCGGGGATAGGTGGGAGTCCAACACCCAGACACTGCATCAATAAACTATTTAGTCAGTTTTCCAATGCTGAAACTGTACAGTTTAGCTCCTATTCAAATGCTGGAAGCAGAGCTGCTATCACCCAAAATATTTGCTGTGCAGTGCATGGAGCCTTCTATATCCAGCTTCATCCCTTCCCAGGCTTCAAAAACAGCTGATCCATCTGAAGCCTGGGTTTTGAACCTCTGAGCTTAGCTTCAGGTTGTGCAAGAAATGATGATACCTTCTGATAGACCAAAATAATAAATGCAGTGATAGAACAGGGAAGAAGTGGTTTGGACTATGTAGAGTCTGAGCTTTGAACATGGTCCTAGGTTGGTGTTGGCCTTTGTGGAACATCTTTCAGTGTCTCCAAATTCATGCAAACTTCGAAATGGAAGCTATTTTATATTTGTTTTCTGGCTTAACAATTCATTATCGACCCCTGTGGATTCTATGTACTAAAGAACATGCTGGTGCTATTAGTTGGTGCTATAGCTGTACAGGAAAGCTTTCAGTCTTCTTTATAAGTTTGATTACTTGAAGGTTTTTGTAAACTTTGCATTTTATCTTCTAGTTTGGTTGCCACCAAAGAAACAGACAGTGCTCGATCCCGTAGTCCTCCAATGTCACCGTCGGATTTTCTGGACAAACTTATGGGTAGAACATCTGGTTATGACGCAAGAATAAGACCCAACTTCAAAGGTAACATTTTTTTAAATTCTGCATTCAGAAACATTTAGAATTTTCTTTGAAGGTTGTAGATGATTCAGGTTTTTATATTCATTAAATGTTTCTTTTGTTTTTTAAATTTTTACTTTCTGTTTTGAGATTGCTCTCTCTTTACAGAAAAATGCATTGAGGCATATATCACAACACCCCTTTCCTTTCATTCGAGAATGGTATCTACTACTCTCAAAGGCAACCTGCCATTCAAATTAACCCACCCACAATAAATACTTCATATAATACTATGATTTAAAAGCTCTGCTCATATCCCTAAATGTTTTTTTTTTCCATTGTTGGAAAAATCAGTTTGTAAACTTATATTTAACTCTTCTGAGGTGAGTCCAATGATATTAATGGAGTCCTGCATATTACCATACATTTTAGGTTCATTGCCCTGCCTCCTTATTTCTTATTAACATGTCTCACTGTTAGGACATATTCAATTACAGACATATAGAACTCTGTTTACTTATTATTAGATGTAGAAAATGCTGTGTCAAAGGTTTAAAACATTGCCTTTTATATCTGAAATCTCATTTTATCACATGAAATCACAGCATGCCTTCATGGGGAGGAGTAGAAGTCCATGGAGCCATGCTGTAATTCTAAGTGATCCGATACATACATGAGGTAGATGTTAATGTTACTAGGTAAAGGACCTTAGATGACATTACCCTAGTCATATGGCATGTAAGTCTCAATACTAAGGAGGCATATGGTTTGGAGGGGGTTGGGGGTAGATGGGAGGGGTTGGCCGAGCAGGACACACCCCCTCTAATGCAAGGTAAGATAAAACTATTTTTAGCTAAAAGAAGAGTGAAAATGTGGTGATAGGTTCTCTTTAAGACCCCACTTCTTCCCAATTCTTGGCTGAAATGTCTCCTCATTCCTTCCTTTCTTGCTTTGTCTTCTGTGTTTTCATCAGTTACTGCAGGTTACTGTGTAGAATCTGAATGTAGCTGCAGTATCAGTCACTAGAGAGAACACTCTATTTATCAGAGAGCCCAATGGATCTTCATCTGATAGAACCGGATAAGAACCCAGAAGTGACACATATATAATATTGTGTTAAATAGCCAATATTTAATAGGCAATTACATTTATTTTTTTATGGAATTACAGGCTTGCTTTTATCTATGCCTTAAAGATATTCTAAGTCTTTTCAATTTTTAGTAAGCAATTGATACAATCATTAACTTATTCAACCATTTTGGACTAACTGTGGTGAAAACAATGCTGTAGGGGCTCCTTATAATAAAATAATATGTTGTTTTTATGTAAATTCGGACTGAAGTAGCAATAATGAACTACACGGTATATGGATTGTTCGTTCTATTGAATTTTTGTTAGTAAACATTTCTAGCGTAAGGAAATAACATGCGCCTTGTGGCGAGAAGAGAGATTTTTTTTTCTTCTAATTACTTGTTTTCTGGCCTGGAAGGTTGTAGATGGCTTTTATGAGTTAGTTAATGAAATAAAGCGGCTTCTATCCATTTTGTAACCTTTTATGAGGTCAGTTAAGTAAGCGATGCAATCTTCATCCACAGAGGAATATTATGTACCTGCATAAATGACCACAGGATGAAAGTCAATTGAGTTTTCATAATGAAGCTCTGAAAATAATGTTGCCGTCGTCACCACTGCTAATATCTTCTCTAATCTCTGAGCATCACATTATTGCAGCAGTCACTTCTTTTATTGCTTTGTCCTCATGCATATTAAATAGAACAGCAATGGAATTCATCTTTCTCGACGGTTTGAAACCCAAAGAATATTTGGCAATTCTTTACAATGCTGCTGCATACTGTAGGCTATAAGATTCACCGACAAACTATTTATACTTTATTCATTCGTTTTACAACACTGGCTGATGTAGAGTTTTATGAAATTATAGCAATAGAACAAATGTGACTAGTTAAATAGTAGTTATTGAAAGGACATTCATCCATACTGGTTGGACGCCAGTCATTAATCCCTATTCTGAGTATTTATAATAGGTGTATTTAATGAGAAAACCTCTTTATGGCATTTTGTTTAAGATTTCTCATCATCTATGCTATCTTCTTTGTTATACATGATTCATCTGAAGAGCTTCACAAGGGCAGCTGGAGACTAAACCATTTCTGCCTGCTGGGAGGACAGTGTGATAAACCTTCACACTGTATTCTTCTACAGAATCTGTGAGATCTAAGTGTACAGTCAGGGGGCTAGGCTGTTACCTTTATCATTATAACTGTGTATCTCTGTAGTTGTGGTATGTGCCATGGAAAGCCTATGTGTTACAGCGCAGACAGCTGAATCATGAGGAAGTGAGGGACTTGTTGTAAGATGCATAAATCCATGTAATTCTGAGCAGGTCACAATGATATCAGACGACATAAGTGACAAAAAGGAACATACTGGGAGGCTGGAAATATAATAAAAGGGAGGGGAATATCAAAGTATCTGATAATAAACTTCATTTTTATTCATAAATTTGTGGTCTTTGGTCAAAATAATGTGATTTTCTATTAAATATTTTGTCTTTATTTATATACTCGTGTATAAGCCGAGCTTTAGAGTACAAAAAATGTCCTGAATAACTCCAGCTTATAGACGAGTTAATAAAAAAATAAACGTACATACTCACCTTCTGTTACTCCCCAATGCTCCGTGTTGCTCCTCTTCCTTCTCTTCTTCACTGGTAACAGAATGGGCAGAGACACGTCGGTGCACACTATGACATCAGCATTGGCTTCTGACATCATAGCATGAGCCGGCAGTCAGAGCAGACAATGAAGGGCAGGGCATTATATTATGAGGGGGGCTGCAGGGCATCCCATTAATGGGGGGCTGCAGGAAATTACATTATCTGGGAGCTGCAGGGCCCGACTTGCTACTCAAGTATAGGCCTAGGCAATAGATGTTGGCATAGATTACTGATTTAACCTCCAACAGTATCCTGGTGCAGGCTATAGTAAATTTAGATTAACCAAAAAGCAAAATGTCCAATATATATATAAATATATAAAATATAATTTCTGTTATTTCCTTACTGAAAAGCACATACATAATGATAAATATTAGCTTAAAAATTAGCTTATAGTACAAGACAGGGATGGGGTAAACCTTGGTAATGTAGGCAAAATGCTTTATGGGAAATGCACAAATATCCTGATTGTCCTCTCATTGTTTATGACTAGCTAGACTCCCTCAATGTATGATGATCTGGATCACAAAGTCTTCTAAAGTTCCGAGTGATACTTGCATTGCTGGGCTCAGGTTCCCCTTTACCCAACACACGTTTCACATTTGCTTCTTCAGGAGGCTATGAGCAATTTCTGTAACATTCGGTATGTGTTTTTAATGCAATGAAATAATAATAATTATATTTTATATTTACACATATTAGCCCACATTTATTAAAGCCCCTGCACCAGTTTTTCGTCTGACTTTGAACATTATTTTTAGAGATTAATTTCTAAAACTGCACTATACCCGACGCAATACAGAATTCTGCACTCAAAGGGGCTTCCGGTGGACAGTCAGACAATGGGGCAGATTTACTTACCTGATCCAGTCGCGATCCTGCGGCGGGTTCTCCGACGCTGATTCGGGTCCGGCCGGGATTCACTTAGGTCCATGCGCCGATATCCACTAGGTGTTGCTGCTGCGCCGAGGGCCGCTGGAGTTCACCAGAGTTCACCTTCTATTTCTTGGTGCAGGTAAGTGCGTGTCAAGCGACACTTTTTTAAAAAAAAATCACGATTTTTCCGAATCCGTCGGGTTTTCTGGCGGCCACGCCCCCCCCCCCCAATTTCCGTCACATGCATGTCAGCGCCGAATCGCTACAATCCGATCGCGTGCGCAAAAAATCCGGGGTAATTCGGTGCAAATCGAAAAATTCAGGAAACCCGACGGAAAAAAAAGCGATTTGGGCCATTAGTAAATGACCCCCATTGCGTCACATTTATCATGCAGAGAATTGTGTCGCACACCCTTCATTAATCTTGTGCTCCCTGCACTGCTTGGGAAATGTGCACGTAATTTTTTTGGTGCACCTTTAACATAGGGCGTGCAACACAATTCTGTTGAGTCGCTATAATAAATATGGCGCATGGTCCTACTCTGCACCGATAAGCTCCCTCCAGTGCGCTATAAATGTCGACCTCTGTGTTTCGGAGATATGTAACCTACTAGTATTGGAGCAGTGTAGTAAATTTAGATGCCTCTGGTGTCCGCCAGGTGTCCCACAACCGTCATACCAATTTTTCAAATAAGTGGCATGAGGGTGGTGCGAAGGGAAAATGTCGCTGTGCACCAGGAATTGTAATTTTTTATGCCCTGCAAACCAGTACACTGGCATACATTACATGATAAATACCCCCTGTGTCTGTGTAATCTATTCAGCTCTAGTTTAATGAGGTATTTGATGGTGTGTTTACTCTTAGGCTGCATTTGGTTGGGTTTATATAGTCATTTTCTCTTTTCCTGGGCTGAGTTCTATTGTAATTACTATAGTGATTGTCTTCACTCCCAGACTGTGCTCTAATGATGATGCCGTCCTCTAAATGTGTCAACTCACTTCAGCTCTTCTTTTCATTGAGTCCCTTGGTTTTACTTCTTGGTGTTACATTATCTGGTGTTAAAGTGGTTGTCTGCTAAAAGAAAATTGCTTGCAAATGCTATCTTTTTGTAGTATAAATACTTTCAGATGTCAAGTTATTACACATTTCAACATCTTCCTTTATTTATTTTATCCGCACTTGAAAAGCCAATTTTTTTACCCATGAAAAGATAGGTTCCTCTCTATTTAGTGTGAGGAGTGATTTACCCCCCAACACTCTCACACTGCTCCTGAAATACCTCCAAATATTTCAGGCATGATACACTTATTTTGAACCGAATACTGCTGACATCTGTGACTACATAGTGTGATGAGACACAGGATGGGATACTGTATACTTCTTTAGAAGCTTTGTTTATTGGCAACCTCTGAGTTAATAAGAGACACACCTGTGGATATTTTTAAGATACACCTGAAACACGCTGTTTCTTTGTGTAACATCATGGGAACTTCTAAAAAAACCAGCCAAGATATCAGGAAGAGAATCCTGGACTTGCATCAGTCTGTTTCACCCTTGGGTGCAATTTCCAGATACCTAGTGGCAAATTCATCTGTTCAATTATACGCACGTACAAACAAGATGGGAATGTCAAGCCATGATACCACTTGGGAAGGAGAAAGGTTCTATGTACCATGGCTGAATGTTTTTTGGTCTGAAATGTGCATATGAATCCAAGAACAAAAGCAAAATACCTTGTGAAGATGCTGGTTGAAGCTGCTAAGAGTTAACCACAGTGAATTGAGTACTGTACCAACATGAAGTAAAGGCATCTCGGCCCAGAAAAAGTAATTACAGGGGGTCCCCTACTTAAGAACACATGATATACAGATGATCCCTAGTTATAAACGGACCTCTGGATGTTGGTAATTTACTGTAGCCTTAGGCTACAATAATCATCTGTAGGAGTTATAAAAGGTGTCTAAAATTAAGCTTTATTGTTAATCCTGGTTCTTATGACAACCCAACATTTTTAAAATCCTGCTGTCACAAAGACCAAAAGAAATTTGGCTGGTGTTAAAATGATAAAATATTCAGTTCCGACTTACATAGAAATTCAACTTAAAAAACTTAACAAACCTACAGAAGCTATCTTGTACATAACCCGGGGACAGCCTGTACTCCAAAAGAAACAAAAGAATTACAAATGCATATGTGACTTGTCTGTGTTACTCACTCCTCAGATCTTAGCCCCCACCTTTGTGCTCCTCCCTCTTGCTCCTTCACAAAGGTGAGCTTGTGAGCTGACATCAGTGGGGTAGGGAGGAGCTGTACAGGATCACATTAGTGGGTGCTGAGAGCTGAGGAGTTTGCAGTACAGACAAGTCACCTGTTGTTTTTTGAAATGCATCCAAACCAAAGCCCAACCCCTGTGACTACACAGTGGATTCTGTCAGGGTGCAAGGTAAGTTATAACACACAATTATATTGTAATGCAAATGCGTAGAAAAAAACAGAAAGACATATTTGCACTGCAGGTGTCATGGGCTTCTACAACCTGCCTTTAGTGAAAATTAGGTCCCTGGTGAAAGGTTCCCTTTAAGCAACATCTTCAGACATCAGCTAGGAAGTTAAAGCTTTGGCGTTAATGGCTCTTTTAAATAGACAATGACCCTCTACTGCCAGAATGGCTTAAGTATAACAAAGTCCGTGTTTTGGAGGGGCCATCACAAAAAAAAAAAACTTAAAATGCAGGTGCAAGTAAGGCAGGAATGCAGCCAAATTCCTAATGTGAGCAACTTGTGGAAGAATGATCACATTGTTAGAAACAAGTCATACAGTTTAAGGCCAATAGTACCAAATACTAATGAAACATATGTAAAATATTGCAGAAAGTAAGAAAAGGCTCACAATTTCCCTCTCTCATTATGCTGTCATTTAGCAAATATATAATTTTGGTTCTCCTAATTAAACTGCACCAGAAAAAGTTTATTTTGATTTAATGTCAAATAGTGAGAAAAACATGAATATGTGCCTTTTTATATGGTGTATGTAGACTTTTGGTTTCAGTTGTATCTTCAGTATGTTTACCAGTACCATAGAATTGTAGAAAAAAATAAAAACTGAAAGCAAGGTATTAGCATATACAGTACATATACATATACCAATACTTTGTGTCTGTAAAGAAGAGTATTGCAATATTGAAGAATATTGCATCTACGGATGCTCTGCTCCTATGATAAGAGAAATCTCCTGGTAAGAAAGTAAGGGTTAAAAAAGGCATTTAAGAGGATGACATTATATTCCAAAATAATGTATCTATTTTTTGCAAAACAATTGATTTTTTTGTCATTCCCTTAAAGGAGGTTTCTAGGCATGAACTGTTAATTGTCTAGACTGGCATTGCCACCAGTCAACTTTGTGCAGTTCTTGTGGTAGCACTATTACATAGTCGACTGGTTCTTTACTATATGGCCGTAGTAAGATGCACTGCAAACAGCTGAGTGGGATCATATCCTCATATGGCTCAGTTCCTTACATGGCTTATAAATAGGTCAAAAATATGTTTTGTCTATAAGAAGTTTCTGGCCCAATATACCGTATATACTCGAGTATAAGCCGACCCAAGTATAAGCCGAGGCCCCTAATTTTACCACAATAACCTGGTAAAACATATTTCTTTACTCGAGTATAAGCCGAGTTTGGGGTTTCAGCACATTTTTTTTGGGTGAAAAACTAGGCTTATACTCGAGTATATATGGTACATTTCCCTAATCAGGTCATCAGTATGTCATCAGTGCAGCTCTAACACTTACACGCAGGTATACTCCATGCACTAGAACCTATAAAATAGATAGAAATGAATGCGTAAAGCTCTGACCACTGTATATCAGCTGCAAAAGGGAATTGCACAGAAGTAACAGGAGCATCCATCCCCAGTCATTGCTGCTTTGACAATAGACAGAGCCTTCTGCACTCGGCTTTGTCCACTGTCCAGTAAACAGTGTGATACCAATATCTCATCAACACCACATGCACGTCCTCACAAGCAAAATTATAGCAGAATAACCCGTTTCCTTTTTATTTCCTTTTAGTAATTGGCAATTTGTGTTCTGAACTAGAATATTTATTATCACTGTTCTTTATGACACAATGTTATGTTTTATTCATTGTGCAATTTTTATTCTATTTCTCTTGATGCCTTCATAGAGGGAACTTCTAATTATGTTTGCTGGTTTATATATTTTCAACAAAAAAAAGCTCTTTGTAATTAAAACCCCGAATGCAGGAGGGATGTATTGTAGTGTTATCGACCTGCAGCAGAGGTGTCAAACATAATTTTACCAAGGGCCAAATCAACCCTATGGTTGGCTTTTTACTGGGCCAATGGCACTTTATAATTGTAACTTAAAGGGGTATTCCAGGAATAAAAGCATTCTTCATATTCAAATGGGTCATTAAATACAAGCTAATATTTAATTAGCTGTTATTTAAAATTTTGCTCCCCTTAGCAGACACATGCTGTGGTCATAAGAGTTAATAGAGAATTAAAATGCTACTGACCCTTCAATCAGTCTCATGACTTTGTCCACGTGAAGGAAACACAGGACAGAAGATGGCCGCTGGTCACATGTCCCCATCACATGCTCTGCACCTACCTGGGAAGATCATGTGATCACCACTATGTTTGGCTGTTGTAGTTTGGTTACAGTGCATCCAGTATGGCCGGTGTTGTGGTGAGGCCTCATCTCAGTGATATAATGTGCAGTGATGGCAATTACACATCATTACTATGGTAACAGAGCAGGACTGTCTGTTACATCATCACTAGGAGTAGTGCATGACAGGGAGGAGCGGTTACTGAGAACTCATGGGAGTATTAGTTATAGATGGCGGCCATCTTGGTGATAACTCCGCCTACTTTAGAAGACCATATTAAAGCTCTATTTTATGATTGATGACATTGTGATTTGTTGTATTCATTTATTTATAGCATTATGGGTTTTTGCATCAGAAGTTTATATTACCGGTATACCCCTTTAACTAAAAAACTCTTAAAAAGCACTCATTATTTCCCAATACCCAAACCAATTTCTTGGTAGTAACATTCAGAGCATGGAGGGGACATGCCTAGCTGACTTTATGTGCTTCGAGCTAGGAGCAGGACCACAGTATAGATCAGGCCATGGCTGTTGAGACAGTGTGTTTGACATGTGCGTCCTACAGTACTATGCTATATGACTCAAAAATGCCACATTTAAACCATTGCCTGCTTAATATTTTAGTAAAGCAGTGAACATCTTACAAGTGTAAATCCAAAGGAACATACACATAAAAAGTAACTAAACATCATTTCAAATGTACAAATAGAAAAACCCAATCCTTGTGCATAAAATATTATTTACATTATTAAGAAGAAAAACCCATAATGTGATAGCATAAAATGTAGAAATACTTTATGTATTATCACTATATAAAGCATCTGGATAGACATACCCAAATATAACAAGGTCCAGAGGAGTGTAAACGGCAGATAGACTCCAATAAGTATTATATAAAGAAAGCTAGTTTTTTCACGTTTTAAACATCAGCCATGGTCAGACCCATGGATAAACGTGTTTCTAGATAAGAACATATCTTTATCCATAATGCTGTACAATCCCTTTTAATACACTTCCAGGAAGTTTGAACACTGAGTCACCAATGTAGTTCATTGGCTTTTATTATTTGGTCTTGCATACCTCATCATTGAAATCTTATTAGAAAGACATCACAAAAAAAATCTACAGTCACATTGAACACATGAAGGGAGATTCATCAATCTGTCTACGCCAGCATTCTGTAGTAATTTCCATCTAAACGCCACATCTATTAAGGGTTTTAGACCATTTTTGGACTTGGCCAAGAAGGGGGTGTGATCTCAGGAGAGGGGCCATGTCTGTCAGTCAGTCTGTCCGTCAGAAAATTCTGGTGTAAATTAGACCAACTAATAGCTGCTGTAAAGTAGACTCCACAACTTCAGATACATCATCCATTATGCAGATTATGACTGTGGAGTCTCTACTGGTATACATCTCCCTCATTGTATCATGTTTTTGATGCAAACCTGCTGAAAGCAAACCTGTCATCAGGATCACACATTTTCACCTTGTGATAGTTTCTCATATCCTTTTAAATACTAATTCCCAATCTGCTTGTATCACTAACATTATTAGATCTACTCAGTTTTAAAAGTTAATAACAGCGAGCACTTGTTAGCACTTGCGATTATTTTGCCCTCCCCGCCACCTCACGCCAATGGGAAATGAAGGGGTGTGATGGCGTGTGTGCGGCCGGCCAAGCGAAGGGGACGGCTGGCTGGGAGTGGGCCGGCGCGGGCACTCACTGCTGCCGGGGACTTTTCATATGCATAAAATAAATGCTGCGCAAATGCCTGCTCCGATACATCAAGAGGTGAAGCTTTTTAGAGTGTAGTAAACAAATGGTATACATACGTATAGTCTAGACAACTATACCACAATATTTATCGCATTATTATTTCTTGTTTTACAGGACCTCCAGTAAATGTCACCTGCAATATATTTGTTAACAGCTTTGGATCAATTGCCGAAACAACAATGGTATGTACATGGTATAAATATGAATGTATGAACTGATACTTCTCCAGAAATGTTTACCGAATCTCTACCAAAACTCGAGAGATCCATTAAGCTTGAAGCACAAAAATTTGGAATGAACACTGAAGTCAAGTCCCCTTGTCTCCACATGCCCCCTTTGCTGTGACGCGCCTCATTATATATTACATGGCCCTCTATGACTCTGCAGCCATCCTACACCCTGATTTAGGGTATATGCACATGTCAATAAGTAGGGGAAGTAGAAGGATATGCACTTTTGTATAAAATCTCAATGGCTAAGTATCTAAGACTACAGAGTACCCTCTTACGGCAGCTATTCATAGATTTTGCGGGGCAATACATATAAAGGGGTATTCCAATGAAGACAAGATTCTTAAATTTACTCAGGATAACAAAACAACAGCATTTCACAAATATAATTCCAACCTGTCTCTATCAGTCCTGGTATATATTTTGGTTGTCCTGGGATCCGTCTTTAAATTTTCTGACTATGGTCAGATTCTTATCATGAATAGCTTCTCTTGTCTGTATGCTGCAGTGTGCTCTGCCTCCTGCCCCCCCCCTGCTTGACTCTGTATTTTATTCATTTGGTGAGGAAGCAGAGCTGAGAGTCATTGTTCTGTATCTAAAACCTGTATCCTGATAATCTAAGCACATTGTCAGCACACAACATCTCATAGCACAGAGGAATCATGAAGTGTCTGCTTAGAGAGTCCCCACCCCAATGTTACACTGACCAACACTGAGTGATAGGAGCTAAAACAACAATAAAATTGAGTAAAATTGTAAAGTATGGGGGTTAAAAATTATATCTATTGTGTAAACCTAACGGGATTAATTTGAGAACTTTCTTTCATTGGCAAACCCCTTTAATGGTTAAAACAGGTTTCAGGGATTGATCATTAATAATACATTGTTGGAGGGGATGGTGCTCTCGATAATCAACTGCTTTAAAGAGAATCTGTCAGTTTTTTTCACTATTAATAGCTGCAGACAAGAATTATTTGTGTTAAAAATGTACTTTTGCTGCATCCTTCTGGGTATGAGAATGTTTTATGTTTAGATCAATTGTTTTGTGAACATCTATATATAATTGAAAGAGTATAAATATGTACAGTACAACATAATAGATCACTTGGATCTATCCACTAGGATTTTGTCCCCTTTTGTTTTCTGTGCCTCATTATGCAAATCTCATTATGAAAATGTGTTTGTTTTCATACAACGCAGAGACACAGTCAGATAGGACACAGCTGTTGATTTTCCTGGTCATTTCAATTTTGTAGGCACCAAATGTTAATGAAAACAATTCGGGCAACCAACCAACTGCTATGGCACATACTGTAGCTGATAAAATGTTAGAAATGTAGCTAAAGGAAAAGAAGTGCATGATGTAAACACAGAATATTTGGAAATATCCATAAAAAACAATGGGATCCATCCTTTTGCTGCAAGGTCTATACCTAATATGCATCAATGAAGATTGTTGATATTTAATGAATAATGAGGCGATATTGAAATGGAATCTGCCAGTAGTTTGAGTATGCTTTGGTAGCAACAGGACTGTGAAAAGTTTTCCAGGATTTGCCCAAGTGCATTGGAGTTGGGCCCTCACTCTGCTGTGCTCTCTGTATTAAATGGAATAGGGAGAGGGGGATTGTGGTTGTTTTAAAGAATAACACTGTGGCCCATCTGTCACCACCGGCCTGCATCGAGTGCACTTTCGTCTATGTGATGTCACTGCTGAGCCTCTGATTCGAACAGACAGGGGTGTTGACGTCTTTGTTCTGATCAGGAGCTCTGGACAGGGGTGAGTTTATGGTATTTGTTAATATATTTTATTCCCTGGCTCTATATGGAAATAACCCTGATTGTGGGCGATCCCTTTAAGGTGTTCTGTAGCTCCTCCTTCAGTTTTGAGTCATTGCTGTAGTATTCAACCAGAAGCCTGTTACCATTTTACATGCAGAAGAGGGGAGAGGCTGTGGATCCATTTAATGAATCACAGCCCTGCTGCTACTGCAGAAATGTTTGTCCATTTTCTACAGTCCTGCTTCTACTAACATATATAAAGGCATGGCTGCCTGTGTGCAAAAATATGTGATTGAAGATCCTATTAAATGTATTTACCACACGTTTGAAGACAGAACTTAATGATAACAACATAGGGAAAGCCTATGTCCTTATAAACAGATCATAACCAATCACATACTGAGCATACAAAAACATTATATAATTCATCTAAAGATTACACCGTTATGCCCCTAATGGCTTACACACAAAGATGGTTTTAGTAAAACTAACCCCACTTAAACCTAAACAGTACATTGTGCTGTAGTTTATAAGTGTTTAAATTATGCTTATATATCATTTACTGCAGTCTTCCAAAAGTCAGTTTTATTGCTCTACTCTCCATCCTAAAATCCAGTCCAGAAGGCTCAATCATACAGTCCATTTCCGCCTCGGCCCGACTTTGAACCCTGTCCCTATGACATCCCTCTACTCTCAGGAATGAGCAGTGTGATGACCTCTATTAGCCAACATTGCACAGTGCTGGCTTCTCAGTGTGGTGGAGAGCACAGTAGCCACATTATGACACATTGGGCACATTGGATGAATTATAATAGTTAGAATAATGCAAAAATAACATTTTTTTTAAAAAACTTTGTTATCACTGTAAATGTAGAAAAGAAAAGTACAAAATTGCTTCCCTTCGGCTTCTCCTTGCTTGTTCCTGCATTGATTCTTAGGTCTCTCATTATGCACAAATAGAGACCAGTCATATCCTGATACCCGTTAATTGAGAATCTGTTGACAGGTTCCCCTTAATGTAAACGTCAGTGTTGGTCTTTGTAAGTGATGGGTAATAAGCCATATTTCTGAATTCAGGTTAAAATTCCTGACTGCATAGTGGATGGGGAAAAGCCACAGTGGACATCACTAGAACCATGAAAGTGAGAATTAAAAATAATGGCCAAAAAAAGCCTTGAATCAAAGCTTTCTATAGGCTCAGTGCATCGATTTCCACTCCATGTATTTGTCAGAGGTGCACAGTGACTTAGAAAAGTAATGTTATAATTATACTGGATCTGGTGATCTTCATGACCTTAGGATGATAGCGATAGCTCAACAAACCATTGCAGACGATGTTTGAATTAACATGTCCTATAAAGACAGGGTAGAAGTAAGACTTGTTCAGCTTGCGGTTAAGTGCTTGGCTATTTCTGGAATTTAAGGAGAAAGATTCAAATATGTGCAAGTCATGGAGTCTTTGCCAGGATGAGGAGAACCCCTAGGAGTTGAGGTAAAACCTGCATCTATTACACATTTATGATGTGTTTTTATAAATACCATCAATGTCTTATTAGGAAATATCCATTTTAAGGTTGTAGACAAAATTATTTGGCATACGTTATGTTAATGGTTACCATGAGTAAAAAAAAAAAAATCACTAAATTTCAGGCTACGATGTGCAAGACAATCCATTCATTTCCAGGCCAACTGATAAGTCATGTACAAGGGGCTCCTGGTTTCAAACTTTAACATGTGGCAAGGTCTCTCCCAGGGAAATTTACACAATGGCTTGGTGTTCTTAATGCTGTTACCTTCAAATTATAGGGAATATGCTAATTATATTTACCTTGTAAGACCACCCCCTTAACATCAAGCATGACTTTCTAGAAGCCTAATGACATGATGTAAGGTTCACATTCTGGGCACAGCCTTATTACTAAACTGATTCCTCCTTTTACACCCAATAAGACATCTCCTTGCCCCCATGATAATAGACATTGATGATGTAAGGTGTGGGATGTGTGTGATGTAAGGAGGCCGGAGCCACCAGATGTATCCGGTTTGGCGGAGGAGCAGGGATTTCATCATAAACTGGCACACCTAGCACCAACATATGATAAATAAATTACCTGCTATGTGTACATCATGCCTTCACTAGCGCTCATATTCAGGCACAGCTTCACTCCTGAATATTTCCCCTTATGGAGACTATTAAAAAAGCTTTGCCATTCTGAGGGCAGACCCTCTCCCTTAGCCCCTCTACAGATTCTTTTGTAAATGAGCTTGTCTCCATATCTGCAATCTAAAACAATACAATATATATGATCTTACCCTTTACCCTACCCCTGTGAAAGAGTAAAGGTCAGGGGTGTAACTATGGGGCCCTCAGTGTCAGGGGGCCCCGTCATCCGACCTGACACAATAAAGAATGGAGGATGTGCACCATTATATCTATATTGTACTGCACATGTCCAGCATAATATGTATATAACATATACTGTGGTGTATATATGTATATATCTATATATGGTGTCTGTATACACTGTTTGTGAGTATGTTGCATATGGCACTGTATGTGTGTGTATATGTATAACTCACATGTGTGAGTTTACTAATATGTATATTTTTTAAGTGGAAAGGGGGGCCCCATACAGTACCCTGCTAGGGGGCCCTGTCTCTCCTAGTTATGCCGCTGGTAAAGGTAGCACATAACCGTGAGAAGGTTGACTTTGAATCTCTCTCTGAAGCAACAGGACAGTTGTCTAAGTGAAGGAGTTATACAGATTGTGTAAAAGAAATCGGCTAGAAAATCTTTAATGAATATCTTTAATATAGAAAGTTTCTTTATTTAAGGACAATATAAAATAAATCTTTGTGCAAAATCAAATTGTTAAGACAAATTATGTGTAAAATTATCATTTTAAGCGCTGTACTTACCTTATCTTTATCTGCATAATTTTATCCATTCTTTACATACCCATGTAATCCGTTTACATCTACCGTCTGGGTCTGTGGCTTCCATTGTGATTTTCTTTGCCATCCATCACTCCTCATTTGTCTTTGACTTCTTACAACTGGGGAAGCTAAACATACGTAAGTCAATAAATAATGCATTGAATATAACATTGTGCGGTCCAAGGCGTTTTTTTTTCTCCTGAGCTAAGACACCTAAAGGTTATTTGAAAACCAAGCGAGCGTAGAGGTTTGATGGATCTTATATGCATAAATCATTGCTGGCGCTTGGCACGGACTTCAGAACGCCCGTAATGATGTTAGACGTTAACATACATTGTGTAACAAATGGCATGGCCTTTTATCAATTAAATGTTTAATACATTAATTCTCTGTAATCTCGGCATCTATTAGCATAAACCTGGGAAGTGCTGACATGCCGCTCCATGACAAATTGTCTTGTGCAATTTAGCGAATACACTGGATGGAACCTGCCGCGGAGGGCATCATATTGTAGCTAGACCGCGGCCCTGAATCACTGAATCAATTCTGAACGCAAATCTTTGAGATTCGACTGAACAACAGCTGCTTAGTTGCTGCATGGGCAAATTAATCTATTCAAATCCCACAGCTGAATCTCCCCTTCTGCATTTTAAGCTGACTACATCATAATACAGACATACAAGCATACTAACCCTCTCACTGCTGAGATTTACAGAGAAATCATTACTTCCCATGTCCTTCCTTCTAATATTCTCGTCATGCAAAAGGATCAGGGGAAAAAATAAGCAGTTATCTGTTTGGAGCAGGGCAGCGGAGAAAATTACATTGAGGAAAATCAATGCTTTGTTTATGCATTCAACTAAAGGCAAATCATAGCTGGAAGACAAATTGCTCCGAGGGGTCAGAGTACGTTCCAATATTCACAAGTAGATGGCTTTCCATTCGATGACAGCACATAATAGATTTGCAAATGATTGACTACCGGGGGACATATTTGTTCAGTATGTCTTACCTTTGCAGAATACAGGTCGGATTGTTACTTATGGAGAAAAGGTTTCATATCCCTGAAGTCAATTTCCTCTAGGAAATATATGGCCTCGACTTATATAGTCATTTAATATCCTATCTCTTATAGTTTGTCTTCTCTCATGGACCACTCACAATGATGGACAACCACTCGATGGACAACCACATAGCAATGGCGGTGCGAATAGGGATTCTCCCTTATCTGTACAGCATATGTGAATGTACACAGCTAGTCTATTCAGTATATAGAAGGTTTACTATGTACAATAAGGGTATTAAAAATTACATGGTACATGGTAAGTCAGATCTGGTACTATGCTTTTAAACAAAACTCAATGTGGAGGGACATGTGTCATGCCTTATTTGTAACACTGGTTTGCATCTATTTTTCTTCCATAAGTTGAAAAGTTTTGAAGAAATTTAGGTTTCTTTTTTACTAACCCACTACAACATGTTGTGGCAAGAGCATTTACAATCTTTCACAGCAGAAAATGGTCATGAAATCTTGTTAGAATCTACTCCACCCCACGTGCCTGGTCATAAATTAGGTGATACCTATGCTATCTGTAATATAATATATTCCCCCAAATAAGATTGGACATGACTGGAGAACATGCGCTAAATTTTTTAATAACTTGGTACAGGATGATCATACTGATCCTAAATGCGGAATCCAGCTCCTGCAATGCAAAGGATGAACTCATTCTCAAGCAATAGCTCAATTGCATCTAAAATATTGCATCTTATTTTTGCGTAGACAAGAGTTGCTTCAGAATGTCTGAACTGGTCTTACATTCCTAGTGCATTGCATCAACTGTACCAAATGCCAGACTATGGAGACTTCAGGGGTAATTTATTATAGGATTTCCACCAGTTTTTTTTGGTCTAATAAACAAAACAGATGGTGTGCCAAAAAAGGACTTTGCCACCCAATTAATAAATGACTTTCCAGTGTTGCCTAGAAGTTTTAATATAAACTCATGCACATGTACGGATTTGGGTGCCTTGAGCTAGCCACACAAATAGCGGTTGATTCACAGCCCCATTGATCTCAATTGTGCACATTCACAGTGTGGTGAGGCAGGTGGTAAACTTGCTTTTTGTGGATTTATGCTAAGTGGGGCATTTATTATTGATTTTACACCATTTTTTTGTTGGGCAATCCCAGGGTTTTATCTATTGTGTCTGTACTGGCAGATACCTGTTACAGTTATGGATCAGTTCAATGCAGAGAACTGAGAACACAGCAGTGTGAGAACATGCCCCATTGCATTTGGAGAAGCTATGACCTTGAAATACAAAACCATTTATCACACTTACTGAGCCATTAATAGCATACAAAAAAATTATGATGAAATATCTGTCCAGGACATTTTGAGGGGCATTCATTATTGATACTGCTCCAGATTTTGATAGATTTGCAGCAAAAAAACTGTTTAAAATTCAGACACATTTTTTTCAAGTTTTTATACCATTTTGTGGACTTTTTTCTGACTTGTCCGAAAAAAGGGGGCACAGTCTTATGAAACGGGTGTGGTTTGCAGAAGGGGTGAGGTCATATTGAATCAGTCCATGCACCAAATTGTGGCACACAGTTTAGACCTGCTAAAAGCAGGTCTAAAAGTAAAGCAGTCTTATACTGCGACAGATTCATGATCACAATTATGAATTTGGCGCAGCACTAGAGTAGTGATGACCAGCTTTGCACTGTTGGAACCTGTGACACATTAATGAATTCCCCTCTTTGTATGACAGGTCCTCTGCACCAGAGAACTCCAAAATTATTAGAGAGTCTTGGCACAAAGGAAACCAATAAGTAGTTTTACATTCGCCTAAAGTGTCAAATTTATTATTAAAGGGGTATTCCCATAACGACAAGATTCTTAAATATACTTAGGATAGCAAAATAACACATTCTATAATTCATTGTTATCAACAAAAATACAGCATTTCACAGATATAAGTCCAACTTGTCTCTATCACTCCTGGTGACCGTAAATCTTCTTTTGACTATGGTTGGGCAGGTCAAATTCTTCTCATGAATAGCTTCTACTGTCTGCACTCTGCAGCATCAGTCTTCCCCTGCCCCTCCCCCTTTCATTCCTAGACAAGCTCACATACAGACTCTTCCTGCCAACAACAGTATGAGGAGACTTTCTCTACAATCTACAGATAAGGTAAGATCTTTATAGCAGGGGAAAGAGTCATAGCAGAGCTGACTGTGTGTGTTATAGCTGAGATACAGTAGAGCAGAGATGTAGCAGAGTTAGAGAGTTTCTATGTGTCAGATACTAATAGTGCATGTGTGCCGCCATTTTCCCTAGGATTGTCGCTCCCTAATAAAGCCACAGAGAATGAAATTCCGATGGAAAATTGCAGTGCACAGGTGCTGTCGGCCCTTTAATGTCAGTGACAATCTTCTGGGCAGCATTTCCAGGGTTAATACTCTGGCACCAGTCATGAGGGATAGCAGTGTGTTTAAGTTCGAGTACCCAAAATCGAACTTCTGTTCAAGTTTCAATTGAACTTGCCAATTCCGATCCCAAATGGGTCCACTGTCAATCTGTGGAATAGCCTGCCTCAGGCGCTTGTCACAGCGGGGACAGCAGAGAGCTTCAAGAAGGGTCTAGATGCCTTTTTACACCTAAATAACATTGATGGTTATGTTATATACAACTGTTTCCCCTAAATCCCCTCCTCATCCAATCCCTTCCCTTCCTTGGTTGAACTTGATGGACAAGTGTCTTTTTTCAACCATATAAACTATGATACTATGATAATAAAGTACCAGTAAAGTACCATTTAAAACTAGTAAATCTTTTTTCTAGAAGAAGGAAAATTTCCTTTTTCTGCACGTGGGATTCCAGCCTAGAAATGTTTTCCTCATTTGTTGAATAATGTCAAAATCCTTGCAGTACACAAATAATATGTTTACTGTCATGTACGGTACAGGGACTTCGTGTTGGCTGACAGGAGACTTACTCAATGAATATCCATATAGTATCACCTGCCTGTGCAGGGTTGTCACCATCTCAGTATGTGTGCTGAATTAAATAAGCACATGGGGCACCACCTTGTAAGAAATACATGATATCATTATATACAGTGACATTTCAGAGCAATTACACTGGAGCTTTGTGACTGGGAGGCCAGACCCTTCTACATAATAAGCATATTCTGTTGGCTATACTTGAAATTATGTTGTACCAGGTTTAACCACAACATGAATATTCCACATAGACACAAACAATGTAATAATCACCTAACATTGCAGATAAGGCAATACATTAAGAGTGTCGTACACTGTATGTTACAGGGGTCCTTTGACACTAGCCAAAAAAACTAATGGAGCAAAATGTCATAATATTTGGTTTTCTATATGAATGTATAGTGTAGTTGACTACTCTATACAATTCATAGGCATCCAGTAAAAAAATTATAATATGGAATGTTGTTTTAATAAAGGAGGGGCTAGAGATGAGCAAATCATTCAAGATTCACCTTGCTGAAACTTTGATGAATTTTTCCTCTATATGGTCTAAACCAATATTGTCTTGGAAATTGGTATATAATGCTCTCCAGTCCTCTAAAACTCTTGTTCCTTTGAGCATAATTTGAAGGAAGAAGTCTGGGGGTGTCGGATCTAGAAATCTGGTTGGCTTTGTTGATGAAAAAAGGACTACATTTCTGCCATCCTCCTTGCATTTGACATGTTCTTCTTGTTCTTATCTTCTTGGAAGTAACCTACTCACCGTCAGTAGGGCAGTGATGGCAAACCTTTTAGCAGCCGAGTGCCCAAAAAGCAACCCCAAACCCCCCTTATTTATCGCACGGTGCCAACCAAAAATTAAAGCAGTAACTTATTGCTCCCTGTTCTTCAACAACAGTAGAAAGATGGATAATTTGCATAATTTTAGCTTCTTTCCAGTGTCCCTCTGGACACAGAATCGTGGGGCCAGCAGAAGGTCCTCCAAAGATAATTCGACCCTGTCTATTCATTCTCCCTCTTCCTACAGTAACAAGTAGTGAAGTAAGTACGAAAATATGACTGAAAGCAGCATCTTTAAAGTTGCCTGCAACTTCAGGAAAATTCTTGAGTCTTGTCTGGTGTGCTGGGGCAATGGCCAGGGTGCCACAGAAAGGACTCTGAGTGCCGTCTCTGGCACCCGTGCCATAGGTTCGCCACCACTGACATAGGGCATGTGATATGCTTCTGTCGGACTTTGCATGAAAAATCTTGTGCACCGTCCATTTGTGTAACGGAACGCCCCCTTTGGAAATTTCAGGTGAAGAATAATGCAGCAGCGCAACAAAACGGTGCAAGCAGCTTGCACAGAAAAGAACGTGCACAGTCCGTCAGAAAACTGGCGCACGGCCCTTCGTAAATGTGGGCCATGGAACCCTGCCTTACCCTGAAATCATGTGATATCCAGTATTCCTTCTTTGTCCCTCACAAACACCAAACAGATTTTTTTAGCTCCTGAATGACAGTGACACAATACACGTGCAATTCTGCAACTCTTTGACACGTAGGATATGATCGAGCTGGCTCCTGTGTGAGACGTCTCAGAGGTTTCTTAGGCAACTGTTCCAGATGATGTTTCACAACATTGACTGTGTCCTGACATTTTCTGATAGCCTCTGCCATGAAAAGGAATCAGTGATGCTGTCATTTCCCATCTTCAGTCGATCTTATGAATATACACCATCATTCTTCCTGCATTCACTCTGCCATCCCTAAAAGGGGTTGGCCACTCTACCTCATGTTTTTTGTAATGTCTGAGTGCGCGGGGGGGGGGGGGGTGATATCTGGTAGTTTGCAAATATACATCTATTAAAATTTCTGTTCCTCTATCTTGATATGTAAAGTGAAGCCTCCTGTCTTTTACCTCATCAGCCTGACATTCCTGTCCATAAAATGGCTGCAGATGGAAGGTCTCTATATGTCCTAGAACAATCTTCCTGCCAGGACCTTATGACCTTATGATCTTATGCCAGATTAAGGTCCTGAAGGGGCAATTGTATGTGGACAGTTAGGGATCACATGACCCTCCATCTGCGGCCATTTTATGGACAGGAATGTCTGGCTGATGAGGTAAAAGACAGGAGGCTTCACTTTACATATCAAGAAAGCAGAGCAGAACTATTAATAAATGTATTAATAAATTGCAGGGGCATCGTGACCTGTTCAGGGCTTATTGTAAAATATTCGGGGCCTTTTTCACATGAAACTCTCCACCCAATTTGTGACTGTCTTTATGTATGAGTTAATAATTTCTGTACTAAATTACATAGTGCCATTTCTTTTTGGTAGTTCACAATCGGCTGTATTTAAAACCGGCTCATCGCTGGGGTATTTTTAGAATATAATTCTCTCAGAATAGAAGCTATGAAAGTTTTATTTTAAAAACTCAGTTCTGTTTCCTGCAATAACAAGTTTTAACTTTTGAAAATAAATGATTTATATGTGTTATATAAGATGTTGTCATTGTTTCATATATTGTATTGTCATTTTCCAATTCTTGGACCCCAGTGATGACAGTAACATAGACCTGCATGTGCCATACTGAATGTGAATAGACCAATGGTGCTTGTACTTGACCATCGCTCCATTTATTTTATAGGACTGCAGTAGCTGTGCTAGAGGTCTCATAGAAGTGAATGGAGTGGAAGTTAAACAGCCTCATAATGTGGGGAGATTTATCAGAAATGTCTGAGGTAAAACTGTTCTAGTTGCCCATGAAAACCAATCAGAGCTCAGCTTTCATTTTATAAACAGCTGTGGGGAAATGAAAACTGAGCTCTGATTGGTTGCCATGAGCAATTAGAACACCTGCTCTCAGATGCTTCTGAAAAATCATTGGGTAAACGGGCCACCTATGGGAAGTTGTGGGACACATTTTTCTGATCATCGTTGGTCCCATGTGGTTTGATCCCCAACATTCAGACACTTATTCCCTGTCCTATGCTGTGGAGAGAGGATAAGTGTACCTCTGTGATGGTGGGTAGTACGATGACTTGACTCACTATGAAGGCGTATGATGGCACAACCTACATAGAAGAGCATTATCATCCCTAGCGGACACAAATAATACTATTTAAAACTTCTAACATTTGATCGTATTTTATTATTATTTGCATTTTACAGATGCACTTTCTATTAAATAGAGTAGTTATTGACCTAAACGTCATCTATAAACTTTGGATTGTTATTGATAGTATAAGTCTAATACTTTAAGACTTTCTACTACTGAATTTTTAGGGGATCCACATGTTCTTTTCTCTTCTCTTCAGTTTGAGCCCCAGCACATAAAAACATTTTTGTTATTTAGAATCATTAAAATTTAAAATCTAACTTATTCCAATATTATTGGCCTGGGGTGAGCCTTATAGGTACCTACCGCCTCCTGATGTTTGGCACTTAGCAATCGGTGTCTGGTTTCTGTTTTCTACAACCTTAGATTTAAAGCCCATTTCTTCTTGCTGTGAAGAGGTGATAAGAAGAATTAATTGGTGTTATTTGATTTATAGCTGAAATAAATCATCACTTTAAGGGAACATCAGGGCTCTCTCTATTATGTAGCTTTAGTGTTGCAGAAATAATTCATTCTTGTAATGTGCAACTAAATAACTAGTTTTCTTTACAAGTATAACTGGAAGGTGTTTTGTTTTGTTAATTCATTACGTGTGCAGGCCAACTTGCCAGATATAAAATGTCTTAAGGGGAGTAGTCCCCTTAATCTGCTGACACCGAGTTGTTGACAAATGCACTTTGATTTTCTACATATTTTTAGATTTTTCTCCATTATATTATTTCAAAGATATCCCAGTATTATCTGTATGCTACAGAGCCAGTTGGTGCACCAAGGTCATATTCTCAGTACCAGCAGGACTTCCATTGCCACTTAAATCACCAGCTTTTTCTTAAAGTGTCACCATATGTTTTTCCAAAGACAACTCTCCTAGGGGGCGTGGCCTGACTGAGCTCTGAGACTGATGCATGTGAGTGAGCTCCGTCTCTTGACCTTCCAGCGACTATCATGAGTCCCAGTGCTTACGAAGTGGAGATCTCCTACACCGTGCTCACATGCAAGTGATCAGCAAAAGCGGAACAAAGTGCTTTACAGACTTCACAAGACATTCTCCTGCCTCAACCTCAACACAGTACAGCGTGCACGCTCCTGCCTCTCCGTCCTCTCCAAGAGAGGAGTCAGCTACCGACTGTGACACAGAGGCATGTGAAGCATCTCCACCACAAGAGGCATCCCATTTTAACCCATCTTCGGGTTGCAGCTCCGGTAGGCCAAAGCCCAGATAAATGGGTTCAGAAGCTTTCTGGCGACTCAGCAGGCCTTAGAATTCTTTATCAAACACATGATACTGGGTCTTAAAGGGTCCCTGCAGAGACCTCTCTCAACTCACATCTGCTATGCAGGTATCAATTGATGACTTGGCAGGTTGTGTTGACCATCTAGAAAATAGGATGTCAAAGATGACTAGCTCTCATAAGGAGCATAGATACACATTACTGCCTAGAAGAGGAAGTAGAGGTGATGGCATTAAAAATGGCTGATATGGATGACAGGGGAAGGAGAAATAATATAAAATTTAGAGGAATCCCTGAATTGGTCTCTCCGGTCGAATTGAAAGTCAACTTGACCCAAATTCTAGCAGCAGTTCTACCAGATACACCACCTGCTGAATGCCTGATACGTAGAAAGAGCACACAGGCTCCTGAAGACGAAGGCATTGCCTGAGAATCGGCCGTGTGACGTCATAGCAGGGCATCTCTTTGCGGACTTATCTCAAGCCACTTTCCACGCCAGAAAATGGGGTTTGCCTTTGAAACTACTGACCCGCAAAGATGGAGTCACTCATGTCCTGCTCAATTCTGATGAAGGTCTGCACTGTTAGCTGGATGGGGCAAGCCGGACCTGTCACAGCCACAGCAAACCTCTTGTCAACAGAAAATCTGGCTATACTGGGACACAGCGTGACTTCTGTTCTACAGATGAAATATACTTCATTGTGTGACCTAAGTGAAGCAGGTCGAAAGGCCACAGGTGGGATGTAACCCCAATGGTTGTATAGAGCTAGGCATTGAAGTCAAGCTCTTCTCACCTCAGAATGAAGGAGATCTGGTTAGCGATGTGTTTGGATGAAGAACCGTTACAATAACAGTGAAGAGGGCATTCTGAAGTGAGGAAAGCTCAGGAGGATCTATGGGTGGCCCATAAAATTGCTATAAGGGGTACACTGGTGCAAACAAGTGCTCAGCTCAACAGAGCTAAAGAAATAAAATAGATGAGAGCATTCAGAAAATTAAAGCCCTGGAGAGAGACCTCCAAGCAAATAGTTAGAATTAACTACTGCGAGACAGGCATTGCAGACGGCCCTTTTGTCCCAAAATAACAAATAAATTACCTCTATGAAAGCATCATTCTATTCCTCATTTAATAAACCAAGCAGGCTGATGGCAGTGCAGTCCAGGCCCTGAAGGATAAAAACATCAATCCCATTTCTTTACCACAGAAAAACTCTTCCAGTTAAAGAATCCCACCCTCAGAAGATCTCAAATACGTTAAGATGTTTCTATAAAGATCTTTATAATTTAAAATTGGACAAGTTGACACATCTCCCAAGCCCAGAGGATATTCAGTCATATCTGACCAAAATAAAACTTCTCCATCTCAACTGAGCAATTACATTCCTAAATGCTCCCATATCACTCTAAGAACTTACTGAAACAATAAAAAGCTCCAACTCAGACTTCTAAGGCCTCCCATTCAACAAATCTGGTGTAAATTCACCACACAGTGGTAACAAGATGATACCTCACTACCAGCAAATTGGCTAGAATCTACCCAAGTTCCCAAGTGAAATGTTGGAGAGGTAGTTCTGAAGAAGGAACCTTGCTCCATATATTTTGGGGTTGCTCCCGGTTATTAGCTTTCTGGGAAGCTGTCTTTGACTCTAAGGTCTCTTCAAGATGTATAATTCTCAATCCTGCTTTAGCTGTAATTGGGGTGGGGATGAAAGCAGTGCCGTTATGCTCTTGGAAATTGGTTGCTCATATTTTTCTCACTGCTAAGCTCTTAATGGCTAGAAATTGGAAATCAGACAGTCCCCCAAATATACACTCACCGGCCACTTTATTGGGTACACCTGTCCAACTGCTCGCTAACACTTAATTTCTAATCAGCCAATCACATGGCGGCAACTCAGTACATTTAGGCATGTAGACATGGTCAAGACAATCTCCTGCAGTTCAAACCGAGCATCAGTATGGGGAAGAAAGGTGATTTGAGTGCCTTTGAATGGGGCATGGTTGTTGGTGCCAGAAGGGCTGGTCTCAGTATTTCAGAAACTGCTGATCTACTGGGATTTTCATGCACAACCATCTCTAGGGTTTACAGAGAATGGTCCGAAAAAGAAAAAAACATCCAGTGAGCGGCAGTTCTGTGGGCCTTGTTGATGCCAGAGGTCAGAGGAGAATGGGCAGACTGGTTCGAGCTGATAGAAAGGCAACAGTGACTCAAATCACCACCCGTTACAACCAAGGTAGGCAGAAGAGCATCTCTGAATGCAAAGTACATCAAACTTTGAGGCAGATGGGCTACAGCAGCAGAAGACCACACCGGGTGCCACTCCTTTCAGCTAAGAACAGGAAACTGAGGCTACAATTTGCACAAGCTCATCGAAATTGGACAGTAGAAGATTGGAAAAACGTTGCCTGGTCTGATGAGTCTCGTTTTCTGCAGCGACATTCGGATGGTAGGGTCAGAATTTGGCGTCAACAACATGAAAGCATGGATCCATCCTGCCTTGTATCAACAGTTCAGGCTGGTGGTGGTTTTCTTGGCACTCTTTGGGCCCCTTGGTACCAATTGAGCATCGTTGCAACGCCACAGCCTTCATGAGTATTGTTGCTGACCATGTCCATCCCTTTATGACCACAATGTACCCAACATCTGATGGCTACTTTCAGCAGGATAATGTGCCATGTCATAAAGCTGGAATCATCTCAGACTGGTTGAACATGACAATGAGTTCACTGTACTCAAATGGCCTCCACAGTCACCAGATCTCAATCCAATAGAGCATCTTTGGGATGTGGTGGAACGGGAGATTCGCATCATGGATGTGCAGCCGACAAATCTGCGGCAACTGTGTGATGCCATCATGTCAATATGGACCAAAATCTCTGAGGAATGCTTCCAGCACCTTGTTGAATCTATGCCACGAAGAATTGAGGCAGTTCTGAAGGCAAAAGGGGGTCCCACCTGTTACTAGCATGGTGTACCTAATAAAGTGGCCGGTGAGTGTACATCTTCTTAATAAGTTATTAGCAGAACACTACCCTTACAAGAGACTATTAGCATAAAGAGATGGGACCTCTCTTGTTTTTCAAAATGTGTGAAACCCATGGATAGCATGGCCTTATGACCTAGATTCTTGTAGTGACTTTTATGGTACATATGATTGAGCCCTAGGATTTCCTTGGTGAAATTGTTAATGCGTTTTCCCCGTAAGAGAGACGAGTCCAGTCAACTGATTTCTTGACCTTTGTTTTTTATGCTCATTAAGTTGTTGTTATATCTGGTATACAGTCTAGTCTGCAGAAATTAAATGCAACTGCATACTTCGCTATCCATTTATGATCGTATGTATGCAATCCAACATTGTTGTTGTATTAAGAATGCTCATGGTCTGCTTGTATTTATATACTTTTTAATTGTAACTGATACCGCCTTTGTATTTTTGTAACAAATTCTATAAAAATGTATTTTAAAGAAATCACAAATCTCCTGATTGATTGGGCATTAGTCCAGGCAGGAATAGCAGTGATCTGGATGCTAAATATAGGACCTTGATACACTGACGACCTCATTTACATACAGATTTAAAAGAGAAATGGTATAATGGGTAGAATTAATAAAGGAATTTTTGAAATCCTTTCAATTAATGCATTTCTCTACATCATGCTGCCAACAGATTTTAATGCCCAGGGAGATTCACTTAATGGATCAATAAAAGTTTTATTTAAATAATATTCAAAACTGTATATTCTAAACATCAAACAGCTCAATTAAGCTGATTGAGACATTTAACTGAACCAATAATGGTGAGAGTAGAAAATAGGCAAAATCAAATTAATCGGTATAATTATTTCTTTGTGTAATAATAAAGCCAAAGTAATTGATTTAATAGTAATGAGAAATACAACTAAACCTAGTGAAGAACAAGAAGGGGAAGGGGAGATAGGGAGGGTAATAAAGATAGGAAGTTGGTCTAGGGGACCCCAAGGTAACCCAAAGTTTGAAGGAGTTAGAGTTCCTAAAAGTTAGCCAAGGTGTCGAAGTAGAGTAGAAAACAGACATCTTATCCTCATCTCATGCCTTCATTTCCTCCATTCTCAGAATGTGATTGACACCCGCTACCCAGCGGGCTCTGGACAGAGCTATAGGTGATCTCCAAAAACTAGGTACGGTGCGCAACAAATGGGCAAAATTGTACTGACATTTCCACCATATTTCCAACACTTCTCCAATAGCGTTGGGGAAGGTTTGATGAGTCCCATGTCTCATGAGATTGCAATGAGATTGTGTGTAGGCATATTTTTTGACAAACAGATTTCCTGGAAAGGAAATAAGCGATACTCTGGGTGAAGAAAATGGGGCTAAAGAGTTTATTAAATAGCATAGTTGACAGTACTACAGCCATATACCCAATGATCCCTGCTAATATTGTACTAAGGAAATGTATACCATTGTTGACGAAGACATCTCATCCTGTGGAGGATTTTTGTAGGCAGACCCAAGAGAGTAAATGAATGGAGAAAAGTATTAAACCGAGAGTGCAGACACTGTTGTTTAAAGGAAAATCTTCTCAACAGCCCCAGGATCCCAGAGAGAACCAAGAAACTTTAATGTCTACTGAGGAGGGGAATTCAAAATACACCCAAATAATGGGTAGGTGCTACTTCTCCTACTACTACTACTACTTCTCTTCCAACACAGAGTTTGCTTTCTTTACGATGAAATAGATTAAATACACTAGTGGCCATAGAGGCCCTGTGGTACATTGCAAAATCTGGAAGCCCCACTCTACCAGAATGCTTAAGGTATATGAGGATGTTTCTGCTGTTCTCACTTCAAAGGTCATGCATGGTTAACTGAGAAGGAAACACATCTGCAACTAGGTTTTCCAATATGGAAAAGGAAAACAACCCCTCCAGCGCTCCTTTAGGTCCAGTGCTCTGCTCTCAAGAAACCTTCTGACATGACTAGCAAAACCAACATGTCCTTTCCAGAAGGAGAAAACACTCAACTGTAGACAGCCGTGTTACTCAGGCATTGCATCTTGTCAGTGCATTGAAATGGATGAGGCAGGTAAATATCCCTCCTTAAGAAGACTACCTTTGCAGTTACCAATGACATAGTAGAAGCTAACCATTATGGTTAGCATAATTATAAAGGTTTTCTCTCTGGCCAAATGCAGTTTTTGTCAACAACTACTAATAAAGTCAAGTAAATCAACTGAAAAAGTTACTGAGAGGTAAGGAGCTCATGTACCTTTTTAGATGACCTATTACTTTCTGTACAAACTGGATCTACAAACCTAATACTGCCATGTTCCCGTTACCGTAGCTGCTAACAGTAACATTCAAAATGTTTGTGTGCAACAATATAAAGGGAACTCTTTGTTATTTTGCTTTCAGTAAAGTTTTTGATAAATATTTCTGTATTATTATTTTAAGCTGCACCTTTTCCACTATTTCTATGGGGAGAGCCTTTCATTACTTTGCTCTTATTGAGACAAATCTTATGAATTATTTATTCTGGGTTTTTTTTGTAGGTACAGTCTTGTTGTTATTGAGTTAGTGGATTTCAGAAAGTGCTGATGTGTGTCAAAAATCTCAAGCAAAACAGAGAAACACAGGACTGATTTCCAGACATTCTGTCTATTATTTGCTTGTAATCATTCAGGAGACGGATATTCCTAAGAATGCAATAACAATAGACATAATCTCCTCAAAGTAATATACATTATACAGCTTTATTGTATTTTATGTTTTCATTGACAGATTTTTCTTTGCTTAGATTAACATTTCAACTTAGAATCTATTACTCAATTATTTTGTTACAGTGCGGTGACTGTATATGGAAACAATTACTGAATAACAGTAAAATAAGTACAAATATAATATAAAGGAAATCTTCCATCAGAACATTGTAAACAGGGGACACTTACTCATAGATTCAGGCAATGTGACTGTGGTAATCTTCTTATATTTATTATCCATGACTTCCATCCTTCTAAAATCAACTTTTAAAATGATGCTAATTAACCGGAAGAGCTCTGGTGGGCTTAAGCAGAGCCACTCCATGATGTATATTTACAGGCTGTTACACTGTGAAAGGCAGTGGAGGGGCAGATGTGCTCCTGCTCAGTGTAGTGTAGCTCAGGTGCACATTTTAGTGTACAATTTGGTGTAAAAGGAGGATGCACAAAAATAAAACAGAAAGGAGACCAGAAATGAAATTATAAATCCCCACAATGATAGTATCTTGCCAGGTCTTAATTGTGGAGGGAATACACAATAGTCCTCTTCAGTCTGGACTTGAAATGAAGTCTCGTCTTCAGGTGTAGAACAAGTCAAGTGGAGGAAATCTGGCCAGCAGAAAGTTCTGAAAAAAGTCCTGCTTACTGTGGCATCACATAAACCTGAGGATAATCTTGCAATTCTATTTGTCAGAAAACACAACCTCCTTCACCAGGGATAATAATGTCATCCTGATGCACCAGTAACTTGGCCCAAAAAGGAAAATATAGGCATCACCACTTTGCAGAGGATTTGAATAGAGGACCGAGTATTACTCTATTTATTAGTTCACACTTATTCCTGACACCAGGGAACTTCTTGCTCTCCCCAGATAAACCAAAAAGATGAAGTCAGGGACGTGTGAGTGATGAGCTAGTGCTCCGTATCACCTATGTATCGCCCCCATCTTGTTTACACGGGTGCTAGGGAGCTTGACCATGTATAAAAGAGTGTGCCGTGACTGTCCTGACTCGAAATCCTGACAGCAAGTGTATGAATCCACTATCTCCATGTGCTATAGTAGACTGTACTGAACTGACCTTATTGCTTCAGGCTCAATAATCAGATAGATAGATAGATAGATAGATAGATAGATAGATAGATAGATAGATAGATAGATTGTGAATAAACAGTATAAAGTCTCTTTGGCTTTTAAGTATTAAATATTTCAATATGCTAAGAAAGCTTTATTTCTCCTGATCAATAGGTTATAAAACATCACATGCCATGAAACAACTAAGCTAAATTGGACTCAAGGGTCAATATGTTAACATTTTTATGAGGGGCAAGATCAGGTCAGATGCAGCGGGGAAGGTTGTCAATATATGAAATGAGTTATCAAGCATTAGAAGTATTGAAGATTTCAAGCACCATGTATACCAAGGCTTTAACCCTAATATCTCTAATATATCATTCTATCATCTTTTTCATAGTCTCAGTGGTTCAAAAAGCTGAGATATGATTTTCTGTTGACAGCTATGTCACACTGGAGAGCTGGTGATTTCATCATCTAAGAATATAAATGCTAAGAGGTCAAACATCATCTGCTGTGCTCTCTCTCTTACCATATGGTGAGGGGGGAGTAAGGAAACTTATCATTCTAAAACAATTTTTAAATTTTTTCCACTATTTTTAAATAAATTAACATACAATGAGGGAAACGTAAAGTTATTTAAAAGCTAACTAACAGTTCAACAAAATTTTTTAAAAATGCAATAGTATAAGTTAACATTAGAAACAAAGATGAGCAAATCTACTTGTCAATTTTTAGATTCAGTATAATTCTGTAGATTTTCTGACACTTCATTGAAATGAAGGGATTATAGAACAATTTTCAGAACAATAGAAGTAACATCGGTGCAGACAATTTTCAGAACAATAGAAGTAACATCGGTGCAGACCAAAACTCCAGCGCATTAATTCTTGATTGAATCTGTAAGGAGGGCCTTGTGATATATCTTTTATATGTTTTTTTCTCTATTTGTCAGGCATTACGCATACCTTCCTTCACAGAACATTTTAGTTCTCAGTTGTAAGGATATGTTAGGATGATTCCTTTATTTGCTATATTGCTATATTGTGCACCCAAGTGAATTCTATGCCATGTTCGCTCTGGTGTAGGATTATGCAAGCTGTAGTAAATGCACCACACTGACGTATCCTCTCTCTGGCCCTACCTCTCCTTGCCCCAAGTAGTGTAGTGGGATAAAAAAGTTACAATTTCTGGAATTGCAGCAACTGCTGGTTTTTTTTGTGGCTTTTAAGTTACAAAACATATAAGCCATAATGATTTCCCCTAATAAGCTCAGGTCTTTTTGTTAGTTTACAAAATATATTTCCACTGACTACTAATATAAATCATTGGGAAACAATATTTTATAATGTTTTACTATGTAGAAGATTTATTGGGTATTAAGGCATCTTAAGACACCCTTGCTGTTCACAAGACCCTCACAAATTTGCTCATGTGCTCTTGCTTTCCTTTCCTTGTAGCTGAACATATACTGAGATGTGTTGTATCAGATGAACAGTTTTTCTAAAACACACAACTTTGCAAAATTGCCACACAGTGGGGCAGATTTACTTACCCCGCCCATTCGCGATCCAGCGGCGCGTTCTCTGCGCTGGATTCGGGTCCGGCCGGGATTTATGATGGTAGTTCCTCCGCCGTCCACCAGGTGGCGCTGCTGCGCTGAAGTCCGCTGGAATGCCTCCAAATACACCGGCCTATGCTGGATGAAGGTAAGTGAAATTTTCGCGACACAAATTTTTTTTTAAATGCGGCGGTTTTTCCGAATCCGTCGGGTTTTCGCTCGGCCACGCCCCCCGATTTCCGTCGCTCGCATGCCGGCGCCGATGCACCACAATCCGATCGCGTGCGCCAAAATCGTGGGGAATTCAGGGGCCAATTCAGGGGAAATCGGCGCAAATCGGAAATATTCGGGTAACACGTCGGGAAACCGCGAATCGGGCCCTTAGTAAATGACCCCCAGTATCTTTCCTGTATGAGTATATACTCCAATATACTGTAATTCTGTTGTAAATAGCAGCTAAAAAAAGGTTTTGCTGGCATGTCTTGATGTTCCCAATAATGTTACCAACAGTAATGTAACTAACGTCACCAGAGGTGACGGGACTGGCTTTTAAAATAACAACTGGTTCTGCGGGAAAAGGAAGGTTTTGGATGAAGCCTCTCTTGCTCCCTGTCCACCCCTTGGTGAGATACAAGCTCTCATACTGCTACTGCTATCATACTGCTCCTCTCAGTCTAGTTCCTTTACCACTAGTTAAGCTGAAAAGGGAAGAAAGTAGACTGAGGGGAGGAGAACAAGGTCGGACAGTGATGAGTTACTCGTAGTATTAAATTGGTCTCATGAGTTACGTTATTGGTGGACCATCTACAACCATAACGAATTATAGAGAAAATTATAGAGAAAAAGACACAGGAAGAAATATCCCTCTTCTTTTTAGAAATGCAAAATACACATTCTTATACATATTTTTAATTCATTTTATATTCTAAGAATTTTAAATAATAAAATATCTAGAAAATATCGGAACTTTTAATATTTTATTCATTTTTTTACATCTGTTGTTCATTCATTTTTTTTTATCTGTTGTTATTTTTTTCTCCAGTGCATTCATTTGAAATATAGCTGTGGGTTAGGGTCGTCCTCATTTTCTTTGTATGGATGGTTCTGGGAAATATGACCTATGCTATTATTGACTACACATACAATACTGTAAGACTCTGTTTCCCTTAGTAACAGGGAATGGTAATGAATAACACTTTGTCTGGGGCAATTAAATAGCAGTCATTTTGCCTTCAATTGGACCACAGAGTTTACTTCATCATCTCTGAGGGATAATACAATAACAAAGAAACTATTCTCTTTTATGATTCGAGGCACAACATCGGTTCAAAACAGCATCATAAAGGCTGGGAGTTATTTAGAAGCCTGGCGCATCACTTTCCATCAATAATAATTCCTTGCTTCGCTCAATGGATACAGAGTTAGGATTTATGTACATACTGGCTGTGGTAATAGATCACACGGCTAACCATGAAGCTATGCATTTGTTAGTAAACAAGGACACTATAATATTCATATAGATGCAGGGTTTCAAGCTAAGTCTAAATTATTCAGACGTGTATTAAAAGCAGAAACAAATTATAATAAAAAATTTGCCACAGATGTTAAAATCTTGTTATATATGGTATAAAATATATGTCATGTTTAGCATCTCCGGCAAAGGGACTCCGCAGGGACTACATTATTTGTAATCTTTAGAATTGGAAATATGCAAATTCCTGTATGTAGAAGATGAGTATGTGAGGTTTGCATTGATTGAAAAGCTCCTAATGAACACTTTCTAAGCTGTTGTGGGTGCCTAGTGGTAATAAAGAGTTCGGAATAGGAGGGATAAACTGCACAAATGAATGTCCTGGGCACATGGGAAACATGTTCATTGCCACCAGGACCACATTCATTGGACCAGAGACTATGTAGAGTGGGAGATCAGGGGCCAGTGGGGTAGGGTTTAAGTATAGAAAGATTTTCCCGGTACGGGGGCAGATGAGGCTCCAGATGGCAATGACACATGCCAGGCTTAAAATATAATCCTAAAGAGGTGATGATTTTAGATAACCAATCCTTGTCACCAAAAGGCAAATGTTGAACTATAGCAAAATATCATAAAAAATCTTGAAAAGCTGATCACCTTGTGACTTGCCTATCAGAAAATTGACCATTGAAAGGAGAGGTAAGGAAGAACCAACATCCAGAAAATACTGTATGACTTATATTGTATATTGATAAATGGACCCATAAGAATCTGGGTTCGGCCGAACCTAAATTCATAAAAACTGTCCAGGTTTGGTTAACAAACTCGGACCCCAACCTCTAATATCCACTATTGCTGTTCGCGATTTGTGTCCGCTTACCACTAACACTGTATGGGTTATTCAGCAGCATTTATGTATTGAACACTGGCTACACCAGCATCAGTATATGGAGGATGATCATAGGGTTGGATGAATAAAGCACTTGGCACAGGAAATAGGCAGCCAACATTAGTAAATGATCTTAGGTTTGGATGAATAAGACACTTGAATGAATCAATTATATAAAACATGATGGAGCAATCACAAGATTCACAACATCATAAAATGTTCTTAATACATAGAATCCCCAGTAAATGCAGTGAAGTGCAATGTAATCACATATATAAAATGGTGAGAACACAACTGTAAAGAAGCTCTTGGTTTTGACTCTCTTGTGCACCTATGTGTTGTGTGTACTACCATTTGATAATAATTATCTATTCCTCCTTTTACAGGGGACGCCAGCCTTTTTTATCCTTAATTGGGTGGCTGTCACGTCTCGCTGCCTGCTAGGATTAGTGTTGTGGTTGGAATTTAATTGAGAATTTAAGGCGGAGGAGTCCATTAACATTGCCTTTTTATCACCTCATCCTATATTCAAGGCACTGAATGTAGAAATATAAAAGTCTATATATTCCACTGGAATATATTTACTGGACATTGCATATCAGGGAGGTATAACTACAATGTTCTGTGTTGGAGCATACATAAAAGAGGTTATTTGTGCTAAAAATATTGATGACCTTAGGATAGCTTATCGATATCAGATCACTACGTATCTGTCAGCTGGAACCTGCACCAATCACTTATTCTCACTAGCTGAGGTGCATAGAATTTTTTTTTCTTTCTTTTTTGGGGAACCCTGGGGATTTAAATTAGTGTAACAAAATGAAAAGATATCACTGAAACCTTGGGTGGCTTTTAATTTTTTGATAAATTACTTGTATTCTATTCTAAGATTTTATATATGGTTAGTGGATGAGGAGGGTCAGGGAGTAACAGATCTCCTTACGTAGAGTTTACCAATTTAGACCGCCCTGCAGGCGCGTGGAGACTTATAGCCACTGATGCTCCACTAGGGGATACTGGGAAATATAAAAATAATTTTTTCATAAAACCTAATAACATGATGGGGGATTAAAGCCAAACCAGTCCATGTGGTTGCGTCTCTTCAGTACAGTGTAGGTAAGAGTTTTCTGAGGATGCATTGTATGTTGATTTGATTTGAACTGTCTCATTTTTGCACTAATAAAAAAATTGCTCCATTGGCTTTATTCCAGAGAAAAATCCAGGTTTGAAATATTTTGAAAGCTTTTAGCTACTAACTATGCACATCCAGCCACTCCCACCCCCTTGTCCGAGAGCCGATGAAGTCACTCGGCTCTCCTGAAGTCTTGTGAGCGCTCGTCTGTAAAGGAAGCACTCATCTGCAAGCAGGGACTAGCGTTGCACTCACAAGACTTCCCAAAAGCCTTGGGAAGGGGGTTGTGAGTGTATGACTATGCTAGGCGTGCATAATTAGTAGCTAAAAGAGTGCCTAAGGGGTGCTAAATAACAGATTTTTCTCTGGAATAAAGCCATTGCAGCACTTTTCACTATGTAAATACATTTTCGTGTATGTGATTAGGAAAACTTTGCCTCAGTGCTACTTTGAAATGCAGCTCTTTATCCATTAATGCCGGACCTACAAGCAACCTAGTAATGTGAAGTGGGATATTAGCCAATCCGTAATCTTTTTCCAAATGGAACAGACTCCCAACTGTGGACAGCACTGTTTCAGTGCTTTAGCATCTCGTCAGCACAGTGTCTTTGCATTCTAGAAGGAAATATGCAAATGAGCACTGAGACGCAGTTTTTTTTTTTCATAAATATTATACATGTCTAAGATGAAAAGATCTTCCCGGGGCATGTGAGTGCTGATCTTGCGACACATTTCCTTTTTTAAATTCCGCGGGTTGTCCGTCTGTTGCATTCAAGCCGGCGCCAATGCGCCACAATCCGATCGCGTGCGCATAAACCCCTGTTGCAATTCAGGGCAAAAGAGAAATATTCAGTAAACCCGACAAAAGTGCGGCATTCGGACCCTTAGTAAATGTGCCCCAATAAGCATATACACCTTATTTATCATTAGTCAGGCTCCTTGGGACAGTTCTATTTCTATTTTTGGAGCTCCCCTGCCCATTCACTAAGGTGGCTTTGGCCCTTTAATTAATGCTCTTGTGGTCTACTTTCTGACTAGGATTTTTTTCAAAAAGTAAGAAAAAGTCTCAAAATGCATCAAAAGCACATCCATCAGCAGGGGACTGGAGTAACCATGAGACTTTTTATAGGACTATTTGCAAAATAGTGGTCCCAGTGTTAAGGCGCCCTGCAATAAGACATTGATGCTGTGCTCTAATGAAGTCTGTGGCTGGGTCCTAAGGGAGATTGAGGTTCACTCAACACTAATAGTGAATAACTGTAATTTGTAGCAAAAGTCTTTTAAACATTGCACTTCTGATCATTGCCTCTAATGAAAAATTAACACCCCCCTTTAAAAAGAGATCATTTTAATTTCCTCGCTGAATGAATGTAAGAAAATATTTGAATAAATTTCTCATATTTGCCTCTGATTCAAGATTCCACTCTGACATATAAGTGGATAAATGGGTAATGAATATGAATAAATTATTCTTGGTTTTTAAAACTGCAGGATATGAATGAAAAAATAATCAAATGCAAGTACAGGTCTATTAAGGATGAATTATGGATGGCATGCTGCATTTGGTGTGTTCCAGTAAATTATGCATTTCATGGTGATGCATGGGATTGATGTGCTGCTGTATTTCTAACAGTGCAAAGTAAAGGAAGCAGAAGTGTGAGTGCCGGGGACATTGCTCTATGTAATGAAGAATGACACATGCTGGACAGATTGACTCAAAGGCCATATTAGACTACATGAATGAAACATCGAAATGACATTTTTAATGATAGTGTTATGGGGGCAGATCCTCCACTATATTTGATACATTCCTTGCACACCAAAATTGTGTTTTCATAAAATCGTAACATTGCATAAATTTGGAAATAAGAATTACATTGCTTTATGACAAAAGCCTGCAATTATTACTGATAAATACTGCACTTTTAATATTAAAGGGAACATGTCACTAATAAGCCTCATAACAAGTTCCCATAGCACTGTAATAACTTGTGCTCACACTGCTTTTAGCTAAAAAATGCATAGTTCTGGAAAATGAAGTTTGTAAACCTACCTGGCGCCCTGCCTAATGGAGGAGGGCATCCCAAGGGTGAATGCTATTCATGCAGGGCAGTGTGTCTCTTACTGCATGCTCTTCCCCCCTCCCTCCCAGTGCAGAGCAGAGGATGACTCATCACCCAAAGGGGGACTTGCCAGAAGATGTGAAGCAGACATTAGGTGAGAGAAACACAGCCCGCTCCTTCAGGCAGGGTGCCAGGTAGGCTTACAAACTTCATTTTCTAGGGATAGGAACTATGCATTTTTTTAACTAAAAGCAGTGTGTATAAGTGCATAAGTTAGTATAGTGCTATGGGAACTTGTTATTAGGCTTATTAGTGAATCTGGTGACAAGTTCCCTTTAATGGGTAGTTAGCCAGTGAGTAAGAAGAATGAAAAATGCTTCTCTTTAAATTGGGGTTATTCTCAGATCTCTCCTTGTAAAAAACATGCATGCAATTCATGGGAAAAATCTAGGGGAATATAACATCTCTAACAAAGATCTGTTCTGGAAGACATTTGTCTTAAGGGGTTTTTCAGAATTTATCGATTGATCGCCTATTCCTAGGATTTATTAACAACATCAGGTTGTTGTTCAAAAAGACTGCAACAAGCAATTTCTTCGTATTCTACCAAGAACGGTGCCATAAATTGTAATGTGATTGTGCTTGATTTTGTGACTTAGACCAAATCAATTGAAAGGAATTGAGGCCATGTGACAATGGATGTCAAACATCTGGTGGTTGGGTGAATAACGACTTGGTGCCCCAACAGTTTGATCATGCTCATGATCCTAAGGATAGGCAATCAGTTTAAAAATATAGTGATATATGTATTTATAAATATAAGTGAAGAAAACCAAGTCTCCACAGGGTTGCAAAGCATCCATAGATCCTGGCAAGATCCTTGTGTAGCAAAAATAACGTAGGCAGTACTCCAAACTTCCCAAAAAATTCTAAGGGGTCAAGTTTATAGAAACAATGTTTTTGGTGTGAACCACCTTCATCATTATCATCTATAAATATAAAGAAATGTTAGCAATGTATCCTAGTGATAAACAGACCCATTAAAATTTTGGTTTGGTCAAATCTAAAATACTGTCTGGGTAATGAACATGGACCCCAACCAGTAATACCAAAAGTGTTTGCTGGCAGTGAAGTCAGGAGTTTTGCGCCAAACAATCCTGCTGGCACTCCACACAACGTCTTGGTGGAGGGACAATCCTTTTCAAAATGACAGTGCCCTGCACCACCAGAGGCTGCTTGTGCTCGTGGCCATGGGTAATTTAAATTCTCCTGGCAATGCTTGTGGTTTATAGATGCCATCAGTTGCGTTAACAGTTGAGGTAAGTTAACCTGAACCCGTCCATGAACTTCATTAAAAGGGGGATATGGTGATCTAATCTCAATCATGTAATACTCCTTAAAGGGCACCTCTATTTGTGTCACATATTACCTTAACATATGACCTAATAGGGGTAGTGTCCAGCATCATAAGCATGCCCTTCTTGAAAAACATGGTCTGAATGCATATTTATAGGCAAATTTCGTAGGATAGGGTTATAGGTATTTTCGTATGGTTCTGTTAAACTTATTATGTTTTACCACTTAATGCCTTCCTCACTGCTTTGATTAATGGTTTTCCAGTTCCTGTGTGAAAATTAAGTAACACAGGGCACATTGAACCCTATGACCACATCAATAGTGCACCAAATGCTTACTTGCATATAATTAAAGTATATACTGCATCCAGGCCACACATTTTTTAAGGTATGCCATGCTTCTAATGTAGGACATCTATGATCCTGGACTTGACAGACTTCATTAGGTCTCATCCACATTGCTTCTGCTTCAAATGGTGTGGATTTTCCATCAGAAATTTTAAGGTGGAATGTCCTGTGTGGATGTACTTTACCCAGAGGGTGATCTTGCTGTTAGATATTTACTTAAATGTAGCAAACTGACTTTTTTTGATACTTAGTTGATGCTGGACCAATGATGGACCAACAGAACAATATCTGTTGTACATCAAAATGTCATGGTTCTCACATTACGCTCAATATTTACAAGATTTTATTGTGTATCGGCTGGAATTATAATCTTACAGTAGATATAACGTAGGGAGCAGAGGCTTCTATTTTTTATTTTCACCAGACCTTTGTATATGTAAAGAAGTGTGCAGTTGATAATGTAGAACATGTCCTAAAAAAAGTGCATGATGTATGTAGAGATACGGAGCTGTGTGACTCAGTCTAATTTGAATGTAGAAAAGATCGCCCTCAGCAACATCTCCATTATACAAATATTTGTCATACAGAACGTCAGAACATCATAAAAAGGATTCCAGCAAGTACAGAGCAAGAAATAATTACATAGTGTATCTGTGTCTGTGATGAGGCAACCTAAGGCAACAAGCTCAAGCAGCGGCATTTCTCGGAAAGCCAAAAAAAATAGAATATGAATATGTAAAAACTAACAATTTTACTGATGAAAAAGCTTTAAAAGTAATAATTACTTCGACTCTTTCCCAAAAATGATAAAACTGCTGTGAAAATCAGCAGTAATAGGTTTTCATGCATGACTGCTCATCTCAAATGTGGTTTATAATAACTTCGTAAAAACAGTGTATAGGATAACAATGTTAAGTGACCAAAATGTTCTAAAATATGCACAATACATATTTGGGTTTTTATATTTTTTGACCATACAGCATATACAGAATATATCCACATTTGAGTCAGTAAGTCACTAGATTTTCAAGATTATTCATGGTTAGAGTAAATGATCCAAGATACAATTTGTAGAAGTTTTCTTTTGCCTGTAGAAGAGGGCCCCCTCCACCCCATCCAATATTAAAAAATATCTGGTTATTTTGATATCTGGTGTGAAGAAACACAATTTTTAAGTGTCAGGTCCTGCTTTGTAACAGGTGACTGTGCCCCTGATGCTGCCCCCTATCTTGCTGCAGATGGTCCTGCCTGAGGCAAGAGGCTCAACTTATGGCTGGTGCACCCTTGACCCTATGATCACTTGCGTTACTACATGCCCTATAGACTTTGAAAGGAGCAGTAATATGCAGATAACCCCTTACCATATTGAGGTAGAATAGTGTACTCAGGCTCCTCGTTCTGGAACTGAGAAGTGAAGGTCTGATCATTGAGGATTACAGCCCCTTTATGTACATCAAATCATCAGTCCACTTTTTGATAGTTTTCTATCTTTACTTAATTACTTTAAAATGACTCATTGTTTGACCTATAATTACTCTTCAAAAGCATTTTCTCACCAGGGGTAAAATATATTCGAATTATCATAGTTTTTATTAGACATTCAACTGTGAGCCTCTAAGAAATCGAACTCAATTTCCACTTATCTCAGATGTTTAAGTTTTGTTTAATTAGCATATGTGAGTGCCAAAACTCCATTATTTAATGAGTGATATCACTTGCACAAGACATCAGATTTGTAGATTCATTTCATCGACTGTAATAAGTAGACAGAAGAACAGCAGAATGTTTAATCAACACAAAATGCAAATCCTAATTGTCCTGATTTAATATAACTCTCCTCGCTGTCGTCTTTAGATATTAAGTTTGCTACAGTCAATGGCATATGAAGTAATCTTTTGTAGGTTTACAGAATGTGAGCAGATTTCAATTACCGCTGAAAAGCAAAATGGTTGTGACAGACATGATCAGAATCCTCCTCTTAAGCTGCTTAATAGAGATTTGCCTCAGCAAACACTGCAATATGTAAATAAAAGGCATAGAGAAACCACCGTCCACATTGTGTATTCTATGTGTGTGCGTCAACTTTCACAGGCTCATGCCGAGACCAGTAAATTAGAAATATGTGGCCCCGAGGTAGAGAGATCACAAAAATATATATTTAATCAACTTTTAAGATACCAAAATACACAAACTTTTATTTTGTACATACAGTCTAACACTAGCCATACACATTATAAGTGCATTGGCTGAATCCACTGATGGTGAGTTGGCAGTAGACCTCCTTATGTATATGGAGGGTCTACCAAATCTTCCTCAAGAGCAGATAAAAATTTAGGTATCTGGTTTGCCTCATCTTTTGATTGGCCAAATTGAGTTTGGATGTCTATTGGCTAGTCAAAAGATTTCCCACCGATAACCATACTAAAGTTTATGGTGTCCTTAGACTTTCTTAGCAATTTCTGAATTACTTTCCTGATTTAGATGGTAATCTACAGGGGGTGTAACAAGGAGAGGCAGGGCCCCATAGCAGACTTTTAGGTGGGGCCCCCATCCCGCTTAAAAATATACATATACACATCATATACACACACACATACAGTGCCATATACAGACACATCAATTTCCACACACATATACAGTATATGTATGTATATATATATATATATATATATATATATATATATATATTGCAAGCAGTTCCCAGGTTACATTCAAGATAGGTTCCATAGGTTTGTTCTTAAGTTGAATTTCTATGTAAGTTGAAACTAGATCCAGACAAAAAATAGTTTTTCCCCAATGACAATTGGGGCAAAACAATTTTTTGCTGTAATGGGACCTAGGATTATCAATAAAGTTTAATTACAGACACTTTACAGCTGATCATTGCAGTCTGGGACTAAACTAAAGCATCCAGAGAGCTTCACCAGGGGTCACAATGGTCAGAGGGGTCTGTCTTTAACTAGGGGTCGTCTGTAAGTCGGGTGTCCAGTGAATGGTCAACACACTGTGTGGGGTCCTATGGATACATTACCAGGGGTGTAACTATAGTGGTAGCCCACATAGCAGCCGCTATGTGGACCCGCAGTGTCAGTGGGCCCTGTCCTCTGACATGACACTAAATAATGGAGGATCTGCATCATTATATACATATTACATATATATACATATTGAACAATGTACAGCATAATATGTATATAACACACATGTGTTACAACGGCTAGCACACTACGATATTATATGTTTGTGTCACAGCCTGTAGGTTTGTGTCAGAAATCCCCTTAACGAAATGTGAACAGAGCTAAACCTATAATCAGGGCTGTGTGCACTCATAACTACAAGTCAGGGTTTTATCTACTGGGATTTAAGGCTCATTCACATGGAAGACTTATACGCACATGAAGATCCTGCAGTCCAAAGGTAGCCAAAGGCTTTCTGTGAGCTCCCATGTGCTTTCCAGATATATATAGTACAGTGTTGTTTTCATAAAATATTTGAACTCAGAATGTCCTGGGCTTAATTTCTAATATTTTTAGCAAACTTTCAGCATGAATCCTAGCAAACTAAGGGTGAAATTAAACGGTTGTGGCTGTGACGCAGCTGAGAGGGGTCTGTTTTGCCAATTAAGTAGTTGTGACCATAATTCTTAACGGAAGCATTATTTAGTAACAGTTTCATGTACAGTTAACAAGAGACTGTTGATAACTGTTAAAACGAAATAATAATTCTGTTATAAATTATGATAGTAATTACTTAATTGATGCGGCCGGCAGGAACACAGCCGCATCTCAGGCGCACCGTTTAGTTGCAACCATAGTCTGTCCCAGACAGAAGGGTGGATTGTGAAAAGACAACCGAAATTAGATGTACTCATTGAGGTTTGCATTTATAAGGATATCTGTGTAATACAGCATTTGATAGATTGGGGCAGATTTACTTACCCCGTCCGTTCGCGATCCAGCGGCGCGTTCTCTGCGGTGGATTCGGGTCCGGCCGGGATTCACTAAGGTAGTTCCTCCGCCGTCCACCAGGTGGCGCTGCTGCGCTGAAGTTCCCCGGAGGCGCGCTGGAATGCCCTGAAATTCACCGGCCTATACCTGGTGAAGGTAAGTGTAATTTTCGCTACACATTTTTTTTCTTAAATGTGGCGGTTTTTCAGAATCCGTCGGGTTTTCTTTCGGCCACGCCCCCTGATTTCCGGCGCGTGCATGCCAGCGCCGATGCGCCACAATCCGATCGCGTGCGCCAAAATCCCGGGGCAATTCAGGTACAATCGGCGCAAATCGGAAATATTCGGGTAACACGTCGGGAAAAAGCGAATCGGGCCCTTAGTAAATGACCCCCATTGTGTCAGGATTGTTTTTCCTTTGGATTACATATGAATCCAGGGGGAAAAGCGTGGTATGACTCCCTATGGAGGAATACAGTGGTCCATACAATAGGTTTCATTGTATGCTAGATTCCCGAGATAAATTATGGATGGTAAATAATGGGGCATATTTACTAAGGGCCGTGCGCTAGTTTTCTGGTGGACATTGCATGTTCTTTTAGGTGCAAGCTGCTTTCATGCGACACAAATTTCTGCACTGAAGGGGTGTTCCGGTGCTCAGTCAGACCGTGTGCCAGATTTATCATGAAAAAAACTACATAAATGTGTTGCACGCCACATGTTAAAGGTGCAGCAAAATAAATTGTTGCACTCTCTCAGGGCACGCGGTCGTCGCTAGATTCATGAAGAATGGGTCACCAAAAATTATGAATCTGGTGCCTTCTGCACACTACACAGGCAAACTGCACATAGTACAGACTGCACTGTTCTTAGTTAATGAGGGACAATATTTGTAAACTCCTTTGTATGGTTTAGTCCAACAGCAAAACGCACAATGTTCTCTATTGTATGACAATTGTTTCACTTATAGATATTTAACAATAGAAATGATATATGTTCCTTCCCTCCACAGGATTATCGCTTGAATATCTTTCTGCGGCAGAAGTGGAATGACCCGCGCCTCGCATACAGTGAATATCCAGATGACTCATTAGATTTAGATCCTTCTATGTTGGATTCTATTTGGAAACCAGATTTGTTTTTCGCTAATGAAAAGGGAGCAAACTTCCATGAAGTAACAACAGATAACAAGCTTCTGCGGATTTTTAAAGATGGAAATGTTCTATATTCTATTCGGTGAGTTACACCATTTATTTGATAACAAGTGTTTTAAAAGTTTGGTTTAAGGTGCAAACCATTTTTTAAGTTGTAAAATGAGGAAGAAGTGAATCCTGTGGGATGTCCACTTATGGGTGGAGGGGGGGTTTCAGAGAATTTGTTGGACTTCAAATGGTTTCAAATGTATTAGCTGTGTGAGCAAGACTAATTACAAACATCAAGGAATACATTGATGACCATTTAAATGGACCATGTAAATGCAAACTAGGAGAAAAAGTTTCAGATTGTTCACAGTGATGGAAACTGAATGAAAATACCTAGGCCAGTGATGGTGATTTTTTGAGAGACTGCCCAAACTATAACCGAACCCCACTTTTAAATGTCAATCACTTCTCTGCTACAGCTTTAAAATGCATCAACATCCTATGTTTACCTGGCAGAGGAGAAACCATGGTCACAAAGGTGGTTCTCCCAGGGTGAGGCTCACCCATTGCACTCTGGTTGGGCTGACCCCTGTGGTTGTAATAATTGTATCACCCTCCTGAGGACACTGATAACATTAAAAGAAATAAGAGAAATTCAGGGTCTCCGGAAGAGGAAGGGTTTAGAGACAGAGATCCAAAGATTATCCAGCCCTGTCCACATCTCCTTACTTCTTACCTCCTTCTAGTTAGCCCAGAATGTGGCAATATCCCTAACTAGGGCACTTCCTGGGACTACAAGAGTGGCCAAGACTGCAGGAGCGCTGCCTGGCAAACTCCATGCTGGGAAAACAGCATCTCAGAGCTTCTCAGCAGAGAAGGCTCTGATGGCCACAAATGGCCTATGCTAGGCTTTTTGATGGCTTATTTTTAGAGATGAGCGAGTATACTCGTCCGAGCTTGATGCTCGTTCGAGTATTAAGGTACTCGAAACGGCTCGTTGCTCGGACGAGTAACTCCATTATTACAACGATACTTTTCTTTGGGGCTGCGCGTTTAAAGGTCTTGAAATTTATCTCTTTCTATTTAAACCACATGTTATTTATTTGATACAATGTTTTAAAGTTGGGTTTAAGGTGCAAACCATTTTTTAAGTTGTAATGAGGAAGGAATCCTGTGGATGTCCACTTGGTGGAGGGTTTTCAAAAATTATTGGACTTAGGTGGTTTCAAATGTATTACTGTGTAGCAAGACTATACGAACATCAGGAACATTGATGACCATTTAAATGGACCATTAAATGCAAACTAGGAGAAAATTTCAGATTGTTCACAGTGATGGAAACTGAATGAGAATTCCTAGCCAGTGATGATGATTTTTTGAGAGACTGCCCAACTACAAACCGAACTCCATTCTAAATGTCAATCCCTTCTCGCTACAGATAAACTTTTAACATCCATGTTTACCTGGCAGATAAAAAACCAGTGTCACAAAGTGGCTATCCCAGGTAAGGTTCACCCTTGCGCTGTGTTGGCTGACCACTGTGGTTGTAATAATGTATCACCCTCGCGAGGACACTGATACCATTAAAAGAAATAAGAAAAATTCAGGGTCTCCGGAAGAGGAAGAGTAGAAGGGTCTAGAGACAGAGATCCAAAGATTATCCAGCCCTGTCCACATCTCCTTACTTCTTACCTCCTTCTAGTTAGCCCAGAATGTGGCAAAAAATACCCTAATTAGGGCACTTCTGAGTGCCACCAAATGGCCCCCCATATTTCCAACACTTCTCCAATCAAGGTGGGGAAGGTTTGATAGATCCCATGTCTCATAGATTGCAATAGATTTGTTAGCTATTTTTTGGTACCACAACAGATTTCTCGGAAGGAAATAGACTGATACTCTGGGTGAAGCAAAGGGGCTAACAAGGTTTATTAATAATGTCATATTGCACAGTACTACACAAAACAGCCATATAACCACCATGATCCCTGCTAATATTTTCAAGAAATGTTACCAGTTTTGACGAAGACATCTTCATCCTGTGGAGATTTTTTGTACGGCAGGAAAACACCAAGACAGGTAATGAAGCGGAGAAATATTAAACGCGAGTGCAACAACTGTGTTGTTTTAAAGGAAATCTTCTCACAGCCCCAATCCCAGAGAGAACCAAAACTTTAATTGTCTACTGATGAGGGTTTCAAGTATCACCCAAATAGATGGGTAGGATGCTACTTCTCCTAGCTAACTTAGCTCTTCTCACACGTCTTACTATCCTTCAACACAATTTGCTTTCTTTCTTTACGATGAAATAGATTAAATACACCTGTGGCCATAGAGGGCCCTGTGTTACCAATTGCAAAATCTGGCAAGCCCCACTCTCCCAATCTTAAGGTACTATGAGGATGTTTCTCTTTCGCTGTTTCTCACTGTGTCAAAGGTCAAGCATGGTAAACTTGAGAAGGAAACCAAACACTCTGCAACTATGTTTTTCGCAATATGGAAAAGAACCCACAACCCTCCACAGCCCCTCCTTTAGTCTCAGTGCTCTGCTCCTAGAGAACCGTCTTGTGCTCGCTAACATGACTAGTCAGACCACATTCCTTTTCCAGAAGGAAGAAACCCTCACTGTAACAAAGAAGAAAAGAATACCGTGTTACTCGCATGCCATCTTTGTCTGTGCACTGAAAGGATGAGCATGTAATATCCCTCCTTTTTAATAAGACTACCTTGGCGTTACCCAATGAGCATAGTAACTAACCTACTTATGTTACGCATAATATTAAAGTTTCCTCTCTCGGCCAAATTTCACAGTTTTTTGTCAACAACTACTAATAGTCAGAGTAATCAACTGAAAATCAGTTTACTGAAGAGTATGGCAGCTCTGTACCTTTTTGATGACTTTACTTTCTGTACAACTGTAGATCTAACAACCTAATACTACTATACTACTGATAACCATCTTGCCCAATGTTACCCTTCGAGCTAGCTAACAGTAACATTCAAAATGTTGTGTGCACAATAATAAAGGTAACTCTATTGTTTTTCTGCTTTTCAGTAAATTTTTTGATAAATATTAGTCTGTATTATTATTTCGTTCAAGCTTGCAACCTTTTTTCACATTTCTATAGGGTAGACTACCTTTCACTTAACTTTGCTCTCTTATCTGTACCAATCTTATGAATTTATCTTTTATCTCGTATTTTTTTGTAGTACTAGTCTATGTTTGTTATTGAGTTAGTAGGATTTCAGAAGTGCTGAAATGTTGTTCAACAAATCTCAAGCCAAACAAAAAGAAACCCAGGCTAGATTTCCATACATTCTGTTATATACTTGCTTGTATTCATCAGGGAGACGGATAATTCCAAGAATGGCAGTAAGCATAACCATAATCTCCTCAAAGTTAAATTACATTATACAACTTTTATTGTATTTTATGGTTTATCATATGTTCAATACAAGTGCAGATTTTTTCTTTGCTTGTGAAACATTAGTCAACTTAAAGTCTATTCACTCCTTATTTTGTGTTACCAAGTGCGGTGACTGTAATATGTAAGACAATTACTTCCGAATACAGTAAATAAGTACAATATAATATAAAGGAAATCTTCCATCAGAACATTGTAAACAGGGGACACTACTCATAGATTCCAGGCCAATGTGATGTGTTAAATCTTCTTATATTTGTTATCCATGACTTCCATCCTTCTAAATCACACTTTTAAAATAGATGCAATTAACCAGGAATAGTCTGGTGGCTTAAGCGACGCTACTCCATGATGTATATTTACAGGCCTGGTTATACACTGTTGAAAGGCAGTGGAGGGGCAGATGTGTCCTCCTCGACTCAGTGTAGTAAGGCTCATAGTCACATGTTTAGTGTATCAATTTGGTGTAAATATGAGGAGGCACAAATAAAAACATAAGGAGACCAGAATGACATTATAAATCCCCCCTCCATAGAGTATCCTTGTGTGCCTGTCTTAATTGTGTGAGGTGAAACCACATAGTTCCTCTCTTCAGTCTGGCTTGAAATGAATCCCGTCTTCAGGTGTAGAACAATCAAGTAGGAGGAAATGCTAGGCCAGCAGAAAAGTTCACAGAAAAAAGTCCTGCCTTACTGTGACACAAATCACGTAAACTTAGATAGATCTTTGCCATTCTATGTTTTCGTAAGACACAACTATCTTGCTCCATGGATGAAATGACATCATGATTGGCAGTTACCCATATAGCTTGCCCGCCCAAAGCTAAAATATAGGCTACTTTTGCCAAAGGGGATTGCACTCACCACTTTGCAGAAGGATGTGAATAGAAGGACCGAGTATTACTCTATTTTATTAGTTCACTTAGCTTATTTCCTGAACACAGGGGAACTTCTATGATCTCCCCAGATAAGCCAAAAAGTAAAGTCAGGATTCGTCGTGCAGGATAGACTGGCTATACTCTCGCTATCCCTATGTAATCGCCCCGATTCTTTTTGAACTGCCCGCGGTGCTAGGAGACTATGACCGATAAAAGAGTGGTGGCCGTGAACTGTCCTGACCCGTACGAAATCCTCACAAGTGTATGAAGATCCACCTATCTCATGGCTTAGTAGACTGTACTGAAATGAACCTTATTGCTTGATCAGTTCATCAATAATGCAGATAATGATGATAGATAGATAGATAGATAAGATAGATAGATAAATAGATAGATAAATGCTAGATGAGTGAATCTAGTCTCTTTACAGTATAAAGTCTCGTTTGGCTTTTAAAGTATTAAATATTTCAATATTGCTTCAGAAAGCTTATTTCTTGCCTCCGACAAGTAGTTATAACATCACCATGCCTGAAACACAACTAGCTAAATTTGACTCCAGGGTCAATTGTTAACATTTTTTTAATGAGGGCCATGATCAGGTCATATGCAGCGCGGGAAGGTTTGTCAATATGAAATGAGTTATCAAGCAATATTAGACGTATGAATGATTTCAAGCACCATGTATACCAAGGCTTTACACCCAATATCTAACTCAATATATCATTCTATCATCTTTTTCAGAGTCTCAGATGGTTCACAAAGCTGAGAAGATGATTTTTCTGTTGACAGCTATGTCAGCACTGGAACTGGTGATTCATCATCTAAGAATAATAAAAAATGCTAAGAGGTCAAACACGTCTCAATGCTGCGTGCTGTGCCTCTCCTCTCTTACCATCAGCTGTGAGGGTGGTATAGGAAACTTTTATCATTCGTATAAACAATTTTTAATTATTTTTTCCACTATTTTGAATAAATTAACATACAATGATGGAAACTGTAAAGTTATTTAATTAAGGTACTAACAGTTCACAACACACAAAATTTTTTTAAAATGAAATAGTATAATGATTATATTTAGAAACAAAGATGGCACATACTACTTTCAATTTTTTAGATTCAGTATAATTCCTGTCATTTTCTATGACACTTCATTGAATGAAGGTATTTAGAACATTTTCAAACATGAAAGTAACAACTGCGGGCAAGACATTTTCAGAACAATAGAATGTAACATCGTGCAGACCAAAAAACTCAGCAGCATTAATGCTTGATGTTAATACTGTAAGGAGGGCCTTGTGATGATTATCTTTTCATATGTTTTTTTTCTCTATTTGTCCAGGCATTTTTTCACTCATATCCTTCCTTCACAGAACATTGTTAGTTTCTCAGTTGTAAGGATATTTAGGATGGATTTCCTTTATTCTGCTATATTGCTATAGTTGTGCACCCAAGTGAATTCTATCCATTTTCTGCGTCTGGTATATGGATTAGAATGCAAAGCTGATAGTAATGCACCACATCTGCGGGTATAATCCTTCCTTCTTCTGAGGCCCTACCTCTCCTGTGCCCCAAGTAGAGTTGTAGGTAAGGGGATACAAAAGTTACAATTTCTGTCGATGCATAAGCAACTGGCTGGTTTTTTTGTGGCTTTTAAGTTACAAAACATATAAGCCTATGATTTCCCCTAACAAGCTCATGTCTTTTTTTAGTTTACAAAATATTATTTCACCTGACACATAATATAATCATTTGGACCCATATTTTTACATGTTTTACATTAGAAGATTTATTGGGTATTACGTAAAGCATCCTTTAGACAATCCTTGTGCTGTTCCCACACCCTCACAAAATTTCCATGTGCTCTTGCTTTCTCTTTCCTTGTAGCTGAACATCACTACTGATATGTTTGTATCAGATGAACAGTTTTTTCTAACAACAAACTTTTCAAATAAGCCACACATGGGCATGATTACTTACCACCACCCCCATTCCGCGATCCAGCGGCGCGTTCACTCTGCTCGGCTGGATTCGGGTCCGGCCGGATTTCATGATGGTGTTTTCCTACCTCCGCCTTCCACCAGGTTTGGCGCTGCTTTGCGCTGAAGTCCGCATGGAATTGCCTCCCAATACAACCGGCTATGCTGGATGAAGGTAGTGAAATTTTCGCGACACAAATTGTTTTTTTAAATGCGGTCTGTTTTTTTTTTTTTAATTTTTTCCGATCCGTCGGTTTTTCCTCTGTTCAGCCATCGCAACCCCCGATTTCCGTCGCTCTCAGCCGCGTATCCCTGTCGCCTCTCCCACTCCGCATTCGCGTGCGCCAAAAATCGTGGGAATTCGAGGGCCAATATCGTGGGTAAATCGCCAATCGGAAATAATTCGGTAACACTCGGGAACCGCGACTATCGGGCCCTTAGTAAATGACCCCCATAATCTTCCTGGATGTAGTACTATCCAATATACTGTAGCATGTTGTAAATAGCAGCTAAAAAATAGGTTTTCTGCTATGTTGCTGAGTTTCCCATAATGGTACCAACATTAATGTAACTAACGTCACCGAGGTTGACCGGGACTGCTCTTTTTAAAATAACATGGTTCTGCGGCGAGAAAAGGACTTTTTGGATGAAGCCATCTCTGCTCCCCTGTCCACCCCTTTGGTGAGATACAGCTCTCATATCTGCTACTGCTATCATATAACTGCTCCTCCAGTCTAGTTTCCTTTACCACTAGTTAGCGAATAAGGGAGAAAGTGTATACTGAGGGGAGGAAGAACAAGGTTGACGTGATGATTTACTCGTTAGTATTACCAATTGGTCTCATGTTACGTTTATTGGGGCCAATCTACAACCAATAACGAATATTACTAGAAAAATTATAGAAAAAGAGACACAGGAAGAAATATCCCTCTTCTTTTTTAGAAATGATTGTTCAACAGATACACCATTCTTTATACATATTTTATCTTTCTTTATAATTGCTAAATATTATAAATAATAAAATATACTAGAAATATCTGGAACTTTTATATTTTATTTCTTTTTTTTAGCTATCTGTTTGTTCACCCGTTTTCTTTTTTTGATAAATCTGTTTGTTTTTTTTTCGTCTCCTATGCATTCATTTTAAATATACTGTTGGGTTATGGGTCGTTCTCCATTTTCTTTGTATTGTGATGTTTCTGGAAATATGAACCTACGCTATTTGATACACACATACATACGTAAGCCTCTGTCTCCCTAGTACAGGAGTAAATTGTAATGAATCCACTTTTTCTGGGCAATTAAATAGCAGTTCCCATTTTGCCTTCACTTTGGATCCACCAGATTTACTTCATTCATCTCTGATTGATAATACAACAAAGAAACTAATTCTCTTTTAAATGATTGAGGCCAACAACGGTTCAAAACAGCATCATAAGTGCTGGGAGTTTTTAGAGCGCCTTGGCGACAATCACTTTCTCCATCTAATAATAATTCCTTGCTAATCGTTCCATGTGATCAGAGTTAGGATTTATGTACATAATGCCTGTGGTATAGATCCGACGGCTAACCTAAGTTGCATGTACTAATGGACCTAATATTATCAGTATAGACAGAGGTACTATCATAATATGCAGGTTTCACTAATCTAATTCAGAACGTGTATTAAAAGCGGAAACAAAATTATAAATAAAATTTGTCCACAGTTTTAAATCTTGTTACTATGTATGTATACAAATATATGTCATGAGTTTAGTGCCATCTCCGGCAAAGGGACACTCCGCGGATCTACATTATTTTGTAATCTTTAGAATTGGACATTTCAAATTTCCTGTCTATGTAGATGATGATATGTGAGTTTGCAATTGATTTGAAAGGCTCCTATGAACACTTTCTAACTGTTGTGGTGCCCTAGTGGCATACAAGAGTCTGATAGGAGGGATAAACTGGCTACAACAATGATGTCCTGGGCACATGGGAAACATGTTCATTGCCACCCCAGGACCACATTCATTGGCTTGACCAGAGACTAGTGGAAGTGGGATATCGGGTCCAGTGGGGTAACGTTTAGGTATAGAAGTATTTCCCGGTACTGGTGGCAGATGAGCTCCAGAGTGGCAATACACATGTCCAGGCTTAAACATATAATCCTAAGGGTGATGATTTTAGATAACCAATCCTTGTCAACCAAAAGGCAATGTTGAACTATAGCAAAATATCATAAAATCTTAAAATCTGATCACCTTGTACTTGCCCATTGAAAGGAGAGGTAGGAAGAACCACATCCAGAAATACTGTATGACTTATATGATATTATGAGTGGAGACTCCATAAAATCTGGGTTCGGGCGCGACACCTAATTCTATAAAACTGTCCCAGGTTTTGGGGTTAACAAACGTCGGCCCCCCCGTCTAATATCCCTCTTTGCTGTTCGCGGATTGTGTCGCTTCTACCACTAACACTGTATGGGTTATTCACAGCAATTTATGTATTGAGCACTGCTACACCAGATCATATATGGAGGATGATCAAGGTTGATGAATAGCACTTGGCAACAAATAGACCAGCCAACATTAGTAACATGATGCTTAGTGTTTGGATGAAATAACGAACCTTGCTTAAAATCATTATATAAAACATGATGGAGCATTACAAGATTCACAACATCATAAAGTTCTTAATATATCGAATCCCCAGTAAATGCAGTGACAGTGCATGTAATCACATATATAAAATGGTGAACACACACTGTAAAGACTCGTGGTTTTGCTCTCTGTCCCTTGTGCTCTCTTGTGTTGGTGTCTACCATTTATAAAATTAGCTATTCCTTCCTTCCTTTCACCAGGGGACGCCAGCCTTTTTATTTATCCTTATTGGGTGGCGTACACGTCCTCGCGCCCTCTATGGAATTAGTTGTTGTGGTTGGAATTTTAATTGAAGAGTTATAAGGCGGAGAGTCCTTAACATTAACATTGCCTGTATTACTTTTCAACCTCATTCCTATATCCAGCATGACATTAAAATATAAATATATATTTTTCACTGGAATATATTTTACTATGGACATTGCATAACAAGGGAGGTATAACATCCAATGTTTCTTTGTTGGAGTCATACATACAGAGGTTATTTGTGCAAAAATTATTGTAATACTCTTAGCTATGCTTCATCGATATCTAGATTCCACCTATCTGTCAGCTTTAATCCGACACCAATCACTTTTTTCTCACTAGCTGAGGTGGCAGATAAGTATTTTTTTTCTTCTTTTTGGGGGACCCTGTGGATTTAAGTTTAGTGTAGTCAACAATAAAGATATCACTGACCATATTGTTGGCTTGTTAATTTTTGAGTAAGATTTTACTTTGTATTCTATTCTAAGATTGTATATATGGTTGTGAGTAGAGGGGTCGGACTTAGAGATCTCCTTAACGTGAGTTTACTCTATTTAACCGCCACGCAGTCGTTGTGAGCTTATAGCCACTGATGCTCCACTAGGGTGAGACTGGAGAAATTAAAAATAATTTTTCAAAAACCTAATACATGATGGGGGATTAAGTCCCAAACCAGTCTGTGGATTGCGTGCTCTTTTCAGTACACGTGGTAGGTAAGATTTTTCTGAGGATTCATTATATGTTGTTTGATTGCAACTGTCTCATTTTTTGCACAGTAATAAAAAAATTGCTCTCAATTGGCACTTTATATTCAAAGAAAATGCCAGGTTTGAAATATTTTAATAGCTTTTGCTGACTACTAATCACATCCAACCACTCCCACCTCCACCATTGTCCGAGGGCCTGAAGTTCACTCGGCTCTCCTGAGTCTTGTGAGCGCTCGTTGTTAAGGAAGACTCATCTCTGCAAGCAAGGGACTTACGCTTTGCTGCACTCACAAGACTTCCCAAAAGCCTTGGAATGGGGGTTGTGAGTGTATGCTATGCTAGGCGTCATAATATTATCCCTGCTAAAAGATGTCCTAAGGGGTCTACAAACAGATTTTTCTCTGACATAAAGCCATTGCGCCAAAAGCAAAAACTTTTTTTTTCACTATGTGAATACATTTTCGTTATGTAGATAGGAAAACTTGGCCTCAGTGCTCTTTGAAATGCCTCTCTTTATTTTACTATAATGCCGGACCACAATGAAATCTAGTTAATGTGAAGTGGTATAGCCAATCCGTAATCTTTTTCCAATGGAACAGACTCCCACTTGTGGACAGCACTGTTCAGTTCTTTATTATGCACTCGTCAGCACACGTGTCTTTGCATTCTAGTAAGTAAATATGCCAAATGAATCACTGACGAATTTTTTTTTTTTCATAAATATTAACATTCTAGGGATAATAAGATCTTCCCGGGGCATTGTGAGTGCTGATCTTGCGACACAATTGTCTGCTTTTTAAATTCCGCGGGTTTGTCCGTTTGTTGCATTCAAGCCGTCGCCATGCGTCCACATCCCGATCGTTTCGCTTGGCCAAAAAACCCCTGTTGCAAGTTCAGGGCAAAAGAGTAAATTTCATTAAAAACCCGAACACAAGTGCGGTCATTCGGCTACCCTTCGTAAATGTGGCCCCACAAGCATTACACCTTATTTATCATTAGTCAGCTCCTTGGGATCAGTTTCTATTTCTATTTTTGGAGCTTCCCTCCCTGCCCACTTCACTAAGGTGGGCATTGGCCCTCTAATGAATATTCTTGTGGTCCTCTTCTTACTATGAATTTTTTTTTTCGAAAAAGTAAGAAAAAGCTCGTCAAAATGCAATCCAAATGGCACCGGTATCCGAATCACTAGGGCAGGGGGACAGTGGTGAAAACATGGTACTTATGATGAGCTAAATTAGAAAAGACGGGTCGGCAAAAGGAGGAAATGTGAAAAGGTGAGGAGGGCGCTGCCAGTATATAGGACATTTATGCGGGATGCTCTAAATGAAGTACAATTGTGGGGGTTCCAAGAACAGAGATTGGTCTACTAAAATCACTCGTAACTGTGCAAAGTACTTTTAATGCAGTGTTCCTCTATTAGCACATCTGCGTGCTGGAGGCCTAGGGGAGCAATTGAGGAAATCTCAAACAAATGGATGGTCCGCATAAGCGACCTTTGCACCCACAAGTTTGCTTGCTTCCACTCACCCCTGACCAACTTTCATGATGTACCAAAGCATCAAAATTGACATTCCTCCAATCGCTGCACATGAATCAAAACCAATATTAATAATTTCCGGACTAACATATTGGCTATGCCCTCTATTCATTCTCCGCGCTGAACCAATAAGTGGATCAAATGTAACTGATCAATAAATAACACTATATTCCCCCCTCCTACGGTCTTTTAAAACTGGAGAAGAATGCAAATTACATTCAAATGCGCTACCGTCATTAAGATGATTACAGGTAGGCAATCTGCATTTTTCCATGATAAATTTGTCATATTCTAGTGATGCTGCATTGATTCCGTCTTCTACTTTCAAGCATAGGACGCATATACGTGTGAGTGTCATGACTTGGTCATATACTGAATGACACAAATGTCTGTGTACGATGTATTGCTAAAAGCGCCAGGATTATACTACACTGAATGAAAACTACCATCGAGATACTGACGATATTTTAACATTAGATGTTGGGCAGATCTCCTTACTGGTTCCTGATAGCTTTTGACACCAAGATTTGTTAAAGTTGTCTCTAGCATAAATTTGAATAAGCATTTCATTATGGCCGATAAGCATCATTAGGTTGCAATGCATCTGCCTTAATTCGTTTAACATACTGCAACTTTAATATCTAAAGGGAAGTCATAACTGTGAGCCGCGGAAACATTCCGTCATACATGTAATTTGTGCGATCGACATCACCTAGGCCTGGCACTCTATTGACTCAAAGGACATATAGTCATATGATGACATCTGAAATGACAGTTTTGTAACAAATACTGTGCGCATCAATGCATTATGGAGGGTGTCAATCCTCCCTATAGGGTTTGAATGCATTCTCTGCAAGCCACGTTGTTTTCTAATGTACTGCTGAATTTTGGCATCTATACCCTCAATCCCCAGTTGCATAGCAAGAGATGACTAACAAAGGGACCTGCCAAGAATTGAAGCAGAATGTGAGAAACACAGCTCGCGCAGCTTCCATAAGTAGGCTCTTTGGACCACGTCTAAAAGTCTATACAACATTTCAGGCCTAGAACTCCATGCATTTTTATATTTTGACTAGTCATGTTATAAAGTCTAAAAAGTGCTTGTTTGCAAAAATTATAGTCCTGAACAATGAAGTTTTATACTATGGCCTCGCCTAAGTATCAGGTGAATCTTGACACATGCCTTAGCAGTGTGTTCTACTGCTTAGCTCTTTCCCCCCACGTGCAGTAAGACAGAGGATGACTAAACAAGGCTGCAAAGATGTGCGCTTTCATTGAGAGACACAGCCTTACTCCTCAGATCAATCGGTCCGGTAGGCTCATGCACTCATTTCATGGATGCTTTTTTAAAAAAAGTTTGCATACGTAGTAAGGCTATTAACTATTAGGCTATATACTACATTCTTATGCATGAGTAGAAATAAAATGTTCTCTTAATTGGGTACATCTTCACATAATGATCGGGATTTGGTATAACTCAACGAGTTGTGACCTTTTTAGGGGTCCAGAATTTATCGATGTCTTCCTATTCTAGGATTTACTTACAACATCATGGTTGTTGTCAAAACGACTGCAACAAGCATTTCTTTCGTATTCTACAAGAACGGTGCATAATTGTAATTGTGATTGGTGCTTGATTTTGTGACTTAGACACCATCATTGAAAGGAATTGAGGCCATGTGACATTGATGTCCAACATCTTGGGTTTGGGGGTGAATAAGACTGTGTCCAAAATTAAACCAACAGTTTGATCATGTCTCATACATCTAAGGATAGGCAATCAGTTATAAAATATAGTGATATATGTATGTTATAAATATATAGTGAGAAATCCAAGACGTCTCCACAGGGTGCAAAGCTCCATTAGATCCTGGCAAGATCCTTGTGCAATAGCAAAAAAACGTAGTCATTAACTAACAAACTTCAAAAAAATTCTAGGGGTTCACAGTTTATAAGAAACAATGTTTTTGGTGTGAACCACTTCATCATTAATCATCTTAACATAACAGAACTTTAGCAATGTTCACTATTGATCAAACAGACCCATTAAAATTGGTTTGGTCAAATCTAAATATTCTGATCTGGGTCGGTAATGAACTGGTGACCCCAAACCAGTAATACCAAAAGTGTTATTGCTGGACATTGGATTCAGGAAGATTATGGCGCCAACACAACCATCCTGCTGCCAACTCCACACAACCGCATTGGTGAGGACATCCTTTCAAAATGAACAGTGCCATGCAACCCCAGCAGATGCTCATGTCTCGTGGCCATTGGTTATTTAAATTCTCCGGCAATGCCTTGTATGTGATATTATAAATACCATCGTTTGCGTTAAAACAGTTGAGGTAAGTTAACCTTGAAACCCGTCCATAGAACTATCCATAAAAGGGGATGTGTGATCTACATCTCCAATCAGTATACCTCTTAAAGGCACTCTTTGTGTCACATATACCTTAACATTGAACCTAACTAGGGGTAGTGTCCTGCATCATAAGCATGCCTCTTTGACAAAACATGGTCTGAATGCATATTAAGACAATTTCATAGGATAGGGTTATACGTATTTTCGTATGGTTCTCGTTAACTCTATTATGTTTTACACATTATATGCCTTTACCCCAACTGTGCTTGTATAATGGTTTTCCAGTTCCTGTGTGAAAATTAAGTATACACAGGGCACATTGAACCTATGACGCACATCAATAGTGCACCAATCTTTACTTGCATATAATTAAGTATATACTACGGCAATCCATGCCAAACATTTTCTAAAGTATGCCATGCTTCTAATCGTAGGAATCTATGATCCTGGACTGACAATGACTTCATTATAGTCTCATCCACATTGATGCTGGCTTCAAATGGTGTGATTTTTCCATCAAAATTTTAAGGTGATTCCTGTGTGGATTACTTTTACCAAGGGTGATCTTGGCTGTTCTTGACTTTCCGTAATGTAGCAAACTGACTGTTTGGATACTTAGTTGATGCGGAACGCATGAATGGACCACAGAACCATATCTGTTGTACACAATACAAATGTCATGGTTCTCACTTACGCTCAATATTTACAAGTTTATGTGTATCGGCTGATAGTAATTCTTACCGTAGATATAATTAGGGAGCAGAGGCTTCTATTTTTTATTGTCACCAGACCTTTGTATATGTCAAAGAAGTGTGCAGTTGATATGTAAACATGTCCCTAAAAAAAAGTCATGAATGTATGTAGAGAGATAGCTGTGTGACTCAGTCTATTTGAATGTAAAGAAGATTGCCTCAGCAACTCTCCATTATACAAATTTTGCATACAGAACCTCAGAACATCCATAAAAAGGATTCCACAAGTCCAGAAGCAAGAATACTTACATAGTGGTATCTGTGTCTGTATATGGCAAATAAGGCACCAACGAGCATGCATTTTCTTCGGATGTGACCAAAAGAAAATAGAATATGAATATGTAAAACGTAACAATTTTCTGATGAAAAAGCTTTAAAAGTAATAATATACTTTCGACCTTTTTGTGCCCAAAATGATAAAACATGCCGCTTAATCTGTGAAAATCAGCAGTAAGTAGTTTTCATGACATTGACTGCTCATCTCAATGTGGTTTATAATAACTTCCTTACAAACAGTGCTTGTAGGATATACAATGTTAAGTGCCAAAATGTTTTCTATAAATATCACATTACATAATTGTTGGTTTTATATTTTTGGACCATCACAGCAATAATACAGATGATATCCCACATTTGAGTCAGTAAGATCACCAAGTTTTCAGATATTCTCATGGTTAGAGTAAATGATCCAAGATTACAATTTGGTAGAAGTTTTCTTTTGCCTGTGAAGAGGGCCCCCCACCCCATCCAATTAAAAAAATATCTGGTTATTTTTGATATCGGTGTGAACGAAAACACAATTTTTAAGTGTCCAGGGTCCTGCTTTGTCAACAGGTGATGTGCCCCTAGATGCGCCTGCCCCCCGATCTTGCTGCAGATGGTCCTCTCGCCCTGAGCGCAAGAGTGCTCACATTATGGCTGTGCCCCTTGACCCTATGATCACTTCTAGGCCGAACGGTTAACTACAATGCCTATGACTTTTAAGATGCAGTCAAAGTAAATGCGATATACCCCCTTCACATATGAGTAGAATATGTACTGTCATGCTCCTCGTTCTGAGACTGAGAGTGAAGGTCTGATCATTGGGATTCAAGCCCTTTATGTACATCAATCATCAGTCCACGTTTTTTGATAGTTTTTTTCTACTTTACTTACATTATCTACTTAAATGACCTCATTGTTCACCTATAATTATCTTCAAAGCATTTTCTCACAAGGGGTAGAATTATTCGCATTATCCATAGTTTTTTATTAAGCATTCACTGTGAGCCTTCTAAGAAATCGAACTTCCATCATTTCCACTTATCTCAGATATTTAGGTTTTTGTTTAATTTAGCATATATGAGTTGCCCCAAACTCCATTATTTAATGAGTGATATCACTTTTGCACAAGACATCAGATTTGGTAGTTCATTTCATCGACGTATCTAGAGAGCAGTAAGAGAAGGCAAATGTGTTAATCACACCAACAACTATGCAATCCTATGTTCTGATTTAATATAACTCATCCCTCGCTGTCGTCTTTAGATATAAGTTTGCTAGCGTCAATCGGCAGTCTGAGTATCTATTGTGGTTTAACGCAATGTGAGCAGATTCACATTCGGCTAAAAAGCAAAATGGTTGTGACACCATGAACATAAATCCTCTTCTTAAGCTAGCATAAGAGATTTGCTCCCAAAACACTGCAATATGTAATAAAAGGCATATAGAAGCCACCGTCTCCAATTGTTTATTCTTTCTATGGTGTGTGCGTGCAACTGTCACAGGCTCAGGCCGAGGACCAGTACATTAGAAATATGTTGGCGGCCCGAGTGAGATCGCAAAAATAGATATTAATCAAACTTTTAAGATACCAAAATCCAAAACTTTTAGTTTGTACATACATCCTAACACTACATCCATCATTAGATGGTCATTGGCTGAATCCACTGATGGTGATTTGGCACGAGACCGTCTATGTATATGGAGGGTCACCAAATACTTCCTCAAGAGCTGATTAAAAAATGTAGTTATCTGGTTTTGCCTCATCTGTTTGATGCCAAAATTGAGTTGTGGATGGCTTAATTGCTAGTCAAAAGATTTCCCCTGAAACCATACTAAATTTATGAGTGTCCCTTAGTAACTTTCTTACAATTGCTGAAATTAACTTTCCTGGTTTATATTGGAATCTACAGGGGGTGTAACAAGGAAGGCAGGCCCCCATTAGCATGACTTTTTATGGTGGGGTCCTCCATCCAGCTAAAAATATACAATACACATCATATATACAACACCATACGATGCCATATACATCAGACACACTCAATATCCCACGTATCCAGTGTATGTAGGTATATAATATATATATATATATATATATATATAATATATATATAATTAGCAAGCAAGTTTCCCAGTTTACATTCAAGATAGTGCCATAGGTTTCTCTTAAGTTGATTTCTATGTAAGTCGGAAACTAGATCCAGACAAAAATAGTTTTTCCCCAATGACAATTTGGGGCAAAACAATTTTTTGCTGTAATGGGACCGTTGGATTATATGAATACGTTTCATTACAGACCACTTACTAGCTGATCATGCAGTCTGGACAAACTAAGCACCGATAGCTTTACAGAGTCAAAGGGGCAGAGGGTCTGTCTTTAACTAGGGGTCCTCTGTAAAAGTCCCGTGTGGTCCAGTTGAATGGTCAACAAAAAACGCTGTGTGGGTCCTTATGGGATACATTACCAGTGGGTGTAACTAACGTGGTAGCCCCACATAGCAGCCACTCTGTTGGACTTCCCCCAGTGTCAGTGGGGCCTGCCCCGACATACAACTAAATATGGAGGATTCTGCATCATATTTACATATTACATATCTATATCATATTGACAATGTACATGCATAATATTATCTAACACACATGTGTTACACTGGCTAGGCACACTAAGATAATATATTTGTGTCCACACAAGCCTGTAGGTTTGTGTCAGAAATCCCCTTACGAAGTGTGAACAGAGCTAAACTTAATCGAGGCTGTGGCTACATCATAACTACAAGTCGGGTTTTATATCTACGGGTATTTAGGCTCCATTTACATGAAGCTTATTCGCACGATGAAGATTCCGCTCCACAGGTAGCCAAAGGCGTTCTTGTGAGCTCCCATGTGCGTTTCCAAAGATATATAATATCAGTGTTGTTTTCATAAGTATATGAATCAGAATTCCTGGGGGCTTAATGGTCTAACTATTTTAGCAAACTTTTCAGCATGAATCCCTAGCAAACTAAGGGTGAATTATAACGGTTGTGGCTGTGATCGTCAGCTGAGAAGGGGTCTGTTTTGCCAATTAAGTTTGTGACCCTAATTCTTAAACGGAAGTATATTTTAGTACATTTCATGTACAGTTACAACAGTACTTTATGACTGTTAAGTCTAAATAATAATTCTGTTATAAATTATGTAGTAATTACTTATTGATGTCGGCCGGAGGAACTCACAGCCGCTTTCAGGCGCACGTTTAGTTTGAATCCATAGTCCTGTCCCCATACAGAAGTTGTGGATTGTGTAAAGACACCGAAACTAGATGTACTCATGAGGTTTGCTATATTATAAGGATATCTGTGTTAATCAGAGCATTTTGATGAGTTGGGGCAGATTTACTTTTACTACCTCGTCCGTTTTTCCGCATCCATCGGCGCGTTCTCTGTCGCGGTGTATTCGGTCCGCGGTATTCACTAAGTTTCCTCCTCCCCTCCCGCCGTCCACCCAGGTCGCTGCCTGCGCTGAAGTTCCCCGTAGGCGCGCGCTGGAAATGCCCCTAATTCCCCGGCCTATACCTGGTGAAGTGATGAGAATTTCGCTACACACTTTTTTTTCTTAAATGTGGCGGTTTTCAGAATCCGTCGGGTTTTTTTCCTTTCGGCCACGCCCCCTGATTTCCGGCGGCGTGCTGCCAGTCGCCGATGCGCCCACATCCATCGCGTGCCGCCAAAATCCCGGGGTCAATTCCAGGTCCAATGCGCCAAATCGGAAATATTCGGGTAACACGTCGGGAAAAAGCGAATCGGGGGGCCCTTAGTAAATGACCCCCATTGTCAAGATTGTTTTTTCCTTCTTGGATTACATAGAATATGAATCCAGGGGGAAAAGCTGGTATGACTCCCCTATGGAGGAATACAAGTGTCCATACAATAGGTTTCTTTGTATGCTAGATTCCCGAGATTAATTAGGATTATACATATGGGCCTATTTACTAAGGGGCCGTGGTGCTAGTTTTTCTGTGGACATTGCATGTTCTTTTAGTGCAAGCTGCTTTCATGCGACATTCAATTTCTGCACTCTGAAGGGGTGTTCCGGTGCTCATGTCATGACCGTTGCCAGATTTATCATGAAAAAACTACATACAATTGTTGCACGCCACATTGTAAGGTGCACAATAATTGTTGCACTCTCTCCAGGGCACCGGTCGTTCCCTATTTCATGAAGACATGGTTACCCCAAAAATTAATGACGGTGGCCTTCTGCACCCTACACAGCAACTGCACACAGTACAGATGCACTGTTTTCTTATGTTATAGGTGACAATATTTGAAACTCCTTTGTATGGTTTAGTCCAAACGCAAAACGCACATGTTTCTATGTGTAGACAATTGGTTTCACTTTGATATTAACAATAGAATGATATTATGTTTCCTTCCCTCCACAGGATTTCGTCTTTGAATATCTTTCTACTTGCGGCAAGATGGAATGACCCGCGCCCTCCATACAGCGAATATCAGATGATACTCTATTAATTTAGTATCCTTCTATGTTGGATTCTATTTGGAACCCAGATTTGTTTTCGTCTAATGAAAAGGATTCAAACTTCCATAAGTAACAACAGATAACAAGCTTCTGCGGTTATGTGAAAGATGAAATGTTCTATATGCTATTTCGTGAGTTAAACAACCATTTATTTTTGATAATCAAGTGTTTTAAAGTGTTGGGTTAAGTGCAACCATTTTTTAAGTTGTAAATGAGGAGAAGTGAATCTGTGGGATGTCCCTTCTGTGGAGGGGGTTTTCAGAGAAATTTATTGGACTAGGTGGTGTTTCAAATGTATAGCTTGTGAGCAAGACTAATTAACGAACTCAAGGAATACTGGATGACCATTTAAACTGGACCATGTTAAATGCAACTAGGAGAAACAGTTTCAGATTGTTTCACAGTGATGGAAAACCCTGAATGAAATTCTCTAGAGCCACGTGATGATGATTTTTTGAGAGACTCCCAACTCATCATACCGAACTTCCATTTCTAAATGTCAATCCTTCTCGCACAGCTTATACAATTTTTTAACAATCCATGTTTACCTGGCAGTGAGAAACCATGGGCCCCAAGGTTGCTATCCCCAGGGTAAGGTTCACCTTGCACTGTGGTTGCTGACCACTGTGTGTTGTAATATGTTCAATCACCCTCGCGAGGACACTATAGACATTAAAGAAAAGAACAAATTCAGGGTCTCCGGAAGAGGAAGAGTAGAAGGTCGAGAGACAGAGATCCAAAGATTATCCAGCCCTGGCCCACTATCTCCTTATTCTTACCGTCCGTCTAGTTTAGCCCAGAATGTGGCAAAAAATATCCCTATAGGGCACTTCTGAGTGCCCCAAAATTAAATGGCTATTTATCTTCAATGTTTAATAATATTTAGAAACAAGGAAAATACAGAAACAATTTATTAGCCATGACACAGCCGTCATATGACAGATTGATCTGTAGAATATGCTATGCTTGTCTTCCAGTTGGATACACAATGAATGATCTCATTTTTGAATGGCAAGAAAATGCACCTGTACAGATCGCAGATGGCCTGACTCTCCCACAGTTTGTCTTAAAAGAAGAAAAAGATTTGCGTTATTGTACGAAGCATTACAATACAGGTAATTCTCTCCGGTTCCATTTTCCAGATCCTATTATTGAACTAAAGGTCATGCACAAAATAATATTATTCCATTTTATTATTCTACATTAATAAAAATGTCAATGTAAAGTACCGTATATACTCGAGTATAAGCCGACCCGAGTATAAGCCGAGGCCCCTAATTTTGACACAAAAAAACTGGAAAAACATATTGACTCGAGTATAAGCCGAGGGTGGGAAATGCATTGGTCACAGGCTCCCTCTATTCTCCTGCCCACAGGCTTCTTTTGTTCTCCTGCTCACCAGCTCCCTCGGTACTTTACCAGCTCCCTCTGTTCTCGATCTTTTTTTCATACTTAAGGAAAATACAGAAACAAATTATTAGCCATGACACACGCCGTCATATGCCAGATTGATCTGGGATATGCTATGCTTCTTCCAGTTGGATACAACAAGAATATCTCATTTTTGAATGGCAAGAAAATGCACCTGTACACGATCGCAGATGGCCTACTCTCCCACAGTTTGTCTTAAAGAAGAAAAAGATTTACGTTACTGTACGAAGCATTACAATACAGGTATTCTCTCCTGTTCCATTTTTCCAGATCCTATTATTGAACTAAAGGTCATGCACAAAATAATATTATTCCTTTATTATATTCACTTAATAAAAATTCAATGTAAAGTATATGATCTGCATGATTAATAAAGATGTAACTCCCCACATGCTCTTTTCTCTTATTATAGGTAAAATGCAAATATCAATAGATATGTTTATTGATTACAATCTTTGCAATATAGTTGCTCCTTTTACATAGAAGTACTGTAAATGCCATCAAACAGGGGTGTCATACTCATTTTCATCTCTGCCTTGCAGGTGCTTAACAAATTGTGAGACCATATAAACATAACTACCTCTTTACAGTTAAACAAGCTGTGTAGCTGTAGGGTCATATATAAAGTATTACCTTTGAGTATTTGAGGGAAACCATAAGGCAGAACATATTGTTAAATAACCTTAAACTTTTCTGTTCCGCCTGCCTAGAACATTTTCTTCTTTGGCTTGTTCCCCTATTTGCTGCCACCAGTATCATCCCAACCCAGGGCATTCTCCACATTACTGCCCGTTCTACTCTTGTACCACACATTTCTTGCACTCCCATTCCTATCACCTCATACCCCTCTCACCTCTGTTCTCCTGCCCCACCTCCCTCTGTTCTCACCACTCCGCTGTTCTCACACCAGCTCCCTCTGTTCCACCATCTCCCTCTATTCTACAGCTCCCTTTATTCGTACCAGCTCCCTCTATTCTCCTGCCCACAGGCTTCTTTTATTTTCGTGCTCACCAGCTCCCTCTGTACTCACCAGCTCCCTCTGTACTCAACCACAGCTCCCTCTGTCTCACCAAGCTCCTCTATCGTACCAGCTCCCTCTATTCATACCAGCTCCCTCTATTCTCCTGCCCACAGGCTTCTTTTGTTCTCGTGCTCACCAGCTCCCTCTGTTCTCACCAGCTCCCTCTGTTCTCACCAGCTCCCTCTATTCGTACCAGCTCCCTCTATTCGTACCAGCTCCCTCTATTCTCCTGCCCACAGGCTTCTTTTGTTCTCCTGCTCACCAGCTCCCTCTGTACTCACCAGCTCCCTCTATTCGTACCAGCTCCCTCTATCGTCCCATCGTCCAGCTCTATTCGTACCAGCTCCCTCTATTCTCCTGCCCACAGGCTTCTTTTGTTCTCCTGCTCACCAGCTCCCTCGTACTCTGGCCTATGCTAAGCTTTTTGATGGCTTATCTTCTATTAAAAAGTGGAAAAATGTTGGCCCAGCACAGTACAGCTTAAAGAGAACCTGTCCTTAGGGACTGGTGGCTTAGTGTCCCTTTAGCTCATCCCTCCATTGGCACTTTGGGCACATGCGCAGTGAAGCCGGGGTGTAGTACGCCAACTTCACTGCTTGACTGCGCAGGTGTGGGGAGCACCGGAACCAGGTAATGGTAATTAATGTTTTTTTATTTTAATAGAGGGTGTCAGGGGACATTCTAAAGGATGATTTGAGACATGTGGGTGGTTTAGTGTCCCAAATCGTCCTAACAGGTCCCCCTTAAGCAACTTTTCTAAAGCACATAATAATTGTAGTGTGGGAATTGTAGGCCACTTTGTGGTGCAAGATACACCAAAAACACCATTCTGGTACATTTTCAAAAGTAAACCTGCTGCATTGTATAGCCAATTATAACCGTTCGGTAACATATAACAATGCAGTAAGAAATTTTTCATTATCAAACCACTATCTCACCATTTTATACAGTTTACATTTTTAGAAGAAGCGTAAAAAAGAAAACTCCTAGTAATGAAAGAATAACTCTTCGGCTTAGATGTCTCCTTTAGTGAAGAACAGTAGATATTGGATTATACACTGCATCATACAGGAAGTCACAAGAGATACTTATAAATAGCACATATGTGTACGCGGTATGAATATGTTATCCTACTGTACTGTGGACTAATGAGGGTTTAGCCAGCGCTTTTACCTTTCAGGATATTTTGTAATGTAAATATATTTCACCTCCAGTAAAAGAAAGGCACAATGTCATTAGAAGGACATCATTACAAAAGTGTTCCATGTATAGGAAATGTCATGAGTAGCCTATGGCTTTACAGAAGCAGAGCAACAGCGACGTGCCATTCAATGTGTCCTTTACTATCACCAGTAATTTCTGCTGGAAGTGAATCAAAAATCAAAGAACTAACGGGATTTAATGTCATCACAAACATAGAATACTGTAGGTTGTAAATATATAGAAATATATTTTTATAACTTATTCCCTACCGCCTAATGACTAAAGACGTCAGCAGTAACGTCTTTAGCGCTGTTTCTCCTTAGAGCTGGAGTGGGATCAGACACAGACAGAGACACTGGGGAGATTGTAGAAGCGGTTTACTACCACTTCTGACTTCTCCTAGTGCTAAAGTAGTGCTTTTCAGTGAATAGCAGAGCCGTCACTGCCGCCAGCATTATGGGCCCATTAGTCATGTGATCGCTGGGTCTTCAAGAGTTATGCAGAGCTGCTGCGTCTGATTAGACCCAGTGATAGACTTTTTCCCCAAAGGGGGGCATTTTCCCCTGTCACTGTAGCTCCTATAGCTGCCACTGTAACAGTGTCTCCAGTGTCTTGTCAGAAAATGTTTTAATTTTTTTTTTATTATTGTACAATTATTTGTATGTTTGCACTGCATATTCATGTTTTAAATCTTTAAAACTTAATAAGTCTTCCTGAGTGGTGGTGACATTACCAAACTATTGAAAAGTGGAATGGGAGGGAGGAGGTGTATAATAATATACGCTGGAGTCATGCATAATTAGGAGGAGAGGAGAGTGCAGGGCAACCTGTGTGATGTCCACAAGAGCGCCTGAGATGAATTTGCATAATTTTAAAACATGTTTTCTGGCATATATACGTCGAGCTGCAGGTATGTGTGGATTTAACAGTAGTTTTCAAAGTGGTAGATTTCCTTTAAGTTTCTGGAGGGATACTGGTACTCATTTCTAAGGAATCTTATAGCTAATTGTTTTTTCTATATTCTTGATTATATATTGTTGAGGAATTTATCATTTACAATAGGCACCTATTGTCTTCTATAGAAAGTAAAGTATAAGTAAATTATAGGTGGTGGCAGCACAATTCTGTAAAGGAACTCTGGCAAACCACTAAGGCAGGTGTGGCAAAAAAAACTAAAATATACTTACCCTGCTGCAGCTCACAGTTAACACCATGCACTGCTACTCCTGGTAGGACACACCTGAGATTTCCTTCGGACAGTCCTTGGTATTTGTGTCCATAATGTCAGATTGTCAAAAGGAAACAAACATGGTTACAAAATGACAAGATTTCATATCAATGAATGTAAATACTGATTTGTGCATTTCTTTTTTACTTTAAAATATGTTTTTATTCAAAATAAAATATGTTTTATTGATTCTAAATGTATAGATCTTCATCTAGATAACATAAACCACAAAAAATGTATTCCACCAACAAGGACTACCATGACATATATACATCATATACCTAACAAGTTACTCAACTCAAACTCAACAAGGTACATAACACATTCATTATCAAGTTAACTTTATCTACATCCATTTCATTATGAATCCACTGCAACTGTTCTTTATCTAAAAGAAATGTATAGAACCAGATGCTTTAGGCTCGGTGTAATACACAGGACATCAGCATGTGTCTTTCCAGATGGTTCTCCTTTGGCTGTCAGGACATGCTGGGAGTTGTAGTTTCCTGACATCTGGAGAGTCACAGGTTGTTGACCACTCGGGAACAGAACAAATTAATACAATGTATTTGATTTGATGAAATCATTCTTTATCTGCCTAAAATGTTTCTATTTTATAGCCTATTTCTAATAGCTAAATTGTGTAAAATGAAAATACATTTTAAAATTCTCACTGACTTACAACTATAAAGTTGTATTGAATAATTAAAAACAATATAAGTTTGTAATACACTCATGTACACTCTATGGTCGGATTCATGCCTTACAAAAGCACCCTCAGGCAGGATCAGGCTTTTCCTAAATATTATGTTTTCAAAGATGCTAATGAGCTCCAAGTGCTCAAAGGGGCGTCATCAGAGCCTCTCCTACCTCTGGCTGCCCCTCCTTCCCCACCCAAAGGGGGACTTTCCCCCCCCCCCCGAAATGTGAAAGCAGACGATAGTAGAGAAACCCATCCCCTTCCTTCATGGCAGGGTGTGCCAGGGTTGCTTACAAACTTCATTTCTAGGCGGAACTATGCATTTTTTTTTTGAACTAAAGCATGTGTAAAAATAAGGGTGCATAATTGTATGATGCTATGAACTTGTTATTTAGGCTTATTAGTGAATCTGTGTGACAAGTCCCTTTAATGGTTAGTTAAGCCATGTGATAGAAGAATGGAAAATGCTTCTCTTTAACTTGGGTTATTCTCAATCTCTCCTGTTAAAAACCATGCATGCAATTCAGGGGCAAAATCTAGGGGATTAAAATCTCTAACAAACATATCTGTTTCTGGAACATTTTTTTTAAGTGGTTTTTCCAAGAATTTACTCGATCGATCGCCTATTCCTAGGATTTATTAACAACATCAGTTGTTTTCCAAAAAGACTGCACACAGCAATGTTCTTATTTCTTCGTATTCTACAAGAACGGTGCCATATTGGTAATGTGATTGTGCGCTTGATTTTGTGACTAGACCCAATCAATTGAAAGGATTGAGCCGTGACAATGATGTCAAACACTGTGGTTGGGTGAATAACGATTGGTGCCCAACCTTTTTGATCTGCTCGATAATCCTAAGATAGGCAATCATTTAAAAATATGTGTAATATGTATTTATAAATATATGAAGAAAACCAAGTCTCCAAGGGGTGCAAAGCCTCCATAGATCCTGCAAGATCCTTGTGCACAAAAAAAAAACTTAGTCAGTACCCAAACTTCAAAAAAATTCTAAGGGTCAAGTTTATGAAACAATGGTTTTGTGTGTGAACCACCTTCATCATTATCATCTATAATATAAACAATTTACAATGTATCCTATGTAAACGAGACCCATTAAATTTTGGTTTGGTCAAATCTAAAATACTGTCTGGGTCGGGTAATAACATTGAGCCCCAACCAGTAATACCAAAAGTGTTTGCTGGCAGTAGTCAGGAGTTATGCCGCCAACAATCCTGCTGGCACTCCACACACTTTTGGTGGAGGGACAATCCTTTTCAAAATGACAGTGCCATCACCACCAGCAGATGCTTGTGCTCGTGCCATGGGTAATTTAAATTCTCCGGGCAATGCTTGGTGGTTATAGATGCCTCATTTTCGTTAAACATTTGAGGTAAGTTAACCGAACCCTTCCATGAACTTCATTAAAGGGGATATGGTGATCTAATCTCCATAGGTAATACCTCCTAAAGGGCCCTCTATTGTGTCACATATACCTTAACATATGACCTAATAGGGGTAGTGTCCAGGCATCATAAGCATGCCCTTCTTGAAAAACAGGGTCTGAAGGCATATTTATAGACAAATTTCATAGGATAGGGTTATAGGTATTTTCGTATTGGTTCTGTTAAACTTATTATGTTTTACACTTATGCCTTCCTCACTGCTTTGATTATGGTTTTCCAGTTCCTGTGTGAAAATTAAGTAACACAGGCACATTGAACCCTATGACCACATCAATAGTGCACCAAATCTTACTTGCTATATTAAGTATATACATTACTACTCCAGGCCACACATTTTCTAAGGTATGCCATGCTCTAATGTAGGACATCTGATCCTGGCTGACAGACCTTCATTAGGTCTCTCCACATTGATCTGCTTCAAATGTGTGGATTTCCATCAGAAATTTAAGGTGGAAGTCCTGTGTGGAGGTACTTTTACCCAAAGGGTGATCTTGCTGTTAGATATTTCCTTAATGTAGCAAACTGCTTTTTTGGTACTGAGTTTATGCTGGACCATGATGGACCAACAGAACAATATCTGTTGTACTCAAAATGTCATGGTTCTCATTACGCTCAATTTTTACAAGAGTTTATTGTTTATCGGCTGGATTAAATCTTACAGTAGATATAACGTAGGGACAGAGGCTTCTATTTTTTATTTTCACCAGACCTTTGATATGTCAGGAAGGTGTGCAGTGAAATGTAGAACATGTCCTAAAAAAAAGTGCATGATTATGTAAGAACGTAGCTGTGTGACTCAGTCTAAATTTGAATGTAAAAAATTGCCCTCAGCAACTCTCCATTATACAAATATTTGTCATACAGACCTCAGAACATCATAAGGATTCCAGCAAGTACAGAGCAAGAATAATACATAGTGTATCTGTGTCTGTAATGAGGCAACCAAGGCAACAAGCAGCGGCATTTCTCTCGGAAAGCCAAAAAAAATAGAATATGAATATGTAAATACACACATTTACTGATGAAAAAGCTTTAAAAGTATAATTACTTACTTCGACTCTTTCCAAAAATGTAAAACAGTGGACTAAATCAGCAGTAATAGGTTTTCATGCATGACTGCTCCATCTCAATGTGGTTTATAATAACTTCTTAAAACAGTCTGTACATAGGATAACAATGTTAATGACCAAAATGTTCTAAATATGCTAAAAACAATACATAGTGGGTTTTTATATTTTTTGACCATACAGCATATACGAATATATCCACATTTGAGTCAGTAAGTCACCTAGATTTTCAGATTATTCATGTTAGAGTAATGATCCAAATACATTTTGTAGAAGTTTTCTTTTGCCTGTAGAAGAAGGGCCCCTCCACCACCATCCAATATTAAAAAATATCTGGTTATTTTGATATCGTGTGAAGAAACACAATTTTTTAATGTCAGGTCCTGCTTGGTAACAGGTGACTTTGCCCTGATGCTGGCCCCCCTATTGCTGGCAGATGGTCCTGCCTGAGGCAAGGCTCAACTTATGGCTGGTGCACCCTTGACCCTATGATCACTTCTAAAGGCTAACAGCGTTACTACAATGCCCTTAGACTTATGAAGGAGCATATATGCAAGATAACCCCTTACCAATATTAGGTAAAATAGTGTACTCATCTCCTCGTTCTGGACTGATAAGTAGTCTGATCATTGAGGATTACAGCCCCTTTATGTACACAAATCATCAGTTCCACTTTTTGATAGTTTTCTATCTTACTTAATTACTTTAAATATACTCATTGTTTCACCATTAATTATCTTCAAAAGCATTTCTCACAGGGGTAAATATATTCAATTATCATAGTTTTTATTAGACGATTCACTGTGAGCCTCTAAGAATTCGAACTCCATTTCCACTTATCTCAATATTTAAGTTTGTTTTAATTTAGCATGGGTGAGTGCCAAAACTCCATTATTTAATGAGTGATATCACTTGCACAAGACATCAGATTTGTAGTTCATTTCATCGACTTAATAAGTCGACAGAAAAGAGCAAATGTTTAATCAACACCAAAATGCAATCCTAATTGTTCTGATTTAATATAAACTCTCTGCGCTGTCGCTTTAGATATGAAGTTGGCTACAGTCAATGGCATATGTAGTATCTTTTGTAGGTTTACAGAATGTGAGCAGATTCATTACCGCGTAAAAGCAAAATGGTTGTGACAAACATGAACAAATCCTCTTCTTAAGCTGCATATAGTAGAGTTGCCTCCGCAACACGCAATATGTAAATAAAAGGCATAGTAGAGCCACCGTCTACATTTGTATTCTATGTGTGTGCGTCACTTTCACAGGCTCATGCCGAGACCAGTAAAGAATATGTGGCCCCGGGTAGTAGAGGATCAGAAAAAATATATTAATCAACTTTTAAGATACCAAAATACACAAACTTTTATTTTGTACATACAGTCCTAACCTACCAACACATAGAAGTGCATGGCTGATCCACTGATGGTGAGTTGGCAGTAGAAACCTCCTTATGTATATGAGGGTGTCTAGCCAACTCTACCAAGAGCTGATAAAACTGTAGTGTCATCTGGTTTAGCATCATCTTTTTGATTGGCCAATATAGAGTTTGTGATGGGTCTATTGGTTCTAGTCAAAATTTCCCACGTAACCTACAAAGTTTATGAGTGTCCTTAACTTTCTTACAATTTGCTGAATCTACGTTTCCCTTGTTTATATATCTACAGGGGTGTTACAAGGAGCAGGGCCCCCTAGCAGACTTTAGGTTGGGCCCCCATCCGCTTAAAAATATACATATACACATCATAACAATACATCAATACATCACATACTGTCCACATACAGTCACATATTACAGTATAGATATGTAGGTATATTATTAGATATATATTATATATATATATAATATATATATATATATGATGCAAGCAGTTTCCAGTCCATTCAAGATAGGTTCCATAGGTGCTCTTAGTTTATTCTATGTAATGGGAAACAGATCCAGACAAAAATAGTTTTTCCCACATGACAATTGGGGCAAAACAATTTTTTGCTGTATGGGACCTTGGATTGAAATAAAGTTTCATTCCAACACCTACAGCATCATGCAGTCTGGACTAAACTAAAGCATCCATAGAGCTTTACACAGAGGTCAGAGGGGTCAGAGGGTGTCTGTCGTTTAACTAGGGGTCGTCTGTAAGTCGGGTGTCCAGGTGAATGGTCACCGCTCGCTGTGTGGGTCTTATGGATACATTCCCAGTGGTAACTACAGTGGTAGCCCCAATAGCAGCCCCTATGTGGACTCCCGTGTCAGTGGGCCGTCCCCTGACTGACACTAAATAATGGAGGATCTGCATCATTATATACATATTACATATATATACATATGAACAATGTAACAGCTAATATGTATATAACACACATGTGTTACAACGGCTAGCACACTAACATATATATTATATTTGTGTCACAGCCTGTAGGTTTGTGTCGAAATCCCCTTAACGAAGTGTGAACCGAGCTAAACCTATAATGAGGCTTTGTACCCTCGATACGACACAGTCGCGGGTTTTATCTACTGGTTTAAGGCTCATTACATGAAGACTTATACGCACATGAAGATCCTGAGTCAAAGGTAGCCAAAGGCTTTCGTGTGAGCTCCCATGTGCTTTCGCATATATAATAGTACACGTGTTGGTTTTCATAAGTATATGAACTCAGAATGTCCTGGGCTTAATTTCTAACTTATTTTAGCAACTTTCAGCATGAATCCTAGCACTAAGGGTGAAATTAAACGGTTGTGGCTGTGACGCAGCTGAGAGGGGTCTGTTTTGCCAATTAAGTGTTGTGACCAGAATTCTTAAACGGAAGTATTTTAGTAACAGTTTCATGTACATTTTTCAACAACTGTTGATAACTGTTAAGACTAAATAATAATTCTGTTATAAATTATATAGTAATTACTAATTGATGCGGCCGGGCGGTAACCACAGCCCATCTCAGGCGCACCGTTTAGTTGCACCCATAGTCTGTCCCAGACCAAAGGTGGATTGTGAAAAGACAACCGAAATAGATGACTCATTGAGGTTTGCATTTATAAGGATATCTGTGAATACAGCATTTGATAGATTGGGGCAGATTTACTTACCCCGTCCGTTCGCGCGATCCATCGGCGCGTTCTCTGCGGTGGATCGGGTCCGGGCCGAGGATTCACTAAGTAGTTCCTCCTCCGTCCACCACGGTGTGCGCGGCTTGCCTGAAGTTCCCCGGAGGCGCCTGGATATCCTGAAATTCACTGGCCTATACCTGGTGAAGGTAATGTAATTTTCGCTACACATTTTTTTTTCTAATGTGGCGGTTTTTCAGAATCCGTGCGGGTTTTCTTCGTTCGGCCACGCCCCCTGATTGCCGGCGGCGTGCATGCCAGCGCCGATGCGCCACAATCCGATGCGCGTGCGCCAAATCCCGGGGCAATTCATTACAATCGGCGCAAATCGGAAATATTCGGGTAACACGTCGGGAAAAAGCGAATCGGGGGCCCTTAGTAAATGACCCCCTTTTGTCAGGATTGTTTTTTCCTTTGGATTACATATGATGATCCAGGGGGAAAAGCGTGGTATGACTCCCTATGGAGGAATACAGTGTCCATACAATGGTTCATTGTATGCTAGATTCCCGAGATAAATTGGATGATACATAATGGGGCATATTTACTAAGGGCCGTGGTGCTGTTTTCTGTGGACATTGCATGTTCTTTTAGTGCAAGCGCTGCTTCATGCGACACAAATTTCTGCACTGAAGGGTGTTTCCGGTGCTCATCAGGACCGTTGCCCAGATTTATCATGAAAAACCTACATAAATGTTTGCACGCCACATTTTAAGGTGCACGCAAATAATTGTTGCACTCTCTCAGGGCACGCGTCGCGCTAGATTCATGAAGAATGGGTCACCAAAAATTATGAATCTGGTCCTTCTGCACCACTAACAGCAACTGCACATAGTACCAGATGCACTGTTTTCTTAGTTTAAGGGATCATATGTAAACTCCTTTGTCTGGTTTAGTCCAACAGCAAAACGCACAATGTTCTCTATGTGATAGGACAATTGTTTTCACTTATAGATTTTAACATAGAAATGATATGTTCCTCCCCTCCACGGATTATCGCTTGAATATCTTTCTGCGCAGAAGTGGAATGACCCGCGCCTCGCATACAGCGAATATCCAGATACTCATTAGATTGATATCCTTCTATGTTGGATTCTATTTTTGAAACCAGATTTGTTTTTCGCTAATGAAAGGGACAAACTCCATGAAGTAACAACATGAACAATCTCTGCGGATTTTTAAAGATGGAAAGGTTTCTAATTCTATTCGTGATTACACCATTTATTTGATAACAAGTGTTTTAAAAGTTTGGTTTAGGTGCAAACCATTTTTTAATTTTGTAAATGAGGAAGAAGTGAATCCTGTGGGATGTCCACTTTGGGTGGAGGGGGGTTTTTCAGAATTTATTGGACTTGGTGGTTTCAAATGTATTAGCTGTGTGAGCAAGACTAATTACGAACATCAAAGGAATACATTGATGACCATTGTAATGGACCATGTAAATGCAAACTAGAAAAAAAGTTTCAGATTGTTCCAGTGATGGAACTGAATGAGAATTCCTAGGCCAGTGATGGATGATTTTTTGAGAGACTGCCCAAACTAACCAACCGAACTCCATTTCTAAATGTCAATCCCTTCTCTGCTACAGCTTTAAAATCTTTTAACATCCTATGTTTACCTGGCAGATGAGAAACCATGGTCACAAAGGTGGCTATCCCAGGGTAAGGTTCACCCATTGCACTGTGGTTGGGCTGACCACTGTGGTTGTAATAATTGTATCACCCTCGCGAGGACACTGATAACATTAAAAAATAAGAAAAATTCAGTCTCCGAAGAGGAAGATAGAAGGGTCTAGAGACAGAGATCCAAAGATTATCCAGCCCTGTCGCACATCTCCTTACTTCTTACCTCCGTCTAGTTAGCCCAAATGTGGCAAAAATTATCCTAATTAGGGCACTTCTGAGTGCCACAAATGGCCTATGCTAAGCTTTTTGATGGCTTATCTTCTATTAAAAAGTGGGAAATGTATAGCACAGCACAGTACAGCTAAAGAGAAACCTGTCCTTAGGGACTGGGGCTTAGGTGTCCCTTTAGCTCATCCTCCATTGCACTTGGGGGCACATGCGCAGTGAACCGGGTGTAGTACGCCAACTTCACTGCTTGACTGCGTGCGGTGTACACCGGAACCAGGTAATGTAATTAATGTTTTTTTTATTTTAATAGAGAGGGTGTCAGGGACATTCTAAAGTATGATTTGAGACATGTGGGTGGTTTAGTGTCCCAAATGTCCTAACAGGTCCCCCTTAAGCAATTTTCTAAAGCACATAATATTGTAGTGTGGGAATTGTAGGCCCTTTGTGGTGCAATACAACCAAAACAACCCATGCTGGTGCATTTTCAAAAGTAAACTGCTGCATGTTATAGCCAATTAAACCGTTCGGTAACATATAACAATGCAGTAAGAAATTTTTTCATTATCAAACCCTATCTCACCATTTTATAACAGTTTACATTTTTAGAAAAGCGTAAAAGAAAACTCCCTAGTATAGAATATCTTCGGCTTAGATTCTCCTTTAGTGAGAACAGTAGATATTGGATTATACACTGCATCTACGGAGTCACAAAGAGATACTTATAAATAGCACATATGTGTACGCGGTTGATTGTTATCCTACTGTATGGGACTAATGAGGGTTTAGCAGCGCTTTTGTATGTAAATATATTTCACCTCAGTAAAAGGAAAGGCACAATGTCATTAGAAGGACATCATTATAAAGTGTTCTCCATGTATGAAATGTCATGATTAGCCTATGGCTTTAAAGAAGCAGAGCAACCAGCGACGTTCCCTTCAATGTGTCCTTTACTATCACCAGTAGAACAGAAATTCTGCTGGAAGTGAATCAAAATCAACAGACTACGGGATTTAATGTCATCACAAACTAGAATACTGTAGGTTGAAATATAGAAATATATTTTTTACTTATTCCCTCCGCCTACTGACTAAAGACGTCAGCAGTAACGTCTTTAGCGCTGTTTCTTCCTTAAGCGGAGTGGGATCAGACACAGACAAGACACTGGGAGATTGTAGAACGGTTACTACCACTCACTTATTAGTGCAAGCCGTCACTGTGCACCCGCCAGCATTATGTCCCATTATTCCTGTATCGCTTGGGTCTTCAAGAGTTATGCGAGCTGCTGCGTCTGATTACCCATGATAGACTTTTTTCCCCAAGGGGGGCATTTTCCCCTGTCACTGTAGCTCCTATAGCTGCCACTGTAACAGTGTCCCAGTGTTCTGTCAGAAAATGTTTTAATTCTTTTTATATTATTATAATTATTTGTATGTTTGCACTGCATATTCATGTTTTAAATCTTTAAAACTTAATAAGTCTTCCTGATTGGTGGTGACATTACCCAACTATTTGAAGTGGAATGGGAGGGAGGAGGTGTATAGTAATATACGCTGGAGTCATGCATAATTGGAGGAGAGGAGAGTGCAGGGCAACCTGTGTGATGTACACAAGAGCGCCTGAGATTAATTTGCATATTTAAAACATGTTTTCTGCTAATATACGTGGAGCTGCATGTATGTGTGGGTAGTTTTAAGGGATACTGTTACTAATTTTCTAAGGATCTTATAGCTAATTGTTTTTTCTATATTCTTATATATATTTGTTGAGGAATTTATCATTACAATAGGCACCTATTGTCTTCTATAGAAAGTAAAGTATAAGTAATTATAGGTGGTGGCAGCACAATATTCTGTAAAGGAACTCTGGCAAACCACTAAGGCAGGTGTGGCAAAAAAAAACTAAATATCTTACCCTGCTGCAGCTCACAGTTACACAATCACGCTACTCCTGGTAGGACACACTGAGATTTCCTTCGGACAGTCCTTGGTTATTTGTGTCCATAATGTCAGATATGTCAAAAGGAAACAAACTTGTTACAAAATGACAGAATTTCATATCAATGAATGTAAATACTGATTTTGTGCATCTTTAGACCATTTTTACTTTAAAATATGTTTTTATTCAAAATAAAAATATGTTTTATTGCATTCTAAATGTAATGATCTTCATCTAGATAACTAAACCAGCAAAAAATTGTATTCCACCAGCAAGGGTCTACCATGACTATACATCACATATACTTAACAGATTACTCAACTCAAAACTCAACACGGTACATAGCACACTTCCATTTCAAGTTGACTTAGCTACATCCATTTTCATTATGAATCCTTGCAACTGTTCTTTATCTAAAAGAAATGTATAGACCAATGCTTTAGGCTCTGGTAATACCAGGACATCAGCATGTGTCTTTTCCAGATGGTTCTCCTTTGGCTGTCAGACATGCTGGGAGTTGTAGTTTCCTGACATCTGGAGAGTCACAGGTTGTTGAACCACTCGGGAACAGAATAAATTAATACAATGTATTTGATTTGGTGAATTCGATCTTTATCGCCTAAAAGTGTACATTTTATATAGCCCCTATTTTCTAATAGCTAAATTGTGTAAAATGAAAATAACATTTAAAAAAACCCACTACTTACAAAGTATAAAGTTGTATTGCATAATTAAATACATACGACAGTTGGTAATACACTCATGTACTTTAAAAATCTACGTCGATTCATGCTTACAAAGCAACCGGAAGGCAGATCAGGCTTTTCCTATATTAGTGTTTTCAAAGATGCTAATGGCTCCAAGTGCTCGAGGGGGGCGTCTCAGAGACTGCCCCTCCTTCCCGGATATGTCTCATTTTTTCTCTTTGCTTTTCAGGGTACAGGAGGATATGCTATTTAGACATCCTGCTCAAAGCAGAAAGAAAGGGAGGCTGAAAAACAGGACAAAGAAACTTTTTTTCTTTTATATTGAAGTGCACTTTTATCAACTGCACCATGATTTATACAATTTACCCCAAATTTTTAGGATATATGTTCTCTTTTTGTTGTTTCATAGAAACATTTGTATTTACTAGAGTAAGATCATCCGTGCTGGTTATGTGAGGTCCTACGAGCTGTGCCCTTGAGTGACACATGACCAATCTGTGTTTAGAACTGCAAGAAATTTATATAGAAATGATGATATGAAACTGGAAAACTTTTTCAGATATAAATAGTCAACTTCGGGTTACTGTCAAGTCCCCTGGGCAGTTCTTATACAGATTATCTATACTCTCTTTTACTAGGCCAGAAGACTTTATTTCAATAACATTAAACCCTTTGGGGGGGTTTTGCATTTCAGTTTTTTGCCTTCCTCCTTCCACAAGCCAAATCTTTTTTGTGTACATCTGTGGGAAGGCTTGTTTTCTGTGGCACAGATGGTACTTTCTAGTGGCATCATTTAATATTCTGTGCCATCTACTGGGGAAAAAAATCCAAATGAGGTGGTATTGGCAATAAAATGCTGTTGTACAATTTTTTTGATTGGTTTGGTTTTTACAGCTTTTACTGTGCGGTACAGAACTTTTGTGTTCCCATATTCGGATGTCTGTAACTTTTTCATACATTTGTATACAGAGCTGGTTAAGGTGTGATTTTTTTTGCGGGATGGAATGATGTTTTGAATTGAACTATTGACGAAAAAAGTGCCAGTTTGGGCATTTGGATATTCTTTTTTCATTAAGGTTTTCAGAGCTGGGAATAATGATTTTTGTATTTTGATAGATTAGACATTTTGGGATACTGGGATACTTAACATGTTTATTACTTTTTTGTACTTTACTAACTAAAGTGGTGTTATTTCAATATATTTTTTCATATTTTTTACAACATTTTTTTAAATATTTTTTCAGGTCCTCTTGGATGCCTAAACTTTAGGTGGTCTGGGCCCTTATACAATATACTGTATTGCAGAATATAATAGAGGCAGTCCCCGGGTTACTTACAAGATAGACTCTGTAGGTTTGTTCTTAAGTTGAATTTGTATGTAAGTCGGGACTGTATATTTTCTAATTGTAGCTGCAGCCAAAATTCTTTTGGTCTCTGCGACAATTGGATTTTAAAAATGTTGGATTATCATAAGAACCAGGATTGACAATAAATCTTAATTGCAGACACATTTGATAACTGTTATAGCTTTTTATTGTAGCCTAAGGCTAAAGTACAGGAAATTACCAATTACCAGAGGTCTGTTTGTAACTAAAGGTCACCTGTAAGTCGGGTCTTCTTAAGTAGGGGACCGCCTGTATACTGACTCAGCAGACTGAATCTTAGGACCCCTGATGGCAGCTATGGGAGCCTTTTACAGGTTTCCCAGCAGTCATGGCAACTGAGTAGCAGCCTCCCGTGATGGTACAGGAGGCACCACATGGCATTTAAAGATGGTGGCGCCCAACTGCATATAGAGAGGGGGTCATCCCGTGAGTGCTCTCCACATGCCATTTACAACAGCCACCAGCTGAATACTGTTTAGGTGATGAGTAGCCTTTAAATCTGACTAAACGTTTAGTTGAACCTATTTATTCACATATAAGACTGTAACTGTCAAGTCCCAATAGATTTTGTTTGAGGTTACTCTAATTGGTAATGGGTTCCAGAATTAGCTGTGCAAAGTGGTTTGCTTATAAAATATTACAAGAACTGAAAGCTGCCATAAACTATGCAGACAAACGTATCTAAATAGTTGTGTATCATTACCAGATTATCAGCAGGACCCTGCTTATAAAGGATGCAACAATTTCTTACATTAATATTGTTCATTATTTCAGGCTGACGCTTACACTGTCCTGCCCTATGGATCTGAAAAACTTCCCTATGGATGTGCAAACCTGTATCATGCAATTGGAAAGCTGTAAGTGAAAAGGAACACTGAGTCTAAATTACAAGTCAACTTTTTCAATTTACTACTAATACCTTATCATAAATATTCTACTTACAGATTTATCCCACTAAAAAATGGATTTGTATGGGACAGGTCATGATAAATACCATATTTGTGAGTCTGATACTCGACCCCCTGCCTATCACCAAAACTCAGCTCCATTCTCTGTCTAGTGGCCTGGGACACTAGATTGCAGAAACTATAGTCCTCACTCCTAAGACTTCATACTACTGTTATTATTCTGTAATGTCTTATTTTAATTTGTATATCATCCCTAAAATCTGTAAAGAGCTGGGGGATTTGATGGCGCTATATAAATAAAATTATTATTATTAGTGGGGCTTCTATTTACTTGATTAGGGGAATAGGAAGACACTGAACACAACAGTTCTATGTCATAGAGTTCTGTTATGGTTAGTACAGCCTTAAACTCCTGCTTTAGCAGACACAAATTTGTTGATGCCGTATCACAGAGACTAGTAGTTTTTGGGCAGCAGTGCCCAGAGAGAGGTGAGTATAAGCTCACTATTATTTTTTACCCCATGGTGCAATATGTAAAAAGTATTTCAATTCTGGACAACACCTTTAACCACAAAGTGTAAATAATTTTATGATGTATGTTTTTTAGGAGCGCATACAAAGAATTTGTGTAAATCCCGCCCATTATGCTGTCAATATAAATCTTTGTGATTCATTCAATGCAAATCTGTTATGTTAGGTTTAGAAATAGGCTTAAAGAGATTTTACAACAATAACAAAATAGAAAAAACTAGAAGTCCTACTTTCCCCGATGCAGTAGCTGCCAGCTTGTGCTACCCAGCAATGCTGGTCCTGTCAAACAAAAAGTGGTAATGTCACCTTAATTGCACAAGCCATGGCTGAGCCAATCACTGGTCTCAGCAGTCATTGGTCTATGAACTTACAAGAGAGTTGAAGCCAATGATTGGTACAGTTGTCATGTACAGAATTAACAAGACACACCCACTTCCAGGCCAATAGAACTTTTTTTTTAAAGTTTTTATTTTTATTTTTACACCATTTTTGGGAGGAAATTTCAGAAAGCCCCTTTAAGACTAAACTATTTTGAATTGTCCTTTATTAACGCTTTGATAAATACAACAGAAACCTGTATAATTAATTTCTCATCTGAGATGATCACATTCGCATTAGTGGAAGAGATTTTGACATAGCAGTTGTTTCTTGTCAGATTAATATTGTTGGATTTGGGATGTTTCTTCTGGCAACTGTTGACATGCTTCATATGATAATCAGTATTACCCACAGCTGTTTTTCAATTGACTACACACCATACTATTGAGTATCAAAGTATTTTATGTGGAGTCAAGTATATAATTCCAAGGCAGTGCTCAGGGAACCAGAAAACTCATCCGCGACGCTACAACAGAGACCTTCATGGAGCCATTAAATGGCTATTTATCTTCAATGTTTAATAATATTTAGAAACAAGTCTTTGTTTCTACTTAAGGAAAATACAGAAACAAATTTATTAGCCATGACACAGCCGTCATATGTCAGATTGATCTGTAGGATATGCTATGCTTGTCTTCTCCAGTTGGGATACACAATGAATGATCTCATTTTTGATGAAACAAAAAATGCCCGTACAGATCGCAGATGGCCTGACTCTCCACAGTTTTGTCTTAAAAAGAAGAAAAGATTTACGTTACTGTACGAACATTACAATACAGGTAATTCTCTCTTCCTGTTCCATTTCCGATCCTATTATGAACTAAAGGTCATTCACAAAATAATATTATTCCATTTTATTATTCTAATTCAATTACTAAAATGTCAATGTAAAGTATTGATCTTGCATGATTAATAAAAGATGTAACTCCTCCCACCTGCTCTTTTCCTCTTTATTATAGGTAAAATGCAAATATCAATAGATATGTTTATATTGATGACAATCTTCAATATAGTTGCTCCTTTTACATAGAAGTACTGTAAATGCCATCAACAGGGTGTCATACTCATTTTCATCTCTGCCTTGCAGGTGCTTAACAAATTGTAAGACCTATAATATAACTACCTCTTTACCGTTAAACAACTCTGTGTAGCTGTAGGGTCATATATAAGTATTACCTTGAGTATTTGAGGAAACATAAGGGCAGAACATATTGTTAAATACCTTAAACTTTTCTGTTCCGCCTGCCTAGACATTTCTTCTTTTTGGTGTTCCCCTATTTGCTGCCACCAGTCATCCCAACCCAGGCATTCATCCACATTACTGCCCGTTCACTCTTGTACCACACATTTCTTGCACTCCCATTCCCTATCACCTCAGTACCTCTCACCTCTGTTCTCCTGCCCCACATCCTCTGTTTCTCACCACTCCCTCTGTTCTCACCAGCTCCCTCGTTCTCTCACCACTTCCCTCCATTCGTACCAGCCCCTTTATTCGACCAGCTCCCTCTATTCTCCTCTCGCCTGCCACAGGCTTCTTTTATTTTCGTGCTCACCAGCTCCCTCTGCTACTCACCAGCTCCCTCTTACTCAACCACCTCCTCCTGTCTCCACAGCTCCTCTATTCGTACCAGCTCCCTCTATTCTACCAGCTTCCCTCTATTCTCCCTGCCCACGGCTTCTTTTGTTTCGCGTGCTCACCAGCTCCCTCTTGTCTCACCAGCTCCCTTATGTTCTCACCAGCTCCCTCTATTCGTACCAGCTCCCTCTATTCGTACAGCTACCTCTATTCCTCCTGCCCACAGCTTCTTTGTTCTCCTGCTCACCACTCCCTCTGTCTCACCAGCTCCCTTAGTCTACCAGCTCCCTCTATTCGTACCAGCTCCTCTATTCGTACCACTCCCTCTATTCTCCTGCCCACGGCTTCTTTTGTTCTCCTGCTCACCAGCTTCCCTCGGTACTTACCAGCTCCCTCTGTTCTCACCAACTACCTCATTCTTACTGGGCTCCCACTGTCTTACTGCTCCCTCTGTTCTCATCTCAACATTTTCTTCTGTTCTCCTGCTTCCAGCTCCCTTTGTACCCTGCTCACTTTACCTGTGTTCTCTCGGTCCCATTACCTTGTTCACTGCTCCATAACTCACTCTGCTCTACCAGATTCTTCTGTTCTCCTGCTCACCAGCTCTCTGTGTTTTCACCCGCTCTATCTCTCTTACCTGCCACCCTCTGTTCATTTTGCTCACTACTGCTCCCACTGTATCCATGCTCACCGCTCCCACTGTTCCATGCTCCACCATCTCCCACTGTTCTCTGCTCACCATCGTCCCATGTTCCAATGCTCACCAGCTTCCCATCGTTCTTACCTGCCCCTCGTTCCTGTTTGCTCACCAGCTCCCTTGTTCTCATTGCTCACCAGTCTTCCTCGTTCTTGGTGCTGACATGTTCTGCTTTTCTCTGTTCACTATCTCCCCGTGTTATCCTTCTCAACTCTACCACCTCTGTTTTTCCGCTCCCAAGTTACCTCTGTTCTTCTGCCCATAACTCGCTTGTTCTCACCTGTTTTTTCAGCTCACCAGCTTCTTGTGTTCTCCTGCTCAGCATCTCCCTCTCCCTGCTGTCTTACCAGCTCCCTCTTGTTACCAGCTCCCTCTGGTCTGTCACTGGCTTCCTCCACTCCTCCTTACCCAGCTCCCATTGTCTCATTGCTCACCAGCTTCTACTCCACCGCGTCACGACAGCTCTCCAGCGCTTACTAAATGCATACTCACACTAATAATACTGTATACTAGATAGTAGTGAATGTTGGGTCAAGTGACTCACCAATGCTGCCAATTCGTTGGCAGACCGTTGTAAAAATTAGTTGTCTACTGAAAGTGAAGCTGTAAAAATATTCTGTGTAGAGTATGTGTGTGGAGAGTATTCTGGCATAAACTGCTATGGATGCAACTCCTAGTGAGAATTACCCCAAGCGTTATTTGTTGTGTCCATGATATTAAAAAGTAGTCTAATGATTCCAATGTATCCTCTAGACAAATTTACAATGATATGTCTGAGAGTGGACCCCCAACACCCAGAAAATGTATTTCAATCAATAAGATGTGCCTTTATTTAATTGAAGCAGCTGCTAAAGAGAAAGTAAGATCCATGCAATAACTCACAGGCTAAGCCCTTTCCATTCCGGAAGATGTCCGTTATTTTACAGCAGATAATGCCCCTAACTGCTGGCAATAACAACTGTAAAAAAAAACAAACATAATAAAAAAAGTGTCCAAATAGATAAACTCACTTTTTTCCATTTCACGTACCACAAAAAAAATGTTTTTAATTATCTAAAGGTCATACAGTTGGTAAAATAGCAATCAATGAAAAAAATCATCTCATCTTTCAAAACATAATTGCCCAAATTCATACACGTAGTATAAAAAGTTATGGTGTCTGATGCAATGCGAGACTAGTGCAACTTTTTAATGCAAGATTTAGAATTTAGGAAATAAACGTTAACTTTGGGTATCTCTGTGATCGTACTCACCTATAGAAAAGGAAAGTCATTAAAAACCCTAAGAAAATGTTTCACCCTGAATTTTTTGCCACATTCACCAAATTTGGAATTTTTTTTCCAGATTCCCATACATGGCACCAGGGGAAACACGTTTGTCTTGCAGTCAACAAATGCTCATACAGCTTTGTAAACTGTAATAAGTAAAGATGTAGCTTTGGATGGGGCAGGGAGTGAAAAATGAAACGCAAAACTCAAAAAGGGTGATCCAAAGTGGTTAAAGAAGTGGAAGATTGACTACTACATTTGAACAGGAAGCATTGGACTCCAGCTGTATAATCACTAAGGTGGTCTTGTGGCTATACCACTGATCAGCAGTAAAACCTTGTTGGACACATCTGCAAACCATTACACATATCCTTTAGGTGTACAGGCGCATCCCCCGGGTTACTAAACATAGGGTCTGGTTTGTCTTAAGTTGAATTTGTATGTAAGTCGAAACTGATATTTTATAATGGAAGTTCTAGACATTTTTTTTTCTTTTGCCCCATGTGCCAATGGAGTTTCAAAATTTTTGGTGTAATTGGACCAAGGATTATCAATAAAGCTTCATTACAGACATCTTACAGCTGATCATTGCTGTCTGGGACTATGTAAAGCATCCAGAGAGCTTTCACCAGAGTTCACAGTGGGCAGGAGGGTCCGGCTTTAACTATGGGTTGTCTGTAAGTCGGGTGTCCTTAGTAGGGGACCGCCGGTATTATGCATTGTAGAGCTAGTGAGGGATAGAGATACAGCATGTAGTAAATTACCAGATGGTAGGACTGAACATACAATATTACGGTGAGACATCCCGAGCATGTACTGAGGTACATGACAGGCAATGAAAAAATTCTAAATAGTTGATTTACATATTCTAAAATAGTGATTTACATAAGATGATCTAACACAGTTGGGGTCATTTTACTAAGGGCCCGATTCGCGTTTTCCCCGATGTGTTCCACCCGAATTTCCGATTTTCCCTGTATTGCCCCGGATTTGGGCGCATCGGTTCTGGCATGCACGCGACGGAAAAACGGGGGGCGTGGCCGAACGAAACCCACTGATTTGGAAAAACCGCCGCATTTAAAACATAAAAGTGTCGCTTGGGACCGCGTTTACCTTCACTTGGTCCCCCGGTGAACTTGAGTGAGCGTTCAGATGCTTTTCAGCGCAGCAGCGCCACCTGGTGGACGTCGGAGGAACTGCCTTGAGAATCCCGCCGGACCCGAATCCAGCGAGAGAACGCGCCGCTGGATCGCGAACGGACCGGGTAGTAAATCTGCCCCAGTGTTTCAATAGAATGTTGACGACCATGATTATGAGAAATGACTCTTAAATAACAACGTGAATATCTCTATGACATCGTATAAATCCATTATAACTATTAAGCTAAGTACAGAACTACCCCCACCTTCCCCAGGCTAATATTATACACTTCAAATCCTTAACAAAACTCTCCAAACTACTCAATGGCAAAGTTAGGGATAAGTTATATGGAGGTAGACGCTAAAAAAAATCTCCAAGTAATCTTCACCATAGTAATTTTACTGAAACATTATGAACTTGAAAATTATGTCCAGCTGATAATATGGTGCAGGTCATCCACAAACAGTGAGCGACCATTTAGCAAGATCTGGCTAAAGCCATGTACACATAGAATAAAGTTTGCTCAAAGTCTTGTTTTTTTGGCTTTTTTTCTACTGATCCTTGTCTAACAAATGTAATGCAATCAATTTTTGTAATGACATATGGAATATATTTGGTCTAATAAAGGTGTGATCATTTCAGTTCTCCAAATTAACATTATTAGAGAATCGTTGGCAGCTCTTCTCGCAGGTGCGCAAATTATGACCAATTGGGACCCCCTATGAAGCCCGGCCCACACTACAATTTTGAGACTTTTTGACCCTTTTTGCTGAACATGGGGCACATTTAAAACAAGTGGATATGGCGGGGCAGGGCTGACCTGGCGAAATTTTATTTCTGGGCATATGTGCCTTTGCTGGAATTACTGAGAGATCGAAAAATCTCTTAATATTTCTTGTGTGTTATGTACTTGGAGGGCTGATGAATAAGACCCACAAAGTACAGTCTCATACATCAAACCATGTGTTTTATAGCGAATACCCTATTTCTGGATAATATTATTTATCTATTTATCCTGATTTATATATATATGATCCTGAAGTTCTCGAATAGTTCTTCTTCAGCTCCTCTTAGATGTTCATTTTCCCCTAGCTGTGGGTATTATCATAGCTGCTGTGACTCCCATTCTTTTAGAACTTTTGTGTAATCTGATACCTTGTACACTTCTGTCCATCTTTCAGCAGAGTAATGCCCCTTTTACCCCTATGAATAGAGGTACATGAGGAAGGCTATGTAAGTAGAGCAACCACTTCTGGCCTCTGATGAGACAATAACAAAGTTTCCATATTCACTTTACTGTTGATCTATGTAAATTTTCTTTGTTTTTTTGTTTTCACTATTTTGAGTGTTGTTTCTACACGACAACCACTTTTCCTTAAAAGACTTCTAAAATTATTTTGACAATAATTCTAAATAGTACATTCTGTCGATGTAATGGCAGGTGTTTGGTTATGCAAATAAATTTAACTTGTCACAGTATCATAACTAAAGTCTACATTCTTTCCATTGTAAGACTTGATGACCCTGAAGACATCTGAGGATTCTTGCTGGCTGGTTATCAAAAGCACAGAGTCTCCAGAATATGTAAAAAGTAGACTAGCGTTTATATTTGATATGTTAAAAAAGTTAAAAATGTAAAAAAATATTTTACTCATTTTAGCTTTATCAGTTCCTTTCTTTCTTTTTCTTATTTTGCCTTTAGGAAAGTTTACATGCATTGAAGTACGCTTCCATCTGGAGAGACAGATGGGATACAACCTGATTCAGATGTAATCCCCAGCCTTCTGATTGTCATCTTATCATGGTCTCATTTGGATAAACATGGATCAGCTCCAGCCAGAGTTGCCTTAGGTCATCACTACGTCTGACTATGAACAACGCAGAGTTCTGGCTCCAGAGCCCTCCTTGCCTAAGGTGCACATAAAACATGTTTATCCTTCTTATACTAATTCTAATGACCCTACGCTATACCCTACAGGCTAGCAAGCATATTAGCCTTACTGTTAATGAAAACTGCAAGATATATAGTATCTTTCATTAATCGAGAATGGTATGATTTTTTTTTAATCAGCAAAGAAAATATGGTAAACATAAAAACTTTAGCTTAAAAATAGATCAGACCCTTTGATGGCTACAACACAGAAATATATTGGTTTCATTATTGTAGTTATCAATTCTATACAGTCCCTAAGAGCAGCTTTATGTCATAATTGTTTCTATAATGAAAACTACAGCTTTTGAGTTTTTTCATAGTGACGGTGAAAAGTAATATTCAGATAAATCTACTTAAACATATAAACTAAAAAATTGTATTAATCAGAGCACCCATGCAGTTTACTGGTGTATAAGCCCTAAAATAGTTGCAATTCCTTGTTAACTGTCAGGACAGTGGATTATTTCCCCCTTACACCACCACTATGCCATGGGTGTGGGGGGGCGTGAAAGGGTCTACGCCAAGCAGTTAAGTGGGTCGTCATTGGCCCACATCTGCACACTAGATTAAAACTTGCCGCTGTTCTAAGCAAAAGTTATAGTGAGTTCTATAGGCTTGAGCTTATGATATATATATTATTATATATAATTATATATATTATATATATAAGAGAATTTCTTGTGGGTGATGAGCAAGAGGCTGAATACTCACTCTAAACCCCAGCCTTCCTGAGTGATTGGTTAAATTTGTACCTCAACGCCCTGTCTCTCCATTGCTCACCCACTCTCAGGAATTCTCTCAGTTTACATTGTCAGCCTCAGTGAGGAGGTGGGGTAGCTTGACTGTATACTGCAAGCTCTCCGCCTCCATAACTGGAACTTAGGACACAACAAACATCTTTTTTCGAAGAAAATGGCTCTAATCCCATAAAAAAAACATTTGCAATTGATATTTATTTGGTAAAATCTAAATTAAACATGTTCTCATGGTTATATTTTGGACTCATATGAATTTTTCATTGAGGACTGGGTAAAGATAGTGGGGGTCATTTACTAAGGTCCCGCGATTCGCGTTTTCCCCGACGTGTTTACACCCGAATATTTCCGATTTGCGCCGATTTCACCTGAATTGCCACAGGATTCTGGCGCACGGCATCGGATTTTGGCGCATCGGCGCTGGCATTCACGCACGGAAATCGGGGGCGTGGCCAAACGAAACCCGACGGATCGGCAGGAAAAACTGCTTGCATTTTAAAAAAAATATTCTGTCGCGGAGCTTGCACTTACCTTCACTCAGCCTGGCTCGGTTGAACTCCCAAGCGCGTTCCGATGCTTTTCACGCAGCAGCGCCACTGGTGGACGGCGGAGGAACTACCTTAATAGATCCCTGCCGGCCCGCACCCAGCGCCGAGAACGCGCCCTGATCGCGAATGGACCGGGTAAGTAACTGCCCCAGTATCTCACATTTATCAAGAACATTGCAACTGCACTCTTTCAGTTTTCCTGTGTGTAGTGCAGAGGGCGCAGACTAAAGAATTGTGGTGCATGTTCTTCATGAATCTGGCGCCCACTTCACTGCTCGGACAGAGTGAACCAACTAGTTTTTGATGCACCTTTAACACACTTCTGTTTGACTTTACATGATAAATGTAGCGCACGGTCTCGATTGTGCACCGAATGCCTTTTTTCAGTGCAGAATTTGTGGTTGCATCAGGAATAGTGCAGGCGTAACACAAATAGGTCACGTACGACACCCATGTGGCACAGACACTTCCTAAATACATGTGCAAGCAGATTACGCATAAAATAACATGCAAAGTCTGACAGAAAACTGGTGCAGGGACTTTATAAATGTAGCCCACTGTGTGTGTGTGTGTGTATGAAAGGCTTAGTCCTTGCTTTCTTTACTCCCTCCCTACCAGAAATACAGAATCTGTTGTTAAAAAGCAGCACAAGGGTCATAGCAAAGCATGAGGATAAACACATGGAAATTGCTTTGTGTATGCCTGAAGCGTTCATATAGCAAATGCATTACTGAGTATTGAATATGTAGCTGCCGTTCATGTTTTCCTGTAATATTAGTAGGCTAAAAGGTTAATATCAGGCAGTATAATATACCAAGCACACAGAAGTTAATCTGCTTATTTAAATGAAAACTATCATAGATATTATACTTTCTATACTATCACACAAGAAAACAGCACAAACCTGCGACGGTGTTAAAGCATGTAAAGGGGAGACACAGGGGTCATTTTTCCCGACGTTTAACCCGAATATTCGATTTGAGCCGATTTTCCTTAATTGCCCCGGGATTTTGGCGCATGCGATCGGATTTTGGTGCATCGGCGTGCATGCAGCGACGAATCGGGGGGGCGTGGCCGTACGAAAACCCGACGGATTCGGAAAAAACGCCGCATTTTTAAAAAAATGTGTCGCGAAAATTGCACTTACCTCACTCGGCCCGGGTCGGTGTTATTCCAGTGCGTTCCGATGCTCTTCAGCGCAGCGCACCACCTGTGTGGACGGCGGAGGAACTACCTTATAAATCCCGCCGGACCCGAATCCACCGCAGAGAACGCGCCGCTGGATATCGCGAATGGGCCGGGTAAGTAAATCTGCTCCACAGTGTCAAGTATCAGCTCTTATGAAGATCATAAACATGACCTGTTACTCATTTCATTGTACAGAATACCCATCTAAAAGGGGATGTCCACATCTGTGTATAATAGATATAACCTTAATTGACGTGATATAGGTTACCACTATAGGTAGGTATCTGTGTGTAAGATATTTTGCTTGATCTTCACTTTTTCTACATAACTATTTTCAGAATTAGGACGGGCAAATCATTAAACTGGTTCAATTCATTTTCTAAAGTTGTGGTTCAGGCCACACTGAATGTTGCTTAAATTTTTCTGAATTAGTAATATAACCCCCTCTAGTTCGAACATTATCGGCACATTTACTTACAAGTTCACCCGAGTTCACTGAAAGTGCATTGTCCACTATTACCTGCGTGCTGCGATTCACTTAGATCGTGCACCTGAAATCATGAATATGTCACTTCCCCGCTCAGGTTCGCCTCTTTTTGTGGTGCAACCTTAGCAATTTTGACCAATAAGGCAACATTTACTAACCCATCCTACAGGAGGTCACCGAAAGTGCATTGTCCGACCGGAATGCACCCCTTCGCGATTCACTTAGATTGTGCGGCCGATTCACCTTCTCTTCTGGTGCTTGATCTTGCAACAACAATTGAGTGTTAAATCCTGTGCTCAGTCCGAATCAGTCAAATCGTCCCCGGATTTCCTGTCGCGCGAAAGCTGGCGCAGCCCTCTGCCACAAACTGATCGCGTGCAACACATCCCCTTTTAAATACCTGTTACAACAGCGGTGCAAATCCCCAAAACATCGGAAATCAAGACGACAAATGTGGGCCGTACCCTTAGAAATTAGAACCAATCAGTAGGACTCGTTCAGACGCATGCCTCAAATACCTGTGCAATTTGTTTAGCCATGAAGAAAGTGCACAGTCTGACAAAAGTGTGCGCACAGCCCTAAAGACTCCCTATTTTTTGTTATTGTTAGTTTTTGTTTCCTCATACTAGTTCCTATCTCATTTTGTGCCTTTTATCAATTTTTTCAGTCAATGGACTTGCCCTACTGTCCTGAAAATATATAGAACCCCCATGTTAGGGTTAACTTTAGTGTAGGATTAGCATTCAGGTTAGAATTGGGTTAGGGTTTACCCAAACCCTAACTAATGGTAGATCATTTTGATATTTTATTATTTAATTTTCACAAAACCTTGTATTTCTTAAGGTGTCCTATGTAAGCTAATTGACATTTGGATGGCCGGGTCTCCTATTTGTGTGTTCTGCCTTATTGGAGTATGCACAGTCAACTTTGTATCAACAAACACAAAGAACTTCTAAGATTCCCGACGTAAAAAAGAAGGAAAAGGTATTTTATTATCAGAATTTTCTATGACTGCTTAGTTGATTTGGTGGCGTCCTTAACATTTTTACTGAAAAGTAGATTATTGGTTATTTCAGTTTAGTGAATTTTAATGATGATTATTTATGTGAACATATAACTATGAGGTATTATGCAACATACACCTATTCATCTATTCCATAAGAGGTGTGAAGATAAAGATTTTCTTTGGGGGGCACATATTTGTCACTCAATTGAATACATTTTTTAACCAATTTTTAACACTTTGAATCAAAACTGCATGAAGGTGTCTATGTTTAATAAACTCCTTAATTCAATTTTGAAAATGGGGCAAGTGTCAGAAAATAAATTTTTGCAAGGCTCAGTATAATTCTTTATACTATAATTTAATTTTATTTGTACACGTCATTCAAAATTGTAAAAATTGCTCTGGCCAATAACAACAGCAATTTCCACGAAATTCCTGCCACGAAAGGGTTAAATGTTAAAATTCTAAATTCACAACCATTTAGGCTACCAATTCGAAGCTTTAGAAATTTATGACCTTGCAATTGCAGGGCTTGGACTAAGTTTAGGCGTCATAACCATCCATGTGATACCCGATATCAGTGTGAAACTTACCAATTGTACTCTTGCATTCATCCTATTGTAAGCAAGCCATCAGATCCCATCCTTCAGTGTCCACAGGGCCGGATTAGTTTGAGGGGGCCCCTGGGATCAGAATCAGGGGGGCCCCCACTGAATGTAGGCCAGGACAGGCTAACACATTTAACATTCATAAAGATATATATCTTATATAATATAATATATATATATATATGCAGTGTCCCTCCTTATTATTATTCAATTATTTATTATTTAGTAATCCATGTAATAATTGCTGCAACCTTTAGTCAGTGATCTTGGAGGGTCCTCCCTATGAATCTGTTAGACAGAGGGGACCCATTAAGCGAGGTCGTTAGGCAGAGAGCTATATATGTGCATGCAAGTGATACATACCAAAACGATATGGCTACTCGTTCCGTAGCACTTTACAAATCATAGGGGACAATTATAAATATACATTACAGAGTACAAACAGTCATATGGAACAATAGAGTGGGCCCCTGCTCACAAAGCTTACAGTCTATGAGGATGAAGGGAGTAACACAAAAGGTAAAAGAGATCTGGGCATGTCAGGCTCCCTCTATTCTCCTGCCCACAGGCTTCTTTTGTTCTCCTGCTCACCAGCTCCCTCGGTACTTTACCAGCTCCCTCTGTTCTCATTAAATGGCTATTTATCTTCAATGTTTAATAATATTTAGAAACAAGTCTTTGTTTCTACTTAAGGAAAATACAGAAACAATTTATTAGCCATGACACAGCCGTCATATGACAGATTGATCTGTAGAATATGCTATGCTTGTCTTCCAGTTGGATACACAATGAATGATCTCATTTTTGAATGGCAAGAAAATGCACCTGTACAGATCGCAGATGGCCTGACTCTCCCACAGTTTGTCTTAAAAGAAGAAAAAGATTTACGTTACTGTACGAAGCATTACAATACAGGTAATTCTCCTCTTCCTTTTCCTGTTCCATTTCGATCCTATTATGAACTAAAGGTCATTCACAAAATAATATTATTCCATTTTATTATTCTAATTCAATTACTAAAATGTCAATGTAAAGTATTGATCTTGCATGATTAATAAAAGATGTAACTCCTCCCACCTGCTCTTTTCCTCTTTATTATAGGTAAAATGCAAATATCAATAGATATGTTTATATTGATGACAATCTTCAATATAGTTGCTCCTTTTACATAGAAGTACTGTAAATGCCATCAACAGGGTGTCATACTCATTTTCATCTCTGCCTTGCAGGTGCTTAACAAATTGTAAGACCATATAATATAACTACCTCTTTACCGTTAAACAACTCTGTGTAGCTGTAGGGTCATATATAAGTATTACCTTGAGTATTTGAGGAAACATAAGGGCAGAACATATTGTTAAATATCCTTAAACTTTTCTGTTCCGCCTGCCTAGACATTTCTTCTTTTTGGTGTTCCCCTATTTGCTGCCACCAGTCATCCCAACCCAGGCATTCATCCACATTACTGCCCGTTCACTCTTGTACCACACATTTCTTGCACTCCCATTCCCTATCACCTCAGTACCTCTCACCTCTGTTCTCCTGCCCCACATCCTCTGTTTCTCACCACTCCCTCTGTTCTCACCAGCTCCCTCGTTCTCTCACCACTTCCCTCTATTCGTACCAGCCCCTTTATTCGACCAGCTCCCTCTATTCTCCTCTCGCCTGCCACAGGCTTCTTTTATTTTCGTGCTCACCAGCTCCCTCTGTACTCACCAGCTCCCTCTTACTCAACCACCTCCCCTGTCTCCACAGCTCCTCTATTCGTACCAGCTCCCTCTATTCTACCAGCTTCCCTCTATTCTCCCTGCCCACGGCTTCTTTTGTTTCGCGTGCTCACCAGCTCCCTCTTGTCTCACCAGCTCCCTATGTTCTCACCAGCTCCCTCTATTCGTACCAGCTCCCTCTATTCGTACAGCTACCTCTATTCCTCCTGCCCACAGCTTCTTTGTTCTCCTGCTCACCAGCTCCCTCTGTACTCACCAGCTCCCTCTATTCGTACCAGCTCCCTCTATTCGTACCAGCTCCTCTATTCGTACCACTCCCTCTATTCTCCTGCCCACGGCTTCTTTTGTTCTCCTGCTCACCAGCTTCCCTCGGTACTTACCAGCTCCCTCTGTTCTCACCACTACCTCATTCTTACTGGGCTCCACTGTTCTTACTGCTCCCTCTGTTCTCATCTCAACATTTTCTTCTGTTCTCCTGCTTCCAGCTCCCCTTTGTACCCTGCTCACTATTACCTGTGTTCTCTCGTCCCATTTACCTTGTTCACTGCTCCATAACTCACTCTGCTCTACCAGATTCTTCTGTTCTCCTGCTCACCAGCTCTCTGTGTTTTCACCCGCTCTATCTCTCTTAACCTGCCACCCTCTGTTCATTTTGCTCACATAGCTCCCACTGTATCCATGCTCACCGCTCCCACTGTTCCCATGCTCCACCGATCTCCCACTGTTCTCTGCTCACCATCTCCCATGTTCCATGCTCACCAGCTTCCGCATCGTTCTTACCTGCCCCTCGTTCCTTTTGCTCACCAGCTCCCTTGTTCTCATTGCTCACCACTTCCTCTGTTCTTGGTGCTGACATGTTCTGCTTTTCTCTGTTCACTATCCTCCCCCTGTTATCCTTCTCAACTCTCCACCTCTGTTTTCCGCTCCCAAGTTACCTCTGTTCTTCTGCCCATAACTCGCTTGTTCTCACCTGTTTTTCAGCTCACCAGCTTCTTGTGTTCTCCTGCTCAGCATCTCCCTCCCTGCTGTCTTACCAGCTCCCTCTTGTTCCAGCTCCCTCTGTCTGATCACTGGCTCCTCCACTCACTCCTTACCCAGCTCCCCATTGTCCATTGCTCACCAGCTTCTACTCCACCGCGTCACGACAGCTCCTCCAGCACTTACTAATGCATACTCACACTAATAATACTGTATACTAGATAGTAGTGAATGTTGGGTCAAGTGACTCACCAATGCTGCCAATTCGTATGGCAGACCGTTGTAAAATTAGTTGTCTACTGAAAGTGAAGCTGTAAAAATATTCTGTGTAGAGTATGTGTGTGGAGAGTATTCTGGCATAAACTGCTATGGATGCAACTCCAGTGAGAATTACCCCAGAGCGTTATTTGTTGTGTCCATGATCATTAAAAAGTAGTCTAATGATTCCAATGTATCCTCTAGCAAATACAATGATATGTCTGTAGAGTGGACCCCCAACACCCAGAAAATGTATTTCAATCATAAGATGTGCCTTTATTTAATTGAAGCAGCTGCTAAAGAGAAAGTAAGATCCATGCAATAACGTCACAGGCTAAGCCCTTTCCATTCCAGGAAGATGTCCGTATTTTACAGAGATAATGCCCCTAACTGCTGGCAATAACAACTGTAAAAAAAAAAAACATAAAAAAAAAGTGTCCAAATATGATAAACTCACTTTTTTTTCCATTTCACGTACACACAAAAAAATGTTTTTAATTATCTAAAGGTCATACAGTTGGTAAAATAGCAATCAATGAAAAAAAATCATCTCATCTTTCAAAATCACATAATTGCCCAAATTCATACACGTAGTATAAAAAGTTTGGTGTCTGATGGCAATGCGAGACTAGTGAGACTTTTTAATGCAAGATTTAGAATTTTAGGAAATAAACTTAACTTGGGTATCTCTGTGTATGTACTCACCTATAGATAAAGGAAAGTCATTAAAAACCCTAAGAAAATGTTTCACCTGAATTTTTTTGCCACATTCACCAAATTTGGAATTTTTTTTCCAGATTCCCATACATGGCACCAGGGAAACACAGTTTGTCTTGCAGTCAACAAATGCTCATACAGCTTTGTAACTGTAATAATAAAGATGTAGCTTGTGGATGGGGACAGGGAGTGAAAAATGAAACAGCAAAACTCAAAAAGGGTGATCCAAAGTGGTTAAAGAAGTGGAAGATTGACTACTACATTTGAACAGGAAGCATTGGACTCCAGCTGTATAATCACTAAGGTGGTCTTGTGGCTATACCACTGATCAGCAGTAAAACCTTGTTGGACACATCTGCAAACCATTACACATATCCTTTAGGTGTACAGGCGCATCCCCCGGGTTACTAAACATAGGGTCTGGTTTGTCTTAAGTTGAATTTGTATGTAAGTCGAAACTGATATTTTATAATGGAAGTTCTAGACATTTTTTTTTCTTTTGCCCCATTGCCAATGGAGTTTCAAAATTTTTGGTGTAATTGGACCAAGGATTATCAATAAAGCTTCATTACAGACATCTTACAGCTGATCATTGCTGTCTGGGACTATGTAAAGCATCCAGAGAGCTTTCACCAGAGTTCACAGTGGGCAGGAGGGTCCGGCTTTAACTATGGGTTGTCTGTAAGTCGGGTGTCCTTAGTAGGGGACCGCCGGTATTATGCATTGTAGAGCTAGTGAGGGATAGAGATACAGCATGTAGTAAATTACCAGATGGTAGGACTGAACATACAATATTACGGTGAGACATCCCGAGCATGTACTGAGGTACATGACAGGCAATGAAAAAATTCTAAATAGTTGATTTACATATTCTAAAATAGTGATTTACATAAGATGATCTAACACAGTTGGGGTCATTTTACTAAGGGCCCGATTCGCGTTTTCCCCGATGTGTTCCACCCGAATTTCCGATTTTCCCTGTATTGCCCCGGATTTGGGCGCATCGGTGCTGGCATGCACGCGACGGAAAAACGGGGGGCGTGGCCGAACGAAACCCACTGATTTGGAAAAACCGCCGCATTTAAAACATAAAAGTGTCGCTTGGGACCGCGTTTACCTTCACTTGGTCCCCCGGTGAACTTGAGTGAGCGTTCAGATGCTTTTCAGCGCAGCAGCGCCACCTGGTGGACGTCGGAGGAACTGCCTTGAGAATCCCGCCGGACCCGAATCCAGCGAGAGAACGCGCCGCTGGATCGCGAACGGACCGGGTAGTAAATCTGCCCCAGTGTTTCAATAGAATGTTGACGACCATGATTATGAGAAATGACTCTTAAATAACAACGTGAATATCTCTATGACATCGTATAAATCATTAATAACATGTAGCTAAGTACAGAACTACCCCCACCTTCCCAGGCTAATATTATCACTTCAAATCCTTACCAAAACTCTCCAAACTACTCAATGGCAAAGTTAGGGATAAGTTATATGGAGGTAGACGCTAAAAAAAATCTCCAAGTAATCTTCACCATAGTAATTTTACTGAAACATTATGAACTGAAAATTATGTCACAGCTGATAATAATGGTGCAGGTCATCCACAAACATGAGCGACCATGTTAGCAAGATCTGGCTAAAGCCATGTACACATAGAATAAAGTTTGCTCAAAGTCTTGTTTTTTTGGCTTTTTTTTTTCTACGATCCTTGTCTAAAAATGTAATGCAATCAATTTTTGTAATGACATATGGAATATATTGGTCTAATAAAGTTGTGATCATTTCAGTTTCCCAAATGTAACAAGTATATTAAGAGATGATCGGTTGGCAGCTGCTTCTCGCAGGTGCTGCAAATTATGACCATTGGGACCCCCTATGAAGCCCGGCCCACACTACAATTTTGAGACTTTTTGACCCTTTTTGCTGAACATGGGGCACATTTAAAATCAAGTGGATATGGCGGGGCAGGGCTGACCTGGCGTAAATTTTATTTCTGGGCTATTGCTTTGCTGGAATTACTGAGAGATCGAAAAATCTCTTAATATTTCCTTGTGTGTTATGTACTTGGAGGGCTGATGAATAAGACCCACAAAGTACAGTCTCATACATCAAACCATGTGTTTTATAGCGAATACCCTATTTCTGGATAATATCTGATTTATCTATTTATCCTGATTTATATCATATAATATCCTGATTCTCGGAATAGTTTTCTTCTTCAGCTCTCTGTAAGATGTTCATTTTCCCCTAGCTGTGGGTATTATCATAGCTGCTGTGACTCCATTCTTTTAGAACTTTTGTGTAATCTGATCCCTTGTACACTTCTGTCCATCTTTCAGCAGAGTAATGCCCCTTTTACCCCTATGAATAGAGGTACATGAGGAAGGCTATGTAAGTAGAGCAACCACTTCTGGCCTCTGATGTAGACAATAACAAAGTTTCTCATATTCACTTTACTGTTGATCTATGTAAATTTTCTTTGTTTTTTTGTTTTCACTATTTTGAGTGTTGTTTCTACACGACAACCACTTTTCCTTAAAAGACTTCTAAAATTATTTTGACATATTCTAAATAGTACATTCTGTCGATGTAATGGCAGGTGTTTGGTTATGCAAATAAATTTAACTTGTCACAGTATCATAACTAAAGTCTACATTCTTTCCATTGTAAGACTTGATGACCCTGAAGACATCTGAGGATTCTTGCTGGCTGGTTATCAAAAGCACAGAGTCTCCAGAATATGTAAAAAGTAGACTAGCGTTTATATTTGATATGTTAAAAAAGTTAAAAATGTAAAAAAATATTTTACTCATTTTAGCTTTACAGTTCCTTTCTTTCTTTTTCTTATTTTGCCTTTAGGAAAGTTTACATGCATTGAAGTACGCTTCCATCTGGAGAGACAGATGGGATACAACCTGATTCAGATGTAATCCCCAGCCTTCTGATTGTCATCTTATCATGGTCTCATTTGGATAAACATGGATCAGCTCCAGCCAGAGTTGCCTTAGGTCATCACTACGTCTGACTATGACACAACGCAGAGTTCTGGCTCCAGAGCCCTCCTTGCCTAAGGTGCACATAAAACATGTTTATCCTTCTTATACTAATTCTAATGACCCTACGCTATACCCTACAGGCTAGCAAGCATATTAGCCTTACTGTTAATGAAAACTGCAAGATATATAGATCTTTCATTAATCGAGAATGGTATGATTTTTTTTTAATCAGCAAAGAAAATATGGTAAACATAAAAACTTTAGCTTAAAAATGATCAGACCCTTTGATGGCTACAACACAGAAATATATTGGTTTCATTATTGTAGTTATCAATTCTATACAGTCCCTAAGAGCAGCTTTATGTCATAATTGTTTCTATAATGAAAACTACAGCTTTTGAGTTTTTTCATAGTGACGGTGAAAAGTAATATTCAGATAAATCTACTTAAACATATAAACTAAAAAATTGTATTAATCAGCAGCACCCATGCAGTTTACTGGTGTATAAGCCCTAAAATAGTTGCAATTCCTTGTTAACTGTCAGACAGTGGATTATTTCCCCCTTACACCACCACTATGCCATGGGTGTGGGGGGGCGTGAAAGGGTCTACGCCAAGCAGTTAAGTGGGTCGTCATTGGCCCACATCTGCACACTAGATTAAAACTTGCCGCTGTTCTAAGCAAAAGTTATAGTGAGTTCTATAGGCTTGAGCTTATGATATATATATTATTATATATAATTATATATATTATATATATAAGAGAATTTCTTGTGGGTGATGAGCAAGAGGCTGAATACTCACTCTAAACCCCAGCCTTCCTGAGTGATTGGTTAAATTTGTACCTCACGCCCTGTCTCTCCATCTGCTCACCCACTCTCAGGAATTCTCTCAGTTTACATTGTCAGCCTCAGTGAGGAGGTGGGGTAGCTTGACTGTATACTGCAAGCTCTCCGCCTCCATAACTGGAACTTAGGACACAACAAACATCTTTTTTCGAAGAAAATGGCTCTAATCCCATAAAAAAAACATTTGCAATTGATATTTATTTGGTAAAATCTAAATTAAACATGTTCTCATGGTTATATTTTGGACTCATATGAATTTTTCATTGAGGACTGGGTAAAGATAGTGGGGGTCATTTACTAAGGTCCCGCGATTCGCGTTTTCCCCGACGTGTTTACACCCGAATATTTCCGCTTTGCGCCGATTTCACCTGAATTGCCACAGGATTCTGGCGCACGGCATCGGATTTTGGCGCATCGGCGCTGGCATTCACGCACGGAAATCGGGGGCGTGGCCAAACGAAACCCGACGGATCGGCAGGAAAAACTGCTTGCATTCTTAAAAAAAATATTCTGTCGCGGAGCTTGCACTTACCTTCACTCAGCCTGGCTCGGTTGAACTCCCAAGCGCGTTCCGATGCTTTTCACGCAGCAGCGCCACTGGTGGACGGCGGAGGAACTACCTTAATAGATCCCTGCCGGCCCGCACCCAGCGCCGAGAACGCGCCCTGATCGCGAATGGACCGGGTAAGTAACTGCCCCAGTATCTCACATTTATCAAGAACATTGCAACTGCACTCTTTCAGTTTTCCTGTGTGTAGTGCAGAGGGCCAGACTAAAGAATTGTGGTGCATGTTCTTCATGAATCTGGCGCCCACTTCACTGCTCGGACAGAGTGAACCAACTAGTTTTTGATGCACCTTTAACACACTTCTGTTTGACTTTACATGATAAATGTAGCGCACGGTCTCGATTGTGCACCGAATGCCTTTTTTCAGTGCAGAATTTGTGGTTGCATCAGGAATAGTGCAGGCGTAACACAAATAGGTCACGTACGACACCCATGTGGCACAGACACTTCCTAAATACATGTGCAAGCAGATTACGCATAAAATAACATGCAAAGTCTGACAGAAAACTGGTGCAGGGACTTTATAAATGTAGCCCACTGTGTGTGTGTGTGTGTATGAAAGGCTTAGTCCTTGCTTTCTTTACTCCCTCCCTACCAGAAATACAGAATCTGTTGTTAAAAAGCAGCACAAGGGTCATAGCAAAGCATGAGGATAAACACATGGAAATTGCTTTGTGTATGCCTGAAGCGTTCATATAGCAAATGCATTACTGAGTATTGAATATGTAGCTGCCGTTCATGTTTTCCTGTAATATTAGTAGGCTAAAAGGTTAATATCAGGCAGTATAATATACCAAGCACACAGAAGTTAATCTGCTTATTTAAATGAAAACTATCATAGATATTATACTTTCTATACTATCACACAAGAAAACAGCACAAACCTGCGACGGTGTTAAAGCATGTAAAGGGGAGACACAGGGGTCATTTTTCCCGACGTTTAACCCGAATATTCGATTTGAGCCGATTTTCCTGTAATTGCCCCGGGATTTTGGCGCATGCGATCGGATTTTGGTGCATCGGCGTGCATGCAGCGACGAATCGGGGGGGCGTGGCCGTACGAAAACCCGACGGATTCGGAAAAAACGCCGCATTTTTAAAAAAATGTGTCGCGAAAATTGCACTTACCTCACTCGGCCCGGGTCGGTGTTATTCCAGTGCGTTCCGATGCTCTTCAGCGCAGCGCACCACCTGTGTGGACGGCGGAGGAACTACCTTATAAATCCCGCCGGACCCGAATCCACCGCAGAGAACGCGCCGCTGGAATCGCGAATGGGCCGGGTAAGTAAATCTGCTCCACAGTGTCAAGTATCAGCTCTTCATGAAGATCATAAACATGACCTGTTACTCATTTCATTGTACAGAATACCCATCTAAAAGGGGATGTCCACATCTGTGTATAATAGATATAACCTTAATTGCGTGATATAGGTACCACTATAGGTAGGTATCTGTGTGTAAGATATTTTGCTTGATCTTCACTTTTTCTACATAACTATTTTCAGAATTAGACGGGCAAATCATTAAACTGGTTCAATTCATTTTCTAAAGTTGTGGTTCAGGCCACACGAATGTTGCTTAAATTTTTCTGAATTAGTAATATAACCCCCTCTAGTTCGAACATTATCGGCACATTTTCTTACAAGTTCACCCGAGTTCACTGAAAGTGCATTGTCCACTATTACCTGCGTGCTGCGATTCACTTAGATCGTGCACCTGAAATCATGAATATGTCACTTCCCCGCTCAGGTTCGCCTCTTTTTGTGGTGCAACCTTAGCAATTTTGACCAATAAGGCAACATTTACTAACCCATCCTAAGGAGGTCACCGAAAGTGCATTGTCCGACCGGAATGCACCCCTTCGCGATTCACTTAGATTGTGCGGCCGATTCACCTTCTCTTCTGGTGCTTGATCTTGCAACAACAATTGAGTGTTAAATCCTGTGCTCAGTCCGAATCAGTCAAATCGTCCCCGGATTTCCTGTCGCGCGAAAGCTGGCGCAGCCGCTGTGCCACAAACTGATCGCGTGCAACACATCCCCTTTTAAATACCTGTTACAACAGCGGTGCAAATCCCCAAAACATCGGAAATCAAGACGACAAATGTGGGCCGTACCCTTAGAAATTAGAACCAATCAGTAGGACTCGTTCAGACGCATGCCTCAAATACCTGTGCAATTTGTTTAGCCATGAAGAAAGTGCACAGTCTGACAAAAGTGTGCGCACAGCCCTAAAGACTCCCTATTTTTTGTTATTGTTAGTTTTTGTTTCCTCATACTAGTTCCTATCTCATTTTGTGCCTTTTATCAATTTTTTCAGTCAATGGACTTGCCCTACTGTCCTGAAAATATATAGAACCCCCATGTTCGGGTTAACTTTAGTGTAGGATTAGCATTCAGGTTAGAATTGGGTTAGGGTTTACCCAAACCCTAAACTAATGGTAGATCATTTTGATATTTTATTATTTAATTTTACAAAACCTTGTATTTCTTAAGGTGTCCTATGTAAGCTAATTGACATTTGGATGGCCGGGTCTCCTATTTGTGTGTTCTGCCTTATTGGAGTATGCACAGTCAACTTTGTATCAACAAACACAAAGAACTTCTAAGATTCCCGACGTAAAAAAGAAGGAAAAGGTATTTTATTATCAGAATTTTCTATGACTGCTTAGTTGATTTGGTGGCGTCCTTAACATTTTTACTGAAAAGTAGATTATTGGTTATTTCAGTTTAGTGAATTTTGAATGATGATTATTTATGTGAACATATAACTATGAGGTATTATGCAGCATACACCTATTCATCTATTCCATATAGAGGTGTGAAGATAAAGATTTTCTTTGGGGGGCACATATTTGTCACTCAATTGAATACATTTTTTAACCAATTTTTAACACTTTGAATCAAAACTGCATGAAGGTGTCTATGTTTAATAAACTCCTTAATTCAATTTTGAAAATGGGGCAAGTGTCAGAAAATAAATTTTTGCAAGGCTCAGTATAATTCTTTATACTATAATTTAATTTTATTTGTACACGTCATTCAAAATTGTAAAAATTGCTCTGGCCAATAACAACAGCAATTTCCACGAAATTCCTGCCACGAAAGGGTTTAAATGTTAAAATTCTAAATTCACAACCATTTAGGCTACCAATTCGAAGCTTTAAAATTTATGACCTTGCAATTGCAGGGCTTGGACTAAGTTTAGGCGTCATAACCATCCATGTGATACCCGATATCAGTGTGAAACTTACCAATTGTACTCTTGCATTCATCCTATTGTAAGCAAGCCATCAGATCCCATCCTTCAGTGTCCACAGGGCCGGATTAGTTTGAGGGGGCCCCTGGGATCAGAATCAGGGGGGCCCCCACTGAATGTAGGCCAGGACAGGCTAACATCATTTAACATTCATAAAGATATATATCTTATATAATATAATATATATATATATATGCAGTGTCCCTCCTTATTATTATTCAATTATTTATTATTTAGTAATCCATGTAATAATTGCTGCAACCTTTAGTCAGTGATCTTGGAGGGTCCTCCCTATGAATCTGTTAGACAGTGGGGACCCATTAAGCGAGGTCGTTAGGCAGAGAGCTATATATGTGCATGCAAGTGATACATACCAAAACCATATGGCTACTCGTTCCGTAGCACTTTACAAATCATAGGGGACAATTATAAATATACATTACAGAGTACAAACAGTCATATGGAACAATAGAGTGGGCCCCTGCTCACAAAGCTTACAGTCTATGAGGATGAAGGGAGTAACACAAAAGGTAAAAGAGATCTGGGCATGTCAGTCCTGCTCACCAGCTCCCTCGGTACTTTACCAGCTCCCTCTGTTCTCACCAACTACCTCTATTCTTACTGGGCTCCCACTGTTCTTACCTGCTCCCTCTGTTCTCATGCTCAACATTTTCTTCTGTTCTCCTGCTTACCAGCTCCCTTTGTTACCCTGCCAACCCCCTGTGTTCTCCTGCTCCTAAGTTACCTCTGTTCTACTGCTCCATAACTCACTCTGCTCTTACCAGCTTCTTCTGTTCTCCTGCTCACCAGCTCTCTGTGTTTTCACCAGCTCCATCTCTTCTTACCTGCCCCCCCCTGTTCATTTTGCTTACCATCTCCCATTGTTCTCATGCTCACCATCTCCTACTGTTCTCATGCTCACCATCTCCCACTGTTCTCATGCTCACCAGCTCCCACTGTTCTCATGCTCACCAGCTCCCACTGTTCTCATCCTCACCATCTCCCACTGTTCTCATGCTCACCATCTCCCACTGTTCTCATGCTCACCATCTCCCACTGTTCTCATGCTCACCATCTCCCACTGTTCTCATGCTCACCATCTCCCACTGTTCTCATGCTCACCTGCTCCCTCTGTTCTTACCTGCTCCCTCTGTTCTTACCTGCTCCTTCTGTTCCTTTTGCTCACCAGCTCCCATTGTTCTCATGTTCACCAGCTCCCTCCGCTCTAATGCTCACCAGCTTCCTCTGTTCTTGTGCTCAACATTTTCTGCTTTTCTCCTGTTTACTAGCTCCCTCTGTTATCCTTCTCACTACCAACCTCTGTTTTCCTGCTCCCAAGTTACCTCTGTTCTTCTGCTCCATAACTCGCTCTGTTCTCATCTGTTCTTCAGCTCACCAGCTTCTTATGTTCTCCTGCTCAGCATCTCCCTCTGTTCTTACCAGCTCCCTCTGTTGTTACCAGCTCCCTCTGTTCTGATCACTGGCTTCCTCCACTCTCCTTGTACCCAGCTCCCATTGTTCTCTTGCTCACCAGCTCACTCCAGCAGCTTACTACAGCTCACTCCAGCAGCTTACTAAATGCATAACTCACACTAATAATACTGTATACTAGATAGTAGTGAATGTTGGGTCAAGTGACTCACCAATGCTGCCAATTCGTATGGCAGACCGTGTAAAATTAGTTGTCTACTGAAAGTGAAGCTGTAAAAATATTCTGTGTAGAGTATGTGTGTGGAGAGTATTCTGGCATAAACTGCTATGGATGCAACTCCATAGTGAGAGATTACCCCAGAGCGTTATTTGTTTGTGTCCATGATCTATTAAAAAGTAGTCTAATGATTACAATGTATCCTCTAGACAAAGGTTATAATGATATGTCTGACGAGTGGGACCCCCAACACCCAGAAAAATGTATTACATCAATAAGATGTGCCTTTATTTAATTGAAGCAGCTGCTAAAGAGAAAGTAAGATCAATGCAAATAACTCACAGGCTAAGCCCTGTCCATTCACGGAAGATGTCAGCTGTATTTTACAGAAGATAGATGCCCCTAACTGCTGGCAATAACAACTGTAAAAAAAAAAAAAGCATAAATAAAAAAAAGTGTCCAAATATATAAACTCACACTTTTTTCCATTTCACGTACTACAAAAAAAATGTTTTTAATTATCTAAAGGTCATACAGTTGGTAAAATAGCATCAATGAAAAAAATCATCTCATCTTTCAAAATCACTAATTGCCCAAATTCATACAACGCAGTATAAAAAAGTTATGGGTGTCTGATGGCAATGCGAGACTAGTGCAAGACTTTTTAATGCAAAGATTTAGAATTTTAGGAAATAAACTATATAACTTGGGTATCTCTGTGATCGTACTCACCTATAGAATAAAGGAGATGTGTTAATTGTGTCAACTGGACTGCACTGCGAAAGTCATTAAAACCCATAAGAAAATGTTTCACCTGAATTTTTTTTGCCACATTCACCAAATTTGGAATTTTTTTCCAGATTCCCAATACATGGCACCAGGAAACACAGTTTGTCTTGCAGTCAACAAATGCTCATACAGCTTTGTAAACTGTAATAAGTAAAAGATGTAGCTTGTGGATGGGGACAGGGGAGTGAAAAATGAAACAGCAAAAACTCAGAAAAGGGTGATCCATAAATGGTTAAAGAAGTGGAAGATTGACTATTAACATTTGAACAGGAAGCATTGGACTCCTGCTGTCATAATCACTAAGGTGGTCTTGTGGCTATACCCACTGATCAGCAGTAAAACCTTGTTGGACACTATCTGCAAACCATTACACAATATACTTTAGGTGTACAGGCAGTCCCCGGGTTACATACAAGATAGGGTCTGGAGGTTTGTTCTTAAGTTGAATTTGTATGTAAGTCGAAACTGTATATTTTATAATGGAAGTTCTAGACAATTTTTTTTCTTTTGCCCCAGTGACAATTGGAGTTTCAAAATTTTTGGTGTAATTGGACCAAGGATTATCAATAAAGCTTCATTACAGACATCTTACAGCTGATCATTGCTGTCTGGGACTATAGTAAAGCATCCAGAGAGCTTCACCAGAGGTCACAGTGGGCAGAGGGGTCCGTCTGTAACTATGGGTTGTCTGTAAGTCGGGTGTCCTTAAGTAGGGGACCGCCTGTATTATGCATTGTAGAGCTAGTGAGGGATAGAGATACAGCATGTAGTATACTACCAGATGGTAGGACTGAACATACAATATTACGGTGAGACATCCCAGAGCATATTACATGATAGTACATGACAGGCAATGAAAAAATTCTAAAATAGTTATTTCCATATTCTAAAATAGTGATTTACATAAGATGATCTTAACACAGTGGGGGTCATTTACTAAGGGCCCGATTCGCGTTTTCCCGATGTGTTACCCGAATATTTCCGATTTTCCCTGTATTGCCCCGGGATTGTGGCGCATCGGTGCTGGCATGCACGCGACGGAAAACGGGGGGCGTGGCCGAACGAAAACCCGACTGATTTGGAAAAACCGCCGCATTTAAAACAATAAAAGTGTCGCTTGGGACGCGCTTACCTTCACTTGGTCCGGCCCGGTGAACTTGAGTGCGTTCAGATGCTTTTCAGCGCAGCAGCGCCACCTGGTGGACGTCGGAGGAACTGCCTTGATGAATCCCGGCCGGACCCGAATCCAGCGCAGAGAACGCGCCGCTGGATCGCGAACGGACCGGGTAAGTAAATCTGCCCCAGTGTGTTTATATGAAGAATAACACTATTTCTGGATAATATATGATTTATCCTGATTTATCCTGATTTATAATATATAATGTATCCTGAATTTCTCGGAGATAGTTCCTTCTTCAGGCTCTCCCCTAGCTGGTGGGTACTATCCTAGCTGCTGTGACTCCCTTCTTTTTCGAACTTTTGTGTAATCTGATACCTTTGTACAATTCTGTCCATCTTTCAGCAGAGTAATGCCCCTTTTACCCCTATGAATAGAGGTAGCATGAGGAAGGCTATGTAAGTAGAGCAACCAACTCTGGCCTCTGATGAGACAAATAACAAAGTTTCTCATATTCACTTGTACTGTTGATCTATGTAAATTTTCTGTGCTTTTTTTGTTTCACTATTTTGAGTGTTGTTTCTACACGACAACCACTTTCCTTAAAAAGACTTCTAAAATTATTTTGACAATAATTCTAAATAGTATCATTTTCTGTCGATGTAATAATGGCAGGTGTGTTGGTTATGCAAAATAACTTTAACTTGTCACAGTATCAGTACTAAAGTCTACATTCTATTCCATTGTAAGGAACTTAGATGACCCTGGAGAGACATCTGAGGATTCTTGCTGGCTGGTTATCAAAAGCACAGAGATCTCCAGAATATGTAAAAATGTAGACTAGCAGTTATATTTGATATGTTAAAAAATGTTAAAAAATGTAAAAAAATATTATTACTCATTTTAGCTTTACAGTTCCTTTCTTTCTTTTTCTTATTTTGCCTTTAGGAAAGTTTACATGCATTGAAGTACGCTTCCATCTGGAGAGACAGATGGGATACTACCTGATTCAGATGTACATCCCCAGCCTTCTGATTGTCATCTTATCATGGGTCTCATTTTGGATAAACATGGATGCAGCTCCAGCCAGAGTTGCCTTAGGTATCACTACTGTACTGACTATGACAACGCAGAGTTCTGGCTCCAGAGCCTCCTTGCCTAAGGTAAGCAACATAAAATCATAGTTTATCCTTCTTATACTAAATCTAATGACCCTACTGCATACCCTACAGACGTAGCAAGCATATTAGCCGTACTGTTAATGAAAACTGCAAGATATAGTATCTTTCATGAAATCTAGATATGGTATGATTTTTTTTAATCAGCAAAAGAAAATATGGTAAACATAAAAACTTTAGCTTAAAAATAGATCAAGACACCTTTGATGGCTACAACACAGAAAAATATTGGTTTCATTTATGTAGTTAATCAAATTCTTACAGTCCCTAAAGAGCAGCTTTATGTCAGGAATGTTTCTATAATGAAAACTACAGCTTTTGAGTTTTTTCCATAGTGACAGGTGAAAAGTAATATTCAGATAAATCTACTTAAAACATATAAACTTAAAAAATTGTATTAATCAGAGCACACATGCTAGTTTACTGGTGTATAAGCCCTAAAATAGTTGCAATTCCTTGTTAACTGTCAGGACATGTGATTATTTTCCCCCTTACACCACCACTATGCCAAGTGGGTGTGGAGGGGGCGTGAAAGGGTCTACGCCAAGCAGTTAAGTGGGTCGTCATTGGGCCACATCTGCACACTAGATATAACTTGCGCCTGTTCTAGCAAAAGTTATAGTGCAGTTCTATAGGCTTGAGCTGTATGATATATATATATATTATATATATATATATATATTATATATATAAGAGAATTCTTGTGGGGTGAGGAGCAAGGCTGAATACTCACTCTAAACCCCAGCCTTCCTGAGTGAGTGGTTAAATTTGTACCTCAAAGCCACTGTCTCTCTCATCTGCTCACCCACTCTCAGGAATTCTCTTCAGGTTAGCAGTGTCAGCCTCAGTGAGGAGGTGGGGTAGCTTGACTGTATACTGCAGCTCTCCGCCTCCATAACTGGAACTTAGGACATCAACAAACATCTTTTTTAGAAGAATACTGGCTCTAATCCCATAAAAAAAACATTTGCAATTGATATTTATTTGGTATAATATCTAAATTAACATGTTCTCATGGTTATATTTTGGACTTCATATGAATAATTTCATTGAGGACTGGGTAAAGATAGTGGGGGTCATTTACTAAGGTCCCGATTCGCGTTTTCCCGACGTGTTACCCGAATATTTCCGATTTGCGCCGATTTCACCTGAATTGCCACGGGATTCTGGCGCACGCGATCGGATTTTGGCGCATCGGCGCTGGCATGCACGCGACGGAAATCGGGGGGCGTGGCCAAACGAAAACCCGACGGATTCGGAAAAACCGCTGCATTTAAAAAAAATATTCTGTCGCGGAGCTTGCACTTACCTTCACTCAGCCTGGCTCGGTGAACTCCAGCGCGTTCCGATGCTTTTCAGCGCAGCAGCGCCACCTGGTGGACGGCGGAGGAACTACCTTAATAGATCCCTGCCGGACCCGAACCCAGCGCAGAGAACGCGCCGCTGGATCGCGAATGGACCGGGTAAGTAAATCTGCCCCAGTATCTCACATTTATCAAGAACAGTGCGAACTGCACTCTTGCAGTTTTCCTGTGTGTAGTGCAGAGGGCGCCAGACTAAAGAATTGTGGTGCATGTTCTTCATGAATCTGGCGCCCACTTCACTGCTCTGACAGAGTGAACCAACTAGTTTTTTGATGCACCTTTAACACACTTCTGTTTGACTTTACATGATAAATGTAGCGCACGGTCCGATTGTGCACCGGAATGCCTTTTTCAGTGCAGAAATTTGTGTTGCATCAGGAATAGTGCAGGCGTAACACAAATAGGTCACGTACGACACCCATGTGGCACAGACACTTCCTAAATACATGTGCAAGCAGATTATGCATAAAATAACATGCAAAGTCTGACAGAAAACTGGTGCAGGGACTTTAATAAATGTAGCCCACTGTGTGTGTGTGTGTGGAAAGGCTTAGTCCTTGCTTTGCTTTACTCCCTCCCTACCAAGAGAATACAGGAATCTGTTGTTAGAAAAAGCAGCACAAGGGTCATAGCAAAGCATGAGGATAAACAACATGGAAATTGCTTTGTGTATAGCCTGAAGCGTTAATATAGCAAATGCATTACTGAGTATTGAATATGTAGCTGCGTTACATATGTTTTCCTGTAATATTAGTAGGCTAAAAGGTTAATATCAGGCAGTATAATATACCAAGCACACAGAAGTTAATCTGCTTATTTAATATGAAAACTATCATAGATATTATACTTTCTATACTATCACAAAGGAACAGCAGCAAACCTGATCGACGGTGTAAAGCATGTAAAAGGGGAGACACAGGGGGTCATTTTCCCGACGTGTTACCCGAATATTTCCGATTTGAGCCGATTTTCCCTGAATTGCCCCGGGATTTTGGCGCACGCGATCGGATTTTGGTGCATCGGCGCCGGCATGCATGTGACGGAAATCGGGGGGCGTGGTCGTACGAAAACCCGACGGATTCGGAAAAAACGCTGCATTTTTTAAAAAAATGTGTCGCGAAAATTGCACTTACCCTCACTCGGCCCGGGTCGGTGTATTCCAGTGCGTTCCGATGCTCTTCAGCGCAGCAGCGCCACCTGGTGGACGGAGGAGGAACTACCTTAATAAATCCCGTCCGGACCCGAATCCACCGCAGAGAACCCGCCGCTGGATCGCGAATGGGCGGGTAAGTAAATCTGCCCCACAGTGTCAAAGTATCAGCTCTGATGAAGATCATAAAATGAGCTGGTTACTCAGTGTCATTGTACAGAATACCCATCTAAAAGGGGATGTCCACATCTGTGTATAATTAGATAATAGCCTTAATTATCGTGATATAGGTACCACTATAGGTAGGTATCTGTGTGTAAGATATTTTGCTTGATCTTCACTTTTTCTACATAACTATTTCAGAATTAGACATGGGCAAATCATTCAAAACTGGGTTCAATTCATTTTTCTAAAGTTGTGGTTCAGGCACACACTGATGTTGCTTAAATTTTTCTGGAAATTAGTAATATAACCCCCTCTAGTTCGAACATTATTCGGCACATTTACTTACAAGTTCACCCGAGTTCACTGAAAGTGCATTGTCCATCTATTACGCTGCGTGCGGCGATTCACTTAGATCGTGCACCTGAAATCATGAATATGTCACTTCCCCGCTCAGGTTCGCCATCTTTTTTGTGGTGCACCTTTAGCAATTTGACACAATAAGGGCACATTTACTAACCCATCCGGAGGAGGTCACCGAAAGTGCATTGTCCGACCGGAATGCACCCCTTCGCGATTCACTTAGATTGTGCGGCCGATTCACCTTCTTCTTCCTGGTGCTTGATCTTGCAACACAATTTGAGTGTTAAATCCTGTGCTCAGTCCGAATCAGTCAAATCGTCCCCGGATTTCTGTCGCGCGAAAGCTGGCGCAGCCGTGCCACAAACTGATCGCGTGCAACACAATCCCCTTTTAAATACCTGTTACAGCGGTGCAAATCCCAAAAACATCGGAAAATCAGACGACAAATGTGGCCGCGGACCCTTAGAAATTAAGAACCAATCAGTAGGACCGTTCGACAGCATGCCTCAAATACCTGTGCAATTTGTTTTAGCCATGAAGAAAGTGCACAGTCTGACAAAAGTGTGCGCACAGCCCTAAATGACTCCCTATTTCTTTGTTATTGTTTAGTTTTTGTTTCCTCAATACTAAGTTCCTATCTCATTTTGTGCCTTTTATACAATTTTTCAGTCAATGGACGTTGCTCCTACTGTCCTGAAAATATATAGAACCCCCATGTTAGGGTTAACTTTAGTGTTAGGATTAGCATTCAGGTTAGAATTAGGGTTAGGATTTACCCAAACCCTAAAGCTAATGGTAGATCATTTTGAGATTTTATATATTTAATTATTTACAACCTTGTATTTTCTTAAAGGTGTCCTATGTAAAAGCTATTGACATTTGGATGGCCGTGTGTCTCCTATTTGTGTTTTCTGCCTTATTGGAGTATGCAGCAGTCAACTTTGTATCCAGACAGCACAAAGAACTTCTAAGATTCCGACGTAAAAGAAAGAAGGAAAAGGTATTTTATCAGAATTTTCTATGACTGCTTAGTTGATTTGGTGCGTCTTAAAATTTTTACTGAAAAGTAGATTATTGGTTATTTCAGTTTTAGTGAATTTTATGATTTATTTATGTGAACATATAACTATGAGGTATTTATGAACATTACACCTATTCATCTATTCCATATAGGAGGTGTGAAGATAAAGATTTTCTGTTGGGGGCACATTATTTGTCAAAGTCAATTTGAATACATTTTTTAACCAAATTTTACACTTTGAATCAAAACTGCATGAAGGTGTCTATGTTTATAAACTCCTTAATTCAATTTTGAAAATGGGGCAAGTGTCAGAAAATAAAAGTTTTGCAAGGGCTCAGTATAATTCTTTATACTATAATTTAAATGTTATTTGTACACGTCAGTCAAAATTGTAAAAAATTGCTCTGGCCAATAACACAGCAAAATTTCCAGAAATTCCTGCCACGGAAAGGGTTAAAAATGTTAAAAATTCTAAACATTCAAACATACCCTTTAGGCTACCAATTACGAAGCTTAGAAATTTATGACCTTGCAATTGCAGGGCTTGGACTAAGTTTAGGCGTCATAACCATCCATGTGATACCCGATATCAGTGTGAAACTTACCAATTGTGACTCTTGCTAATTCATCTCTATTGTAATGCAAGCCATCAGATCCCATCATTCAGTTGTCACAGGGCCGGATTAAGTTTTGAGGGGGCCCCTGGGATCAGAATCTAGGGGGGCCCCCACTGAATGTAGGCCAGACAGGCTACACATTTAACATTCATATATATATATATATATATATATATATATATATATATGCAGTGTCCCTCCTTATTATTATTCAATTATTTATTATTCAGTAATCCATGTAATAATTGCTGCAACCTTTAGTCAGTGATCCGTTAGGCAGGGTCCTCCCTATGTAATCTGTTAGACAGGGGGGACCCATTAAGCAGGGTCGTTAGGCAGAGAGCTATAGATGTGCATGCAAGTGATTACATACCAAAACCATATTGGCTAATCATTCCGTAGCACTTTACAAATCATAGGGGACAAATATAATATTACATTACAGAGTACAAACAGTCATATGGAACAATAGGAGTGAGGACCCTGCTCACAAGAGCTTACAGTCTATGAGGATGAAGGGAGTAACACAAGAGGTAAAAGAGATCTGGGCATGTCAGCTGACTGCTCCTAGGGCAGCGGCAGTGCAGCCATACGTGCTGTTGCTGCTGGTGAGGGCCACCCTTGGGAGTAAGTTTGTGGGGGCCCTCCCTATAATCTGGCCCTGAACTGTTGTCAGCTGTCTTGTAGATATTGTAGGTGTTTACTTCAAAACTCAACGCTGTTAAAAGAATTTTCCAACCAAATTGACAAATCAAGAGGTTATCTATCAAACTTAGGCTGCATTCACACGAACCATGGGCCGTACCCGGGCATGCATATGACTGGCGCCATGGAGAGGAGGAGGAGTGGTGACCCCTGCCCTATCCATAGAAATGCACAGCATATGGGCTGTACACACAGGGAAATATAGTACATGTCCTATCTTTTTCCTGTGTACGGAGCGGTACAGTGCCACATGTGAGTGGCACCGTATCGCTCCTTGTGGCCATTGCAGTCTATAGGGGACTTAGCATGCTTTACTGACCGTGGGGGTTATATATCATTAGACGGCTCCTTGGGACAGTTCTATGTCTATTTTTGGAGCTATGTGCACCAAAATGCATTATTACGTCCTGTTGCTGTGGGCGGTGTATAGAAAGAGCTCTTGGGACGGAGATCTCTCCATACACAGAGGGTGTCAGCTGCATAATATACCTGACCTGCATGTAACTGTTGCGGTCAGCACTGGCACCGAACACAGCAGTTAACCTGTTAGGTGCCATGGTAAAATCCGACCACAGCACCTAACATTGCTGCTGATGGGCGCCCCCATCTCGGATGGCCTATCACTGCCTCCCGTACAACAAAGTGTGAAAAAGTTATTTGCCTCAGAATAATGGAAAATATTTGTTTTGTAAATAAGATTTACCTTTTTTTAAATCTACAAAAACCTAATAAAACCTATAAATAGTAAATTTGATCCCTGTAATCGTATCAACCCAAAGAATAAAGAGGAAGTGTGCTTTGGAACGCAGATTGTAAGGTTAAATTGTAAGGGTTAAAGTGGCTTTGATAGTTTAATAAATATTCTTAAAGTCTACTTCTTAAAAGTTTGAAAAAAGTCTCAAAATACATAAACAGTCCCAGCACATACACCAGGGTGTCACGGGTGCTCCCGCGATCCCTGTCTCGGATCATGGGCGCACCCGTGTCTCTCCGTGTGCCCCCAGGGCCCAGCGCCTCTTACCTCCCCGGCTCGCTAAGTTTTAAAGGGCCTGCCCCTTTCTGTGGCCCTTGCCGGATCTTCAAGCCTTCCACTGAAGAGAAAGCTCCTCTGTGATTCTTGTGTATCCTGTGATTCCTGCGTTCCTGTGTCTCAGTCCGTTCCTGTGATTCCTGCGTTCCTGTGTGCCATTCCATTCCTGTGATTCCTGCGTTCCTGTGTGCTAGTACATTCCTGTGATTCCTGCGTTCATGTGTGCCAGTCCATTCCTGTGTGCCAGTTCGTTCCTGTGTTCCTGACCTGCGTGCCAGCTCCTGCGATTCCTGAAGTGAGTCCTGGTGTGCCTTCCTGTGCTATTCTCCTGCTGTCAACCCGGATACAGACTTTCTCCTGTATTACTATCTTGGCAGCCATCGGGGGCTAGTCGCACCTGTGGAACGACCCATGCAGCAAGCCCTTCCCGCTTTGTGGTGGGCTCTGGTGAAAACCCGGGTGCCACGTAGACTCTGGTCCCAAGTCGGCTGGTATCATCTCCTGTGGTGGTCCAGAGAGTCCACAGACTCCCAGCCCTGACAGTAAGATCCGGTCATGGACCCCGCCAAGGAGCCACGTCAGATACTGGCTGTACTTTCCAGTGTTGTCACCCGGCAGTTGTAGCAGATTGCTGCCCAAGGAGAACTTTTAGGCCAACTCGCTTTCACTCTCCAACAGCTGCTTGACTCCTGGCCTCTGCATCAGGCCACTGTAACTACTCCTGCGGCAGTTCCAGCAACTACCCCTGCAATTTCTCCTGTCATCCCAGCTAATTCACCGGCACCAGAGCCTAGACTGAGACTGTCTATGCCTAACAAATACGATGGCGATCCCAAACAGTGCAGAGGATTCATCACCCTGTGTTCGCTGCATATAGAGTTAATGTCATCTCAGTGATCCAAGGTGGCGTTCATCATCAGCCTCCTCACCTGGAAGGCCCTGGCCTGGGCTACTCCTCTGTGGGACAGAAATGATCCAGTTACGGCCACCCTTACCAGCTTCCTGGCAGAGTTCCGGTCCGTGTTTAAGGAACCAGCACGAGCCTCCTCAGCGGAAACAGCACTCCTCAACCTACACCAAGGAGACTCATCTGTGGGTGAATACGCTGTCCAGTTCCGCACCTTGGTGTCTGAACTCTGTTGGAACGAGGCGGCCTTATGAGCAACTTTTAAGAAAGGACTGTCCTCACGGGTAAAAGATGCATTGACTGCCTGTGATCTGCCGGCTACTTTGAGTGGTCTTATCACCTTGGCCACGTGGATAGACGTGCGGTTGTTGGAACGAGCTGAAGAGTTGCAGCACGAGTGACCTCTAGTCCGGCTTCTATGTCTGCCCCGGTTGGCTCCGGTCTTCCAGAACCCGTTCCAGCCCCCGGTTGTACAATCTGCAGGTGAGCCTATGCAGGTTGACAGAGCTCGACTTACGCCTGGGCAACAATCCAGACCTCTGCCTGTTCTATGCCAGTCCTAAGCACCTCATCGGGATTTGTCCTGTGCGTCCCCAATGTCCTGGAAACGCCAGCACTTAGGGCTTCTGGGAGAAGCATCCCTAGGTGTGAATTCAGCTTCTCCACGTCTGACTATTCCAGTGCTCCTCAGTGTTGGCACCGGTGCTCCAGTGCATTCTTGGACTCTGGTTCCGCAGGGAACTTTGTTGATGCTGCTCTGGTCTCCTGGCATCACATTCCGGTGGTCCCCCTCAAATCACCCCTCGTAATTTCTTCTGTAAGCGGACAGCTTCTTTCTGATTCGGTCCAGTACCACACGGAACCTATTCGTCTTCAGGTTGGAGCTCTACATCAAGAAAAGTTGGCCTTCTATGTCCTGCCTCGTTCCACATCAGCTCTTCTTCTAGGTCTTCCTTGGCTCCAGCTCCATGCCCCGGACCTCAATTGGAAGACTGTTGAGATCCTGCATTGGAGCACCACTTCCAGTCCTGTCCTCTACTGTGTCTTCCAAGTCTCTGGAGGGTCTGCCAGCTTGTTACCGGGACTTTTCTAATGTCTTCTCTAAGAAACAAGTGGAGACTTTGCCACCACATCGTCCCTAAATACATCAAAGAGAACCTGCAGAGGGGTTTCATATGCAAGTCCTCCTCTCTAGCTGATTCAGGTTTATTTTTTGTCACCAAGAAGGACGGCTCCTTACGTCCCTGTATTGACTATCGAGGGCTGAACATGATCACGGTCAAAAGCTGCTACCCTCTGCCGTTGATTACGGAACTATTTGATCGCCTGCGCGGTTCCAGGGTGTTCTCCAAACTGGATCTTGGGGTGCTTACAATCTCATCCGGATCCGCAAAGGTGACGAGTGGAAGACGGCGTTTAATACTCGTGACGGGCATTTTGAATATTTAGTAATGCCTTTTGGACTGTGTAATGCCCCTGCTGTTTTTCAGGAATTTGTTAACAACATTTTCAGGGACTTTCTCTATACGTGTGTCCTGGTCTACCAAGATGATATCTTGGTATACTGTCTAGACCTTGAATCCCACCAGACACACGTACGTCAAGTTCGTGGTCGACTTTGTGCCAATCATCTCTACGTTAAACTGGAGAAATACCAGTTTCACAAGCACAGCCTTCCATTCCTCAGTTACATAATTTCTGACAGAGGCCTGCAGATTGATCCTGCGAAACTGTCAGCAATTCTTCAGTGGCCACGCCCAGAAGGCCTCCGAGCCATACAGAGGTTCCTGGGGTTTGCAAATTATTATCGACAGTTTATTCCCCATTTCTCCACTGTCGTGGCTCCCATCGTGGCACTTACTAAGAAAGGTGCCAATCCACGTGCCTGGTCTTCTACAGCTGAAGAGGCCTTCTCCAAGTTGAAGTCCACTTTTGCCTTGGCTCCAGTCCTCTCTAGGCCTAATACGAACAACCCTTTTCATCTTGAGGTGGATGCATCCTCCAAAGGAGTTGGAGTGGTGCTCTCCCAGAGAGGGCCCATGCGGCTTCTTTTCCAAGACCTTTTCCCCAGCTGAAAGAAATTATTTGATTGGAGACGGAGAGCTGTTGGCCATCAAGCATGCGATAGAAGAATGGCGGTATCTTCTGGAAGGTGCTCTCCATCCCGTGAGTGTGTACACTGACCACAAAAACTTCTTTTACATCCAGACAGCTCAGCGCCTGAATCCCAGGCAAGCCTGGTGGTTATTGTTCTTTTCCCGTTTCAACCTGCAAATACATTTTTGTCCGGCTGACAAGAATGTCAAGGCTGATGCCCTGTCCCGGGCTTTGGATGGAGAAGTACCGGCTCCTTGGCACATAATTTCTCCAGACCAGCTTGTTGTTGCAGCTTCAGTGGATCTTCGGCAGCTACCTCCCAGCAAGACATATGTTAGACCTGCTCTCTGGAGGAGGATTTTATCTTGGGAACATTCTGTGCCTGCAACAAAGCCTCTCATCTCAAACCGGCTGGATTGTTACTGGCGTTGCCGATACCCAGTCGCCCGTGGTCCCACGGGCAGTACTGTCATCTGGGTGGTGACAGACCGGTTTTCAAAGATGTCCCATTTTGTTTCCCTTCCAGGTCTTTCATCTTCCCCACAGCTTGCCAGTCTATTCTTTAGACACATCTTCCAGCTGCACGGTCCTCCGATAAACATCGTGTCTGATCGAGGAGTCCAGTTTGTATCAAAATTCTGGTGTTCCTTATGTAACCAACTGCAGGTCAACCTTGACTTTTCTTCTGCCTAGCACCCGCAGTCTAATGGCCAAATGGAGAGGGTGAACCAGACTTCTACTTCTGCTACCTCCATCACTTCGTTTCAGCCCATCAGGACAACTGGGCTGACCTACTACCTAGGGCTGAGTTCTCCTACAATTCCCTGGACTCGGGGTCTACTGGCTCGGCTCCGTTCTTTCTTGTCTATGGACATATACCTCGCCCGCCTCTTCCGTTGTCTACTCCCTCTGATGGTAGGGTCGTCCTCCTAATACATCCGGCTTAAGATACCCAGCTACAAACTTGGCCCCCGGTTCCTTGGTCTCTTTGGGGTAATTAAGCGCATCAATCAAGTGGCCTACAAGCTCCGCCTTCCTCCATCTATGCGCATCCCAAACTCCTTTCATGTCTCCCTCCTGAAGCTTGTCATCTTGAGGCGGATTCCCCAAATGTCTAATAAAGTTAAAGGAGGTTCTGGACATGAAGATAATAAGGGGTAAGCGGCTCTTTCTGGTAGACTGGAAGGGGTTCGAGCCTGAGGAGAGATCCTGGGAGCCCGAGGAGAACGGATCGGACTCTCCTCCAGAGATTTCTAGGGACCAAGAAGAAGAGGGGGAGGCCAAATGCGGGGTACTGTCACAGGTGCTGCCGCAATCCCTGTCTCGGATCGCAGGTGTACTCATGTCTCTCAGTGTGCCCCCGGGGTCCGGTGCCTCTTACCTCCCCTGGCTCCAGCGGCAATCTCCGCTGCTCCCACGACTTGCTAAGATTTAAAGGGCCAGTGTGCCGATAATTGCCGCTGGCCTGGTATAGGTTCCTGCCCCTTCCTGTGGCCCTTACCGGATCTTCAGGCCTTCCCGTGAAGAGAAAGCTCCTCTGTGATTCCTGTGTATCATGTGATTCCTGCGTTCCTGTGTGTCAGTTCGTTCTTGTGATTCCTGCGATTCCTGACGTGAGTCCTAGTGTGCCTTCCTGTGCTATTCTCCTGCCGTTACCCTGGGTACAGACTGTCTCCTGTATTACTACCTTGGCAGCCACTGTGGGCTAGTCGCACCTGTGGAGCAACCGGGTGGTATCCGCCGGAGCAAGCCCATCCCGCTTTGCGGCGGGCTCTGGTGAAAACCGGGTGCCACTTAGATCCCAGGTCGGCTAGAACAATATCCCGCGGTGGTCCAGAGGGTCCACAGACTCCCAGCCCTGACACAAGGAACTAGCATAACTATAAGACTTTTTGGGAATGTTTTGTAAAAATCTCAAGTAATGAAACAGGTTTGGCATGCCAGTATAGTGAAGTGGCAAAAATAGCTCTGTGAAACTTTTCAGTTGAAAGGTCCCAAAAACCTCAATGTGACCTTTTTGAGAAATCATGATTCTGTCACTTCCCTACACTGGCCCGACAGAGTTCCCCAACTTGCATGTTAAATCTGGTGCACGGTCCGACTGAGCACCGCAACGGCTCATAATTTGTGTTGCATGGTGGCTAGTGCAGCTGCACCACAAAAGGGTCGCGTGCGACACATAATGGCAAGGACACTTCTTAAATACCTGTACAACCAGTTTCCACTAGAAAGAACCTGCAAAGTCTGACAATAAACTGGCGCAAGGGCCTTAGTAAATGTGCCTCAACAACTGTCAGCCAACCAAAAGGTCAACCTCACAGCTCTTTCTTTCTTAGTATTGATTAGAGTCTCAGCACTTAGAACCCTTTTTGAGAGTAATTTAATTTCCCATGATGCGCGGCTCATGTGAATGAATACAACAGTCTGAGGTCTCCTCCAAGCTGGTAGCCTTGCATCCATGTACAAGACATCACCTTCGTTTCACAATATATGTCAGCACAGAGTACAATTGGCCCTTCTCCACGCAGAAGAAAGGTCCCGATTTTAGAAGAATATTGGAAAGTTGTGCTGCATTCTTCTTCTGCACAAGCAATTGATTTGTATTTAATAGACTGACACTCCGTCCTTGAGAATAATCGCTAGAGAAATCTTTATAGTGGCAGTCTTCATAGAAAGACCCAGCAAGATGTTATCAAGTGTTTAGTCAAAGGTTTATGATACAATACTCAAGGAATGAAAAGCATTTTCTCTAAATTGCTTTTTATCAAAATTCCACAGCTGAATAAAATATTGATTTGTTTAAAAACATGCACCAGGCAGAGAAGAGTGCACACAACAATGCATTGTTACCAGGCTTATCATATTATCATATGAAAGAATAAAACAAGCAGAAAATAGCACTTTGCTTGCTAGTATTTAAAAAAGAAATAAAAATGTTGCCTATAGTTATGGTCAAAAAAATACCTCAAGCATTTGACATATTTGACACTGTGTTGTTATCACTGATTATGAATGAGCTGCATAGTAGTTTTAGCTTTGGCTGTTAGTTAGCAACACAAACAGCAGCTAATTCACTGCCCGATTACTTCTATCGGGCTCAATCATATACCATGAATTTACCAACTAACGGTGCTGCAAAGGGTAGGACATGTCATATTCCTGCCCTGTTTACTTCCCTGGTAGTCATTTCCTATTGATATCGGCAAGGTGAGCGCCACTCACTCGCCGGTGTTCGGTGGGCCCGGAAATACATTCCCATGCTTGCAGCCTGCAGAATTCACACGTTCGTGTAGATGGAGCTTCAGTTGGTGTGTATGGAGCTGAGTCCCTCTATACAGGGCTGTGTTAACCTTCTAGATGAGACACCTAAACAGCTGTGGTGCATCTCGCAATGGAATTTAGCAAAATTATGTTTTTTGGAAAGATGTTTTATGTTGTATGCTGTTTACTGTATCTTCAGCCCCCCTGTAGCATGAAACCTGCCTCATGTCAATTATTTCTTAAGTTTGCATGCAGTATGGGGATGGGATTTTTAAAGAGACTCAGTAACCAGCTTTTACACCACTAAACTACAAGCACCCAGTTGTAAGTTGTAATATATCCTTAACTATCAAAACTTACCTATTTACCTGCAAATGAACTCAAGAGTCACCCTCTGCCTCAAATATCACTACAGATGCCCATATCTTGGGTTCTAAAGTACATATGATTAATTTTAGGTGTGATTTAAAGATATGAATCTCATTGCAACATTAATTCGCATTAGAATATGTTATAGAACTGGACATACAAGCAATTGAAGACGTGGTAGTAAATATGAGTTACAGATAAAAATCCCCTCTATCCCTTTATCTCTGGTTCTGTAGCTCACAGAACCACAAACCTGATGTGATTTGAAAGATTATATCCCTGTTGTCAGGCACCAGGGGTATTGGACCCACTAGACCACCGCAGACGATGACGTAAGTCGACACCTGGGACCTGAATCTAAGTGGTACCCGGTTTTCACCAGAGCCCGCCACAAAGCGGGCTGGACATGCTGTGGCATGGTTTCACCAGGTTGTTCCACATACGTGACTTTATACGCGGTGGCGGCCAAGGCGAAGTTCAGAATCATAATGCAAACTCGTAGTCGGGGATAGACAGGAGGTCAGGATGTCCAGCACTGAATCGGTGTTGGGTATGAAACAAAGTCAGGACGGGCAGCAAAGGACCATAGTTAGAATCGGAATTTGGGGTTAAAACGGGAATTTAGAACAACAGTACAGGGCATCTGGAACAAAGCTTTCTCAATTACTTTATGGTACAAAGATCCGGCACTGTGTGCAGGGAGAGATTGAATTATAAGGAATTCTGGGAATGGCCAGCCCCAACCAATGGTGCATTAGCCCTTTAAATCTCCTGAAGCTAGCACTCGCCCTAGGGACCGGGACAAGCACACACGGCCGCCAGTCCGGAAACAGGAGCGAGGACAGGTGAGTAGGATACATGAGCTCACAATGGTCTGTTGCCTTCCACACAGTCAGTAATGTTTTTAGTTTTTCAGCTATTTGCCAAATTACCAAGTTCATTTCTTCAATAGCATAGAGGCTTATGGTTACAATTGACTTATATGTGAAAACCAACTTGTATAGGTGTGAAGCAGTAGGAAGGCCTTTGTGACTACTGTTTATAGAACAATATGTTATATTTGGTCAAGATAGGCTACAGATTGTAGTAGAACTTGTATTTATGTTTTTTTATTTTCATTTTTGCTTTAATTTTTTGTTGTAATGCTAGAATGTTAAGCAAGTGGTCGGTGAAAATGAGAACCTAGGCAATTTGCGTTGTAGCAATGGCATGAGAAGTGCTGGACCAACATATGGGACACTGGCTCAAGTCAACAGTACAAATTTCAGGGTAAATTATGTGTATACAGGATCTGTGACAATCCAAGATACTGTGAATGAATGAAGGTTTTAGCTAGTCATAACCTTCATTGCTTTCCATATGTGCTAGCTGTTAATACCAAGGTACCTGTCCTGTTAAGTTCTCTATTCCGAAAAGAATTACTGTTACACATTTTTTTACATAAACATATGGAGGTGATTTATCATGCAGTAGTGCATGGTGCAACACTGCATGACGTGTCCCCCTACCCCTCCTTGGCATATGTGGAGGGTGGCCTACTGCAGAATTGAGCTATAACCTGCAAAAGGCACAGGCTATAACTAGTGCGCTGACATGGGGCAGGAACACCCCAATCCGACCCACTTTACCACCCAACACAGACCGTTTCACTCCCTTATACACTAACATGACTAACTCTAAGTCCCTATGACCATTGGTATAATTTGAAGATTAAAGTTCCCATAATCCTGCCAAAATATATAAGGACATCTCATACACTTTGGGCAAAATACATCTTTTACGAAAATTAGTTTTCCCTGCAAAGCAGCAGAGGGCACAAGAGGCTAATTTATAAATCGGAAATCTCTCTATTTGCTAGTAATTCACTTATTTCCAAAGCTTTTAGCTTTTAGATGGGATTCATGCTGCTCATGGCTTTACAGGAGAGGTACCTCATGGCTTCTTAGAAACGATTTATGTACTTGTCTTTAGGAATTTGTGTAGCTGCTTTTGCTGTGTCTATGCTTTATCACCCTATTAAATGCATTTGTAGTTTTTCCAAGCAACAGCATCTTCTGTGAACTTTAATTGTAATGTGTGTCAGCATTATTTTACAGCTTATTATAAGATGGTAAAAATTGCATTAATTACTTTTACATTACACAGGAAAGGTCATAAATAATACATTGTACATAAATTGGGGAGGGTACAACAGTTGGGACCCCCAGAATAATCTGATTCTAGTTCCAAAACAATAAGAGTGGAACGTAGCCATGTGGTCTTGCTCTGTTCTTAGTGGTAGGCCTTGGGAACTGCTTCCCAGCTTTGATTGAAGTCCATAAGAACGGGATGTAGCCAACTATTGGACTTCCATCAATTTACTATTAAAGATCTATACTAACGAAACCTAATCAAGCCTTCTTTTCAATATGATCAAAAAACTTGTAAAACTTGCAAAAGATCAATTATTTTTTTCTAGCGTGAAACCATTTATTTGGGTCATATGAGATCTCATTTGAGATCTATAATCCTTTGCAAGGCACCCATGTGAGGACGTTTTAATTGAAATTATAAGAGCAGATAAAGGCAGGAAGTAAAATAATATATACAGGCGGTCCCCTACTTAAGAACACTTGACTTACATACGACCACTAGATATTGGTAATTTGTTGTACTTTAGTCCTAGGCTACAATAATCAGCTGTAACAATTATCACAGGTGTTTGTAACAAAGCTTTATTGTTAATCCTGATTCTTATGACAACCCAACATTTTTAAAATCCAATTGTCACAGAGACCAAAAAAGTTCTGGCTGGGATTACAATGATAAAATATACAGCTCCGAGTTACATACAAATTCAACTTAAGAACAAACCTACAGACCCTATCTCGTATGTAACCCGGGGACTGCCTGTATTCCATTAATTCTGTAATATTTGGTGTAGGTAATGTTCCATATAGGATGCCCCCTAACATTGTGGAGGCAATAGAGACATAAATAATTTCCCATGCTTTATACTAAATCAAATTTATTTATTGCTTTTTTTCTGGGTCTAGATGAATCTGGGGTATTGTGACCAGTCTTATCATAGCACCTTCCTATATACAGAATAAAAATAACACTGATCTATTGATTTCTGCCCATTAATATTCCCATTATGCTACTCTTCCCCTTCTTTCAGGTCCCTTCACTTCACTTTTTTCTTAGCATTTAACAAGTACATCACTCAAGTTTAACTTAGTGATGGACAGAAAACCATTAACTTGGGTGTAAATATATGTATTATCATCAAGGGATTACTTCTCAGAAGCTCAGATGTTACACAAAAACATGCAATTGGAGGGTTTTTTCACAAATGTATCGGTCATACGGTCAGGATAAACCCTGGTGCTCCATACAAGGTCAATACATGATGATCTGCTATGACTCCTTACAACATTGGGAAACACCAACCAAGCTTTATGCTTTTGTGTAAACCCTATTCAATGCATTTTAGCCAGAAGTAGGAGAAGAACGAGCCTATGACACCAAGAGCATATTGTGCCTATATAAAATAATGAAATAAATATGTAATCTTATCCTAAGTTGGGATAAATAACTCACTTCTTCCTTGCCTTTATTATTTTAGGCTTGTTTTTTTTGTAGGAAAATACACACCACACAACAATTGCAGTTACGTAAAAATTGTGGGGTATTACCGAATGGACATTCATTATTAATTTTATTCATCTACCATACATATGTACATTTCTTCACTTGGATGTTAATAAAACTAATGTACCTATATCATGATAATTTCCCATAAATGTAGCCATGTTGTAAATTAGACACATGAGTGCTGTCCTTGGATACAACCCCAGCAGCTAAAGTGATTGCACAAAGAAAAAAATAGTTTTTGCATATGAAATGGCTTGGAGTTTCTGCATGTCCTGAGGCAATGAGCACTGAATCGAGGTGGTCTTGTGCCTCCATAGCACACACCCGACCATCACTTCCAGTTTGCGGGGTTGATCGTATCCAAGGACTACTATCTCGTTTCTAAGGGACAACATAGCTACATTTATGGGAAATTATCTCCACATAGGAACATTATTTTAATAAGATACAATTGAAGAAATTCATATTTATAGCAGATGAATTACATATATTATTTGTGTATATGAATACGTGTATACATCATCTATTATATCACATAAGTAGGGTAACTGTCTAAGGGAGTCTTTCCAGAAAACCAGGGTATTTTGAAATCCCTACTTGCTCCTCAATTACATACAAATGTATTTCTTTGGCATGGTGCTGCTACTGGAGGCAGTAAGAAGTCCGCACCAGTCTTACACCTCTACTGCAAACCCCTTCCCATGCTTGGCTAGTTTTTAAACTATACATCATAAAATGAGACTTCATCCTGCCTGTATTCCACGCACCAGGGATCCCCTGACAGATTTCCTTACATAAAAAATTGTGCACACCACTGACTGATATGGAAGAGAGACCATGCTATTATCACATTACAGATATCCCATTACTACTGTGAAGGTTAGCATCTTATCTCTGTCCTTGACATTGCTGGTCACGGTCTGTCCAGGTTAAGATATCCTTAGAGTTGTCTCAGTGGCCGTTTAGATGGATGACTAGATAAACAAAAATATGATGTATTGCTATTTATTTTTATTTTAGAAAAAGTAATACATCAATTGCGTTATTGTGGTCAAAAAGATTTTTTTTCGTCTAATGGCATACTACAACGTAATAAAAAAAAAATAATCAAATCATTAAAAAATTCTTACCTCTGTCATTGCAGGATGAGGATGTGAGAGAAAGTCGTTTCAGCTTTACAGCTTATGGTATGGGACCGTGTCTACAAGCAAAAGATGGAGTGAATCCGAAAGGACCTAACCAAGCACCACCAGCACCAAAAACCCACGAAGAGATGAGAAAAGTATTTATTGACAGAGCAAAAAAGATAGACACAATTTCTCGAGCTTGTTTCCCATTGGCCTTTTTAATATTCAACATCTTCTACTGGGTGATCTATAAAATCCTACGACATGAGGACATACACCAGCAGCAAGATTAAAAGACTAAATGCTGGAATGTCAAGATATCAACGGTAGGGTTGTACTGAAAAGTAAGAGTATCAACATCATAGTTCCGTTTTTCCCCTCATAAATATGAAGTTTTTGTACAGAAAATAATTACACAATCTGATGGTACAAACACAGCTACAATATACTGCCAACTATTTTTACGAGCTAGAACTCAGAGGTGACCGTACACAAAGCGATCTGTTTTTTAGGAGAGTTAATTTAATATATACTGTTTTACACACAACTGGACCAAATAGGTTGTAGATTTTACAGAGACCACAAATATATCTACATTTTTATTTCAACTTTGTGAAAACCTTGAACTACTGTTTTTGTGTAGAAACTATTTTTTAATTATGATTAATGTCGCATTTTGTACAAAAACAACATTGCTTAATATAAAGACAAACTACTTAGAGTACATATATAAAATATTAAATAATTTTAAAAAACTAATACAGTTCAAACCTTCTTCATTAATATCAGATCTTTTAAGCTAAAGAACTAAAGATTTCCCTGCAACATTCCAAGACTTGTCAATTGTTATATTAGACCTTAATACTTGTATAGTTGGGCAACAGAGAATATACATTTACAATAGCAAAAACACAAAATATCAGGAAATATACATTTTCAGGAATAAAACATAAAAAAGTAATGGTTTATTTTAAAAATGACAAGTCAATAAATACTTGATAAAAGCAGGAAAGAAAATCACAAGGAATGAGGAAGTTCATTAATGCTGAAGCAAAAAAAATGGTACCCGGTTACCAATATGAATCAATCAGATCGCTTCATTCGTTTTCAAAATGATCTCTGAATTATGAAAAGTGACATTTGATTGTGACTATGGATAATACTATTGTTTTGAACTAGTTTTGATAAATTAAACTGCCAACCACCCAAGTGTTATAGAATGCAGAAAACATCTCTCTGGATGCTTTACTATAGTCGCCGGCTCCAATGATTAGGTGTAAGGTGTCTGTAATGAAGCTTTATTGATTATTGTTGTTCTTATTACAACACAAAATTTTGAAATTGTCACAGGGATAAAAAATATTTTGCCTGGAGTTACAATTATAAAATATATGAGTTCCGATTTACATACAAATTCAACTACAAGTACAATCCTAAAGAATCTATATTGTAAGTAACCCAGAGACTGCCTTTATTATTAAATGTATCTCTTAGAACTGATGAGGCATTTGCACACAGTTTTCTGTTGGCCTTTGCATGTTCTTGTTAGTGCAAACTGCTTGAACAGGTATTTAGGAAGTGTCTACGCCACATTTAGAGGGCATTCGAGTGCTCAGTCGGACCAAGCACTAGATATAACATGCAAAGTTCGACAGACTTATGTCACATGCCATATGTTAAAGGATATCTACCAACATTTTCTTGGTGGTAGACTTATAGTCCTATCCTTGTTACCTGCAGGGGATGACTGAGCCTTTTTTGGCATCCTCCGGGACCTTCGTCAGAGCTAGAAAATAAGGTTATAAAAATATTTAAATGATTGTCTCGTGGTCGCGTCGGCCGAGTGCCTCCTGGCTCCTGTGATACCTAATTTATGCACGCCCCACGCTTCATTGTTATGCACCCATCCCAACCGTCTCTGCAACCAGACAGCTGGGGGACGTCACCAGCAAATACGCATGTGACTGATCAGATAGATGTGACGTCCTTAAGCCTACTAGTGGCCACAGTGTGGTCTACTGAGCAGCAGCCTCTGCCCGTGTGCTGCTGGAAGGTACGGCTGTCCACACATCCTCTCATGTCTAATAATAATCATAACAATCCTCCCAGTGCTCTCCAGTGACAGCAGGGTGCCGCTCAGCAGAACACACTGTAGCCACTAGTAGGTTAAAGGACCTTTACTGACATCACAGCCATGTGATCAGCCGACGCGACCCTGAGCGCCTCCGACCTCCGGCATATTTGAACCTTATTTTCAGGCTCTGACAGAGGTCCCAGAGGAAGCTAAAAAACGCCCAGTCATCCGCTGCAGGTAATGAGGGTGAGTTATAGGACAGTCTACCACCCAGAAAATGGTGGTAAATGTCATTTAAATGTACACCAAAAAAGTGGCCCACTCTGTTGTAGCAGTGCAGGGAGTGCCAGATTCATGAAGAACGGGTGCCAAAAATCCTGAATCTGGTGCACCCAGCACACTACACTGGTAGACTACATATTGTTCAGTTTGCATTGTTGTTAGTACATGTGCCCCAATCTATAATGTATTTTATATGTCTAGATCACTCAGTCTTTATCTGGATTCTTCTTTAAAATGGATTATAAAGCAATTTTTATCTACATTTTTATAGTAATTCTACCACCCACATCCATTCTTGGATGCATTTAATAACGGATGTAGTTTGTGAAATCTGATAACTGATCCACCTCATTAGGGAGGAACACTGATTTTCACATTATTACAGAATGAGATATACAGTAGATGGAAGTATGCTGATATAATTACATTTTACTTTAATGTATATGTATCACTATATACATATTGTTTACTTTTGTAATTTGAGATAACAAATATAACATAAAAACACCACATGCCAGTTCGGTGGTGTTGCCTATGTTCCCAAATAAGAATAACAAAAAAGTTGGTTACTTATAGAATGTCTATATAAACAGAGGCAATGCAAATAAAAATAATACAAGATTCAAAAATGAACTCATGTCAAAGTTTACGCTAACCGATACAGGATTATATTATTATATATAATAAGAGCCACAAAAAAATCAAAAAGCCTAGAAAAAGCCACTCAGGTAAACATATCCTTATAAAAACTGCCAGTCCTATATTGTGCCAATAATGCTGATATTCCAGGTGTCCTCGATGCACAAGATGTTTCTACCATTTGAGAACTTCACAAATCACACCAAGATATTGATTATGTTTATAACGTATACAGCTAGCAAGCTACTTTTGTACACTTTTTTTTATAATTTACATTAATTTATCTATACATTATATCTGAAAGTGATTTTTATATATTCAAAATATTTCATATGAAAAGAATATGATGTAAATCAAAGGATCACAATAAGCAGTCAACACATGGGACATCCTTAGTAAACTGTACAAAAAGCGAAAATGTTCCTCAATATTCCCTGTTTCTTAGGTTGAAGCTTACATGGATTTCATAGTTTTAAAGTCAAACATCATGGAGTCAATCATCCAAAAGTCAATTTGTAGAAGTTTTGCAGAATTTGTGGAAAGATTTGTTTCAGGTCTTAATCAAAAACTATCCAAACCAAGGTTGCTACAACTGTATTGGAAATTGGCATATAACTCCCTATAAGTCTATAAAACACTTTAGATTTTTTTTTTGTAAAATTTTACAATTTTTTTTTATTTACACTGGTTCATCACCCCTACCCAAACTCTAAGATGAATGACTAGGATTAGCTTGCCAATATTTTGAAAGACTTACCCAAAGCCAATGAAAAAAGACTTGGATTCAATTCTGTGGATGAAAAATGTACCTACAAACACACAAATTTTCACATTTCAAATTCTTAACACTGTTATTCAAATATTTCAAATTGATTTCATAGTAATGTCACCAAATATTTTGGTCTATGATATCATACAATTGTAAACAAATTTTTGACTGTTAAAAAAACTTTTTAAAGGAAATCTACCACCATGATTTAGGATTGTTAAACAAGCACACTTGCATGCTGGTGTGTCCCCTCTTGCAGGACCTGTTCTTCTTTTAGCGTCTTAAGCCTATGTTTTTATGATTAAAGGTTTTGAAAATGATGCAAATGAGCCTGAGGGGCTCCAGGCTCAATATATGTCAATGGAGCATGGAGCCTCTCAGGATCATTTGCATAATAATCTTTTTTAATAAAAACAAGGGCTTAATGAAGCTAAAAAAAAAGAACAAATCCCGATGGGGCACACACTAGCATGTAAGTGCGCTTAGTTTGCAATCCTTCATCCTGGTGGTAGATTTTCTTTAAATATACTAATGTTATAAAACTTTTGTACAGAACGCAAAGATATCCAACTACAGTCACCTTGTACAGATCTTTATTTTGTATACACTTTTATTTTTCATACTTAATATATTGTTAACCTATGTATACATATGTTATACTATACTAAATTATATTTGTGTTGTTATTTTGTGTAAATGATGCTAACTATATTAGGCCCCTTTCACATGCATGTTGTGGGGACATATGTCTGACCGGATCTCCAAAGACGCCTTTGGTACCCAGACGTGCTACGGTGAGCCCACATGTGTGCCACCGTACTGTGCATGGGAAAAAGATAGAGCATGCTCCATCTTTTCCCATGTTTACAGCCAGGTGCCATGGCTCACTATGGAGAAGTGCTCATCCCTCCGCCCCTGCAGCGTGCCACGCTTGGTGGAAATAAACCATATATTATATATTTCTAGACTGTACAAAACCTAAACAGTGTGTATAGAAGACTTCTGATTGTCCTCCGACAACATAAGTCAGGAGAACTAAAGATTGGGTGTGCTCGTTTTCCAATCCAATTCTTTTCCTCCATGGGAAGGTCAGCAGCTGTCATTGCAGGTTATTACTCTTTTCCCAATTTAAGAACCATATACTATTGTCACATGTTAGTAGGAACAGCTATGGAGATAGTGGTTGAAGGACAGAACATTAGCCATCAGTTATCTTCTGTGCATGGCTGATGCAACTGTCAGATTGAATGTCATACATTAGTAGTAAAAAAATGGAAGTAATTTACTAAATAATTAGATAATGATTCTCCCCTCTATGTAACATCAGTATGTAAAGTATATAATTGTTTAAGACGTTAAACACTATTGTAGTATTAGTCAAGAACGTAGAGTACGTAGTAGATCAAGAATATACTTCATTCAGATCTACCATCTACTACTTCTACTTGTGCTGCTACCACTACTACTGCATCTCACTATTACTTGTCAGTATTATTTTTGTAGAACTTTAGACACCCAAGGTCAGTGATGGGGGACCTTTTAGAGGAAGAGTGCCCAAACTATAGCCAAAAACACAGTCCAGGGTCCCCCCTGAATAGAAAGAATCACGGGCCAGAAACTCCAATCATAATCCAGCCCTGTCCACACCTCCATGCTGATCCAGCTGACCCAGGAAGCCCAGGATGTTCAGAGTCGCTCAAACTGTATGGGAAATTATCGGAGTGATGACCTAGTTACCCAAGGAGATGGCTGTGAGTGCCACATAGTCTCACCACCACTGCCCCAGGGACATTTTTGGTTAAATTTGTGTATTTTGGTAAAAAATTATTTAGCAATGTCATTTTACGAAATACATTGTACCATATTTCATTGATACGGTATGCTGTACAATAGAAGAAAGCATTTCATGGTGAAATCTATCAAGGGCTCGGTATGACAGCTAATTCTTCAGCCTTTTTCTCATCTCTCCTAAACTATTTTATTAATTAATCTATCAGAAATCAACTAAAAATATTGTTCAGGAGTAGAGACACAGAGGCAGCGGATGAGTTGTCAGACTCCGTAGTGTGCTATGTACTAAGATACTCAATCTAAAGAAACCAAATTTAAAAAAATACATGGAGTAACAGAATGCCCCAAAGGTATCAATAGATTTTACATTATGATTTCTTTTGTGATGTTATAGGCAAAAATGTCTTGTATCACCACCAGGACATAGAAGGCTTCAGGAACTCCCTCTTAAAGAGCACCTTTCACCACATCACACATGTGAAGATGGACATACCATTCTGTAGGGGCTGCCACACAGATCCATAGGTACTTTGTAAGAAGATGAGATATCAGTCCAGGTATCTGACCATTATAATCCTCTCTACAGTCAGAAAAGTGGCCCTGGGAGGGAGCGTGTGTTATGCTAATCTTCCCTAGCATGAAGAAGATTATCATAATCTGTGCCCTACCTCTGCTCTAGCTCCTCCTTTCTGACAGTTGAGAGGATTATAAATAAACATGGGGGCTAGAAAGGAAATCCAAAGTGCCCCTGAATCTGTGAAGCAGCATAGTCTCTAATTTAGTTTTTCGTGCAATTTTAATTTGGCACTTTAATGTAAATCCTTCTGTTTATTTTCTTTGGTTTATTTCCCTATATGTTTCCCTTACTGTAAGCGAAATGCATCTAAATGTAAACATACAATAACCCAGCTTTATTATACTATAATGTGCACAGTGCATCTCGACAGTTGGACAATAACAGCTTGCAATTATTATAACTTATATGAAATTCCTCTAAACACAGTATTGATTTATCCTATCCTTATTACATATAAGAGAAAAGCCTGAAGCATTGTGGTTCTTTTACGCTGAGCACCTTCACATTTTAGCAACGTTGAATTAGTTGTTAAACAAACTGTTTTCACGTGGTAAATATTTATTATATATTTTAAGAGCAAATTCAATTCCTAAAATTTTATTAGGATGAAATTTAAAAAAAAATTATTTTTGTTTAAAATAAAGATTTGTTTGCTCATAAGAAGGATTAACCAATAATGTCTTATGAAAATATGACTATGTAGATACAAGGCAAAACCCTATAGAGTTACATGCTTCCATATAGTTCCAAAGCGTTATCCCATTTTCTACCCTAGAAAAATGAGGAATATATATCTCACATAAATGTATTGAATAATGTTAACAACAGAAACTACTGAAAAATAACAAATTCCTTAAAGAACATTATTGTGTAAGTTATTAAAGGAAATGCTTTAATAATCTAATTGATAGCCCATGGGGGTCATTTATCTTATTTTCCCCTTCCCTGAGCTGTTTTTGTGCCTTTTATGAGTCTATTTTTAGCACCTGATTTGTCTTTGTCAAATAAAGGGTTTTTTTTGCACCACATTAAGCGCAAATTTTAAAAAGGCGCTATTTTGTTTCTAAGTATGTTTTGTTCCTAAACATGGTCAGGACTGGCGTGTTATTGCACAATTATTTGCACCCATATCAATGTTAAATAAGGAGCAAACATCTGTAAAAAGAGGCAATTTAATGACAAATAGGGCGCAACAACACACAATGGCAAACTGGCACACATGGCAAACTGTGGCGGAGCATTTCAAATAGCCACAAAATAGGCGCAAAACAGCCATTACGCAGCATAAAGACGCAAAAACACCAACGGAAGGAAAAGATAAATGACCACCCATTGCCTTTCATATCTTCTATACAGTACTGACCTCCCAAGCTTTCTTGCTTAATATCAAGGTTACAGAATGTATCATTTGTTCTTTTACCTTCTCTATTAGTGGAAAAATCTAAGAATAAAAAATAGATGTTCATGACATCTGACCTGTAATCACGATGTTTAACAACTCTTGCTGACCTCTTTTTATTGTGTGGCAGGCCCTGTATTTCTTTGTGATTTTTAGATTAAGGACATACCTCACATATCGTTTCCTCTGACATAAAAGATATGAATCTAATTTCTTGTCCTTGAGAGAATGAAATACTTCTTAAAGGAATATTTCCTATACTATGTGTAACCGATAGTTACACATTTTTCTATTATACTTTCCAGTTAAATTCTTAAAAAAAACTAAAGATCTCAGTTTAAGGTGGAAGAGAGTTTCCTAGTATAATACATATCTAGGAACTGCACAGCAATAATAAATAGAATTAGTTAGCTTAAGGGGGCGGTCCACTTTCAAAACGTAAATGTTATAGTTTGTATAATGAAAAGTCACACAATTAACAAATCTACTTTCTGTATAAATTCCTCATTGATTTCTAGATCTCTGCTTGCTGTCTATCTGGCCATGTACCTGTGTGACATCACATGACCAGTGATATAACGAGCCGTGCACCGGTGTGACATCACATGACCAGTAATATAACAAGCCATGCACCTGTGTGACATCACATGACCAGCGATATAACGAGCCATGCACCTGAGTGACATCACATGACCAGGGATATAACATGCTGTGCACTTGTATGACATCACATGACCACGGGGCAGATTTCTATCCACTGTAAGTAAACAATGGAGCATCCTATAAAGCGACAGCAAGCAAAGATCTAGAGATCAGCAAGGAATTGATACGGAAAGTATATTGTATGCTGTCAAAGATTTATTTGCAAAAACTGGACAACCTTTTACAATATAGTTAAATGTCGTTTCTCTAAGAGAAAAAGTTAAATAAAAAATGCTGCTAAAATATATTTACAGTTATAACATTTAAAACCAAAATAATTCAAATTGAACAAGAAAAAGTCTAAGAAAGTATAAAACAATATGGTACAATCAACTAGCAAAAAGTTTAAGGCTGGATTCACACAGCCGTTGCCCGAGGTGCCATAGCACGGCGGACACGCGGCAAACGCGGGGAGAGGAGGAGGAGGTGAGTGCTGTTCACCCCCGCCCCTCTCCATAAAGATATATGGCGCAAAGTGCCGTATGCTGTGAAAAAATAGGATATGTCCTATCTTTTCACAGGGTATGGAGCGGTACGGTGCCGCACATGGGCGCCGCGCGCCCATTGCCGTCTATGGGGGACATATATAGGGCGTATATACGTTGGTCGTATATACGTCCCCCATGCAGCAGTGTGAATTAGGCGTAAGAAAGTATTAAATAATATTGAAAAATAAATTAGATAAAAGTCTAACAAAATATGAACCAATGTACCTGGTTTGTGAATATAAGATTTTTTTTTAAAGAGCTAAATTATATGTCTTCCTAAAATGACTTTGCATAGATTAAACAATATATGTACATAAATATATTATATTCTCTAGCTTAGCAATAAGTGACACATAATGTAACTTTCCAAAATAATGTTGCTATTGAATGTAAAACTAAAAAAGAGATAAAACAATATTAAGTAAAATGCAAATAAATTACACAAGTAACAGATATTTAATTGATATTTAATGCCTTACATTAACATTATGAATTCTGCTATACAATGGCATATGATGCATAAGTTGTTAATCAAAAGTATGAAATATCTGTGTCTGTAGGAATTGGTACACTTCCCGAAAGTGTCAATATCCAGAAATCATAGCATCTCTCCTGCCCTTGGTTAAGACTGTATAAGAAATTATATTCCAATATTGTTACATGTGCTCTTAACCACAAGCAGAATTATAACAGGTATATATCAATTGAAAAGAAAAGGTCCCAAGTCCAAACCCAAATCACCCCATAAGTGAACATAGCACTGAGTGCCTAACTTTCCTGTATTTCTTGCATATTTGTTATTTTATCTTATGCAAATTAGCTTCTCAGTGCACAAGGGGCAGGGCCAGCAGTATGGTCCCAGAGGGTTTGGTACCTCTCCCAATGTACCATGATGCTCATCTGTATAAAGTAAAAAACATAGGGGGGATTATCACGACCTCGCCACGCTTGAATACTGGCATACAAAAACCTGGGATTTAGTTGTAATTCCTGGCACAGAGCCTGGAATTGCAACTACTCCACCCTCTTTGCCGATTGGGCAAGGAGCGGGTAGTACCAGGCTGTGTAGTGTTTCAGTGGGGGGCTGCGCACTGCCTGGTCCTGGTGTAACATGCCCATGACACCAAATATGTATTTGGAGGGAGGAGTCTTCGTGTCCAGTGGGTGCCATGGGTCTAGGTTTGAATCATAAGGTGGCGCATGATGAGCCAGCAAATGATACATTTTTCTCCTAATTTTCTATACAAATGACAATTTGGAAGAAAGCACAAAATTAATTTTTGAGTTGATTTGGGAGCTGTAAGCTTAAAATCTGTATTGGAATAAAGTTTGATTTAAAGGAGTGATACGTGAATATGGAGAACCTCCATGGATCGGGACCGACATAAGAAGAAAAGAACACATACTTAACCCACTACTTTTTCAATTTCGGGTGTTACTCCATAGGGTCTTGTGACCTGCTTCATCTTAGGGTACATTCAGATGGCCATCTGGGGAAATGTATATGTGGCCGCAAATTTGCGGCCACATATTCGTCCCCATAGACGGCAATGGCGGCCTGTTGGCAATACGATGCCACACATGCTCCATCTTTTCCTGTGTGTTCGGCCGTGCAACGCTTTTCTCTATGGAGGGGTCACCTCCTCCGGCGCTCTTTCCAGCGCACAGCGGTATGCCAGTCTTTGTGAATGTACCCTAAGAATGGCCTCCTCAGATCAGGGGACAACACCAGAAGTGAAATCCCCTGGAAAATGGAAGTGACATTCCATGTTCAAGGAGGCCATTCATTGGGTGAAGAGAATCCTGTGACCCCCCCCCCCCCCCCTCTGGTACTCTGGTACTGGAATGGAATAAGTATTTGTTATTTCTTTTTACTCTGGCCCCAACTTCCAGAGTAATCTCTAAGCGTTGGATTGACCTTTGGGTTCTGAAGCAGGTACACAGGGACTGAGTAAGGGCCATACCTAGGGATGCTTGGAGGAAACAGTGCTAGAAAGATGGTTCTGAGGGATTGTCCTTCAATTTCCAAAATTTAGTTAGAGATTAAATTGCAATAAACTTAAATTGCAGCTTTTTTGTGTTGAGTATTTTATATAAATTTTATTCAGCTTTAAATTTGTAAAACAATTGTATTAATTAATAAGAGTAAACAATACCAATATAACAAAAGGTTGTCGTTTTCTAATTTTTTTGGTTTAGTTCTCCAAACAATATTTTTATTTTATTCTAATTTTATGAAAGCTTTGTATCAATAGTAGGAACACAATTAGGATCTATTAAGTAAACTGCACTTAAATTCTGGTAAATACTCTTTACTAAAATAAAGTACTACGAGAAAAGTTAGATGTTTCCACCTTTATGCCACTCTTGGTAAATCTGCTCTTCTAAAAATATGGAATAGAAGGTGTTGAATGTGTTGAATGTGACATGGAGCATTTTTCCATTGTAACAAAATCTTTGGGGGGAAAAATTGAAAAAATATATTATGTACCATTTGCTTGCAATGCTTGAATTTTATTGCACTTATATATTATGTTGGTGAAATATGCAAGAACAAAAAAACCATTAAGTTTTTATCTTCATATATGCATATAAATATATATAAATATAAATGGTGTTTGTTGGTAATTCCACTGTAAATGGCATTTTCAGAGCGGGACAAAATATGTATGTGTTGTATAGACATGTGCCATGAAAAGTGTAGGGGGAAGAAATGACTGCTGGGTTGGCAGTTAAGAAAACAGTATTTTAATATATATATATATATATATGTAATTTATCAAACTCATCGAGGGCCAAAAACATGCTGGTTGCTTATTTTTGAGAGGAATTATTTTGATGTTTGCTCACTTTCCCGTGCTAGAAACACTGCATGCTTTATATGATGTAATTTTTCCATTTACTTCTAGCAGACCAAGCCTCAAAAGTCTAAAATCTAAACAAATGCCATTGCTTATTTACTGATGACTGTAAATATTTTAATGTAAAAATAAATTTTCTTTATTACTAAATGTGTGGTTCTTCCTGTTCTTCCAATTACGTCACTAAGCAAAAATTATCAAATTAAACAAAAGCAGATGGAAGCTCCAAACAGCAGTTTGTTATGTAATGTTCTCCGACTGCGGCCCTCCAGCTGCTGCAGAACCGCAACTCTAAGGCCTGATTCATCCAATAGGAATATCACCCATCGATGTTCATTTTGTTAAAGGACAGCACACGGTTACATTTAATGCAATATGATTTAACACATCTATACATGGGGCCTTTGTAAATGACCTTTGTAACTGATCCATAAAAAAATGAAAATGTCTTAGTTTTGTCCCTCTTCCACAGATCACTCATAGGGGCAGACATATCGGGGGACATTAATCATAGTCTGTTAGACTGTTTTGAGCGTCTTTTAGCGCTAAAATCTGGCGCATCTCGTTAATTTGGCGCACGGCAAAGTTCGGCACTTAGTGGTTCTGAGTCCCTGCGCCTTATCTGACATAGTGAGTGCGTCCTATACAGATGTTTGCACCGGATCTATCACAAAATTGCGCCTAAAAAGGCGGAAAAAAGTGCAAAAATGCACCTACTCTGAGCAGGTGCACTTCCAAAAAACTTCCCTTTTCATTACTAAAAACATACATTTTAGGTTCCCAAATGAAAAATTCCCTCTATGCAACATGGAAAATACTTTTTAAAATGTAAAATTTCTCCAGTAACGACTTCATCACTTACTATGGGATCATCTCTGGGAGTGATTATTGTCTTATTGTACAGATCTGAGAATATTATCAGACTCCATTTCATGTAAATTATAATAAAAAAGGCAAAGACTCATTTCAGCAAGAATTTTTTTTTTTTTTACATCTCTGTCACTTTTAGTCCCTGCAGTTACATCACAATGATAGTTTTTTTTGTGCAGAGATGAAGCCCTGAACGTTCTGTCACCTTTTCTCAGTCTCCTTTCATTATTGCTCACAAATGAGATTTAACAATTTGCGCCAAATTTATCGCGAATTTAGGTGCAAATGAATCGGACATGAGACAATTCCAAAGTGCATTTACTAAGTCAGAACTAGAGCCATCATAGATCAGGAGCCAAAAAGAAGAACAAACCACGCGCAAGAACAGGCGAATCTGAGACCCACTATGATTAATGTCCCCCATCATGCCTTGTGCAACAGTTTTTTGGCGTGCAATGTATTAACAAGTTGCAATTCTTGGCGCAAACCACAGAATTTCCAACTTTTTTCCTGCGCCCTGCGCTACTTTAAATTAGTGGGGGCAATTGGGCAGGGAACAAGGGGGGCCAGGTTATAGCACGCATACTGGAAAAGTTGTACTTCTCAGTTAATTTATTTATTATTTAATGCCAAGTACTGGAAAGCTGGGAAAAAATCCAAATGTGATAAAGTTGGGGAAAAAACGCATTTACCTCAGTTTTTATGACTTTCACTGTGCACGCCAAAAGATAAGTCTACTTTATTCTAAGGTTCGGTATGACCATGGTGATACCGATGTTAAAAAATTAAAACAATGTGTATAAAAAAATATCGTAACTTTTATCGTTCCTACCATATACTGCAATACTACTGTATTGTAGTACTGTATATGGCATATTTACACATGATTCATTATAATGTGCCACTGGCTTCTATGATAGGGAGCAATGATCGAAAACAAGATGGCGGTGCCCATGTACCACCTGACTTTGACAGCCGCCGCTCAAAGGGGATACACCCTGCAATATGCAACAAACCCCTTGTTCACCCCGTGAGCCCTCTTTGTACATCTTTCACAGCTCTGCCCTGGGAGTGTGAAGAGGTTCATGGGCATAAAAAAAAATGCATAAGAAAGAAGCTGAAATCAATGTGGGTAACTGAAACAATAGAGAGAGAAAACAAGTAATAAAAATGTGATGATGTATTGAGAAATGTTAAAGAAAAAAAATGCACTAGGAGAGATAAGTAAGCAAAATTCAGCAGAATGTGGGTGTTATATGGTCCAAAAACTGACAAATATGCCCTGTACCGCATTTTTTGGTTTAGACACTTTTGCAATAGTTTTGTGAAAAAGCGAAAGCATTTATTTGAAAGGGATAACTGTGAAAAGCCGGGAGGACGTGCAACAATATAGACAAGAATATAGCCCGGATCGGTCACAATGCAGTGATACATCTTGCAAGTCAATGAAGGCCACGAGGCGGCTGCAGTTTGTGTGGCCAATTCACTGCCACCATAAATGGTCTTGTGAACTTATTTTGATAAATCTTGCACAAACACTGAGAGTGACAAGATTTTGACCAATAAAAGTGAAAATAATAATAAACTGATAGGGAGAACTTACAAATAGAACTTTTAAAGTCAGTTTTGTCAGGGTCTGCATGTTTTATTTTACCCACTTCTAATGTGGATAATTATTTAATGGTTTCTAAGAGATGCTTTTCTCGTACCATCTCAGTACAGCTTTAGTCAGGGCCTAAGAAGATTCACCCCTGTGAAACAATCTTATCAGCTTTTGTAGAGAGGTAAGTTCCAATCTGATACTGGGTAATGCGTCGGGGGGAATGTTTGTAACGCAGCTATGAAAAAAAATTGAAAAATAATGATGTTTCCTTAATGCCAAAGCTGACCTTGACCTTCAGAGGTTAAATTATGAGTAACATAATAGTGTCCTACACTGATCCTAATGCGCTCCAATCCTGTGGTAATAAAGTGATTAAAAATGGAATCATATTCTATCTGTCAGAACCAAAAAAACAGCAATAACCGCAAAGCTAGAAGACCAATGACTTCCAACAGTGTAATGTTGTGTAGGGAACAAGCAGACAACGTATAATTATTGCAGTATGTGACATACAGTACAATATTTAACCTCACGTTTTCATTGTGTGTCATGTAAGAAGAAAATGTTACTCAGCCACTTCTTCAACTAAGGCCATTATACATGCCCAAACAAATACTCACAAGTATCCTCTAAAGTAGACATTGCTGTGACCACTTCTTTTTCTATAGCTCGAAAAGTTATTGTATGACTCACCTTAGAAAATCTCTAAGTCAGCAGTAATGATTTCTTACATGGAAATAGATTTGTAATGTCGTAATGTCAAGATCATCTGTAACCAAATAAATAATGTGTTGATGGACATCACTTGAACATTGAGTAAGCTTTCAAAAAACTTCCCCGTCCTATTCATTGGTAATTATATGTACACAGGGATGATAATGGCTGGATATCATACTTATCCTCTCCATCTTTGGAGTTGCGTAACTGAAATGGGTCATCATGACTGTTCATCAATTTTTCATGTTTTTTGCTAGTACATACATGCTCCAGGTAAGCAAACTAGTATTACTCAATCTAAAAGTATCTGCAATCAAAAGTGGGATGTTTGGGTAGCTCTATACATATAATCTTTACTTATATTCTGTAGTTCTTGAAAAAAATTGAGCTGTCGTTTATCGCTAGGTCAAAAAAATATTGCTGAAGTTACAAAGTTTTGACAAATTAGGCCCAGCTCATTTTATCACGACCTGTATGAGAGTTTTTTTGCGAAACAAAAACAAAAATGATGAAGCTCACCCGTTTTGAGCTAAAAATGGGGAGCCTTATTTAATTTTTGCCCCAATTTTAAACACTTTTAGAAAAAAGGGCTTAAAAGGGTATTCACACAAAGACAAGATTCTTTAATTTACTCAGCATAACAAACACATTCTCTAATTCACTTTTTTTTTTAACACAAATACAGCATTTTGCAGAAATAATTCCAAATGTCTCTAACATGTCTCTATCTCTACCTGGTGTAACCAATTATAGTTGTCTCTAGATAGGACCGTAAATCTTCTGACTATGGTGGGATTCTTCTCATGAATAGCTTCTCTCTCTGCACACTGCAGTGCTCTCTACCTCCTGCCCCTCCCCACTGCATTACAAGACCAGCTCGGACACAGGCACTTCCTGCTGGCAAGCAGCAGTGCCTGGACTTACTCAAGCAGATAAGGTCCTTACCTGGGAAGGGGAGAGAAGCAAACAGCAGAGCTGACTCTGTGTATGCTATAGGTGAGTTAGCAGACCTGAAAGTGTCATTGTGTGTTATATCTATCTCATGGTTCTCATCATCTCTGATTTTTCTCATCTTCCCTTTTTTCTTTATGACAGATGCTAGTAGAATGTTCAAAAGTTAATTTATATGTAGATAACTTTGTACCCTGATAATCTAATCACATATTCAGCTCACAGGAATTGGTTGCTTAGAGAGTCCCTGCCCACACTCTGGAATCTTTCACTAGACCACTGAGTGATAGGAGCTAAAATAGCAATAAAACTAAGTAAAATTGCAAAGTAAGTGGTTAAAAATTATGTTTATTGTGTAAACATCACTACCGGAATAAAATTTGAGAAGTTTGTAGCACAGTCGGCTGGATAGTATGATCACGAGACTTGCAGACATCTGGGCGACGTCTCCTGCTGTCTGTACATCAGTGGGTGGGACAAGGGGGGGATATTGAGAGCTGGGGCGTGCATAATTTATGAGCTGCCAGAGCAAAGAGGTGACATCCAGTGACATCACTCGGAGATCCTCAGGCTCATTTCCATATTTTTAGTTTATTCATCTCTCTTCATTTTAGTTGATTTTTAGTTTATTCATCCCTTCCTGAGATAAAAAAAATACTAGTATCCCCTTGACAAGATAACAAGCAGGTAAGTGTGGGCAGTCTACCATGAGTAAATCTGATGCATCTCTGTGACAGGCTGGTGGGGAGTCATTGGGGTTTATTTACTAAGGGTCCGCGGACACACTTTCGTCAGACTTTCCAACGTTTTGCACGTCTGTGACAGGTGTTTAACAGATATGGCGTTTGGAAAAACCCGGGTTGGTGTAAGACACGCTGCCCGAATAGGTCCGACACAGGTATTATGGTTCAAGGTTAGGTTTTATTGGTACAATAAATGGTCCTTCTATTGTACCAATAAAACCTAACCTTGAACCATAATACCTGTGTCGGACCTATTCTTACACCAACCCGGGTTTTTCCAAACGCCATATCTACGTGATTCCCTATCCGGCACAATTCTGTACCGGACTCTGGGAAGACGCAGCACACCCTACCAACAACTACCAAGGAAGATACCTAACAACGAATTTCTGCTCTATACGCATAAGACACAAGGTGTCTTCAGGTGAGCAGATACCTTTACTATCCCATCAAACTTAAGTGACCTATTGCACTTGGGGCGCCGCCTGTGTTTCTTTATATTCTTCAGGTGTTTAACAGGGCATTGTGTCACACGGAATCTAATTTTGGCAAAGGTGCGCTGGCTTTCATGCAACAGAAATCGGAGGAGGAACCACAGACGATCCAACTGATTCGGACTGAGCGCGGGATTTAACTTTCAACTTGCGTTGCAAGACCAAGCACTTACATGCACCAGGAAGAAGAAGGTGAACTCCCTCAGACCTGAGCGGGGAAGTGACACATGCAGGATATCAGGGACACGATCTTAGTGAATCGCGGTAGAGTGCCTTATGGTTAGACAATGCACTTTCTGTGCACTCCTCCGGACGGGTAAGTAAATGTGCCACATTATGTAGAAAACAACCGAAAAATGAGATGTAAGCCATACCTTTTACCCTTGTTTAATATCTCATAGCATCTTTCAACACAAGAAACAACAGAACATTGTGTGAAATAAGGATCATGCAGAATCATTTTTGGATTATATCGCACTGTCTCATATCATAGTAAAATATTATTGTCATCAATATTTATCATTTGCTTCTAGAAGAACTAAAACCTATCATGAACTGTTACCTTTACTTCTTATTTGGACTGCAGGAAAATGCTTTTATTTATCACCGTGCCCTTAACAAATATTATTAAATGTGCAGGTAAAACTAGTTTCCAATGACCTTTATATATATTTGCTATTAGATAAGTAACTGAACACACAGGCTGGTGAGGTAACCAGACAGCCCACACCTATGCCAACCATATCCAGTGCCCTCACTATATCACAGTTCACAGTGTTTCTCTTTTCAACATTACTGACACAGTCATTGACCCCTAAGTCTTGCCAGTTGTAGTCAGCGTCCTATGAGAATTAAAGAGGAATTTGTTAAAGAGAAGGTTGAGTTCAGAAGATTGTCCTCTATCTGCAGTTGGCATATTATAGAGCAGGAAAGGTTGAACAGACTGTGCATAGCGTCCTATCTGCAGGCTGCATGATATAGAGCAGGAGGAGCTGAGCAGTGTGCACATAGTGTCCTATCTGTAGGCAGCATGTTATAAAGCAGGAGGAGCTGAGCAGTGTGTACATAGTGTCCTGTCTGCAGGCTGCATGATATAGAGCAGGAGGAGCTGAGCAGTGTGTACATAGTGTCCTGTCTGCAGGCAGTTTGCTATAGAGCAGGAGGTGCTGGATGATTGTACATAATAGTGTCCTATCTGCAGGCAGTGTGCTGTAGAGAAGGAAGAACTGAGCAGATCCAGTGAAAAAGAGATTTTCTACCACTCTCAATGCTACCTTTTGTTTTTAAAGGTTTTACATTAAAGCATTGTCACGCTGGAGACAATTTTCTTTTACGCCTTCCAACATGATAAATGCGTTTTAGCTAAATCTTAGCCTTAGTCATGATTTGATGCATTCCCTTATTCGGTTTCCTATAAATAATGGCTGAACCATAACACAAGCTCATTTACCTTCCTCATTAGGACTGTAAGCTATTGTTTTTTGTTCATCCCTGCCCATTGCCTTGTCAATAAGACTGTAAGATGTGGTCACCCCTCATCCTCATAGACTGTAAGCTCTGTGTCACCCCTCACTCATAGACGTAAGCTCTTGTGTCACCCCTCATCCTCACTAGACTGTAAGTTTGTGTCACCCCCTCATCCCATAGACTGTAAGCATCTTGTGTGTCACCCCCATTCATCTTCATCAGACTGTAAGCTCTTGTGTCACCCTATCATCCCATTGACTGTAAGCTCTGTGTCAACTCTCATCCATTCAAGACTGTAAGCTCGTTGTTCACCCCCTCCCTATGACGTAAGCTTTGATGTCCACCCTCATCTCATAGACTGTAAGCTCTGTGTCACCCCCTCACCCTCATAGACTGTAAGCCCTTGTGTGACCTTTTACAGTCCTGTGACTACCTAGACTGGTTTGAGACTGCTTGTACAGTACCTGGTAATAGACCTGTAATGGTGAGTAATGACCTATACAATGACCTGCAATTTATTATTTGTCTTTTTGATGTGAACAGGTGTCACATCATGAAAGACTACAATAACCAGCTGCTATAGAGCACCAGTCCCTGATAACATCTATGTATTGATCTGTTTCTGTGATATCCATGAAAGGTATTGGATGGATCTGTATGATTAATAAATGATTGATTAGATAAGTAATGTAAAATGTGAGATCTGTTTGCTGCAGTTGTGTTATATTTTAGCATTTGTAGAAAATGAATTAAAGCTTATCATAGAGGAGATATATTTTCCCATCCACTTTTGTCGGGTATTCCGAATCTTTGCGCTTTGCGCCGAATTCCAACGAAATTTTGGCGCACACGATCGGATTTCAGCGCAACTGCGCCGGCTTTCACGCAACAGAAATTGGGGGCCGTGGCCGTCGGACAACCCAACGGATTCAGAAAAAACGCAGAATTTAAAAAACGAAAAGTGTCACAAGATCAAGCATTCACATGCACCGGGAAGAAGCAGGTGAACTCCGGCGGACCTTGGCACAGCAGCGACACCTACTGGGAACATGACCAGGAGTATAACAAGCCGTGCACCTGTGTGACATCACATGTCCAGGGATAAATAACGAGCTGTGCACCTGTGTGACATCACATGACCAGGGATATAACGAGCCGCGCACCTGTATGACATCACATGACAAGGGATATAACGAGCCGTGCACCTGTGTGACATCACATGATTAGGAATATAACGCGTTGTGCACCTATGTGATATTACATGACCAGGGATATAACGAGCCGTAAACTTGTGTGACATCACATGACCAGGGATATAATGAGCCGTGCACCTGTGTGACATCACATGACCAGGAGTATAACAAGCCGTGCACCTGTGTGACATCACATGACCAGGAGTATAACAAGCCGTGCACCTGTGTGACATCACATGACCAGAGATATAACGATCCGTGCACCTGTGTGACATCACATGACCAGGGATATAAAAAGCAGTGCACCAGTATGACATCACATGACCAGGGATATAACGAGCCGTGCACCTGTGTGACATCACATGACCAGGGATATAACGAGCCGTGCACCTGTGTGACATCACATGACCAGGGATATAACAAGTCGTGCACCTGTTTGACATCACATGACCAGGGATATAACGAGCCGTGCACCTGTGTGACATCATATAAATAGGGATATTTAGTGGATAAAGTGGACAACCCTTTAGACTAATATTGACCTGTGTGGCATGCTATGAAATGTACCTACCTACAAAGTAAACATAGAGAGGTACTTACCTTGTACCATCAGCTCAGCGACTGATTCTCCTCCGTTGGTCTTCACAGTGTAGTTGCCGCTGTCTTCTATAGTTGTCTCATTGATGATAAGGAAATGCTTCTTCCCATCTTTCTTGAAGCGATATTTAAAGGTTTCCTCTCTGGTCAGTTCTACTCCATCCTTCTCCCTATAGGACACAGTAACACATCAATATAGAGCGCAAAGGGGTTACTTTAAGCTCTGGAACCCCAATATCAACCCAAATGTGCGCTGCAGCTTTCGTTAGCTTTAAAGACTAAAGTCTGTGTTGGGTTTACTGCACCAGAATTCAGATAAACATGAGCATAAAACAGAATAATACCTAAAATTAAAAACATAAATATACTACTAATAATAAAAAATAAAGTATTTACCTAAATAATGAAAACCTAAAGGTATACCTGATTACTTAAACAAGAATATTACCTAATATTAAAACCTAAATATTATAACCACTAATAATAACATCAATATTAACCTAAATAAAAATCTAAAGAGTATACCTAATAATAAAAACCTAAATGTATGCCTAAAAATAAAAAAAATATATAATTTAAATAATGTATGAATATAGAGCAAAAAAATAGAAATATAAATCTGATAAAAATTAAAATAAAATGTAAAAACACAAATACTTGATTAAATATAAAAATCAATATATAAAACAAAAGTATATTATGTAAATTAAGAAATATATATATATATATATTTATTTTTTATGATCTATAAACAATATATATACCAAAATACTAAAAATAAGATAATAATGCATGAAAAAAAATAGTCAAATGGCGTAGATGCATACCAAAAAAGTAAATATACAAAGATATGCCTAAAACTATGAATATATGCACAAAATATAAAAAAATAGGATGTCTAAAAAGAAATACGAACAATATATGAAAAATATAAACGTGTCTATTATTACTACATACTTATAAAATCTAAAAAAAAATTATATTTAATCATTTATATAAACAATAAATAAATTAGTAATTTTTTTTTTCAAACGCAATAGCAATACTTGCAGATAGGTGGGGCTGTTGTCAAATGGAGAGTTAAGATACATGAGGGTTTTGCAGCGCTGCCTGCTCTTATGAGATGATGAAGGAACATAGAAAATGTATTTTGCAATAATTAATTTATTCTGCTACCAATAACAATACTGATACTACAAGTAGTATGAAAAACACATTGGGGGTCATTTACTAAGGGCCCGATTCGCGTTTTCCTGACGTGTTACCCGAATATTTCCGATTTGCGCTGATTGTACCTGAATTGCCCCGGGTTTTTTGCGCATGAGATCGGAATTTGGCGCAACGGCACCAGCATGCACGCGACGGAAATCGGGGGGCGTAGCCGAACGAAAACCCGACGTATTCGGAAAACCCGCTCCCAGTAGGTGTCGCTGCTTTGTCCAGGTCCGCCGGAGTTCACCACATGCTTCTTTTCCCCGTGCATGTGAATGCTTTATCTTGTGACACTTTTCGTTTTTTAAATTCTGCGTTTTTCTGAATCCTTTGGATTGTCCGACGGCCACACGGCCCCCAATTTCTGTTGCGTGAACGCCGCGCAGTTGCGCTGAAATCCGATACGTAGTGCGCATACAATTTTCGTTGGGATCGGCGTCAAAGCGCAAAGATTCGAATACCGCGACAAAGGTGGATGGAAAAAGTATCTCCTCTATATAGCTTTAATTCATTTTCTGTACAACTTGCTAAAATATAACACACCACTGCAGGCAAACAGATCTCACATTTTACATTACTTTCATAATCAATCATTTATTATCATCATACAGATCCATTCAATACCTTTCACTAGATATCCACAGAAACAAGATCAATACAGGATGTTCTGCAGGACTGGTTGCTGCTATAGCAGACTGGTTATTGGTAGTCTTCAGTGATGTACAACCGTTCACATCAAAGACAATAATAATTGCAGTTATTGTTGGGTCATTACTACTCACCATTACAGGTCGTATTACACAGGTAACGTGTACACACATAGCATCTCAAACCATCTATGGTAGTGTCTCACAGGAAAGCTGTAAAAGGGATACCCGACACACGGCTTACGTCATATGAGGTGAGGGGTGACATGAGCTACACAGAGTGAGGGTGCATTAGCTTACTCCATTAGGGGAGTGCGGGTGACACAAGAGCTTACAGTCCTGAATATGAGGGGAGTGGACACAGAGACTCTTACAGTTCTGCTAAGATGATGAGGGTACACCAAGAGCTTACATCGTAAGGATGAAAGGGGGTGACACAAAGATCTTACAGTCTGTGGAGATGAGGGGTGACACAAACTTACAGTCTAGTGAGGATGAGGAGGTGACACAAGAGCCTTACCGTCTAAGTGAGGGGCAGTACGTTAGAGGAGGTTGACACCAAGACTTACAGTCTGAGAGATAAGGGGTAAGAACAAACTTACAGTCTTACCTAAGGGTCACAAGACTATTGACAAGGCAATGGGCAGGGATGAACAAAAAACAATAGCTTACAGTCCTAATGAGGAAATATCTGGCACACAACCTTAGTGAATGCCGGCAGAACCCCAATCGTCGTTGGAGAACACCCCGCGGGATCGCGACTGGACCGGGTAAGTAAATGAGCCCCAGTGTCCTGTCTGCAGGCAGCATGTTATAGAGCAGGAGGAGCTGAGCAGATTGTACATAGTGTCCTGTCTGCAGGCAGCATGTTATAGAGCAGGAGGAAAGCATGACATGTACAAAAGTGAATCAGACATGGATATGATTATCTGAAAGGGCACAACAGGGAAATTTCTAATAAACCTTTTATACTTTCCGTGTGACCATAGTTGTCACTAAGAATTTTAAGCCCCCCTGTGACAAATTTCATGGGCTCAGGGCTGTAAAAAGATAGTGGCTTCCCAAATGCTCTAGAATGTTCTTAATCAGCTGATTAGTGCATAACTACAGAATTATAACAACTGTAAAATAACTAAGCGTATCAGATTGGGACAGTACTAAAACCAGTCTTATTACATAGAGACAGGACCAGAACCAAGATTACTACATAGATAGGGTACCAGAACCAAGATAACTACATATAAACATAATAACTAACCTACAAACATTACAAAAAAACACTGTTTCCCTTTCAAAAATCTTTTTTTAGCAATATTGTTCAGTTCCTTTGACTATTTTAAACTACATAAGCTTCACATTCCCTAAATATATCTAGACCAAAAACAAATCTATACACAAACTGGAATCCAATAAGCACTTATATTGGGGCACCCCAGAGTAGCCAAGTCCCACAATAACCAAGTAACAGTGCTACTGACAGTAGACACGTAACAGTGACTCTCCACAGTAGCCAAGTCAAAGTGCCCCCCACTGTAGCCCCATCACACATGTCCCGCACAGTAGCTAACTCACAGTGCCCCTGAAAGTACCCAAGTCACGGTGCCCCCACAGGACAACTCACATTATCCCCCACAGTAACCATGTCATGAAAAAATAAATACTTACATACTCTTCTTCGCACAATCTTCTGTACTGAACAATTCAGGAGACAGGCATAGAAAGACTTGATCAGGGACCTCTTCTGGATGGGGCTGTGACTGGAGCCCCATTATTTCCCCCCGTGATGGTGGCCCTGCCTCTGGCCAAGACAAGGGCATCCTCTACACCTAGAGGAGAGGCAGTTCTTTGTACATGTTAAATAGGGGTCAGGATTTCTTTCATTAGAGCAAACATATAATATGTTCTGGGAGTAAAACATTTTGTTAACCTGAATTTTAATCCAGGAAACTATTCTGACTACCATATTGGGGTCAGAGAGGAACTTTTTCCCTAATTTGTGACAATTGGAGTGTCCCAATGTAGCCTTTTTTTACCTTCCCCTGGAACAAAATACTACAATTATAGGTCTGACTTTTCTACTATAATGCTATGAAGTGCTTTTCACATTGGGTAAAGAACAGATCTCCCTCAGCTGACAGTAAGGACTACCTATAAGGCAACAACCCAATCATACCATTGCCCTATAGCTGGCTGCCTAAGATATTCTTGGACTATATTGGTACTTCAACCACCACTAAAGCCAAATCCACCCCAAAACAAATCTCAGAAGTTTCCTTCTGATTAAGTTAAAACCTACAATCTCTATAAAGTGAAGGATCACTGGGAAACAGGAAAGGTTATAAAATGCTGCAACTGTATATTCAACACATCAAGTTGAAGTTTATTCCATCTGTACTATTATATGTATAGCCTTGTGTAATTATCCTTCTGTAGTTCTGTTCTAAAATGTTGTGTGTATGACTTTCTATTAGTAAATGTATGAGATGTTTTCATTGCGGCCTCGTGAACTACAGTCAGTGCAGCAGGATGCAAGGTTCCTGGTACAGCCTGTCCTGTGACATCACTGTGCTGGGTGTAAATGAATGTCCTGTGCTTGTAGAGATGCCATTATTAAGTGACTATATCAGTGTAGCTATTCATACGGCATATTTAGTTTTCTTAGGTCATAGTCTGCATGGAATATCAACAAGCAATGTGTCTCAGGTAATCTAAGCTATGTAAACCCAACTGAAATAACTGACAGTACCTCTAGAATACAGCATTGAGAGAACGCAACCCAAATGGACATATTGGGGCAGATTTACTTACCCAGTCCTGTCGCGATCCTGCGGTGCGTTGTCCGACGAGGATTTGGGTCTGCCGCAATTCACTATTCTGCCGCGATCTAAGATGTGCGCCCAAGTTCCTGCATCCGTCGCTTCTGCGGCGAGGTCCGCCGGAGTTCACCTGCTTCTTCCGGGTGCTTGCAAGTGCGTGTCTTGCAACACAATTCTAAATGTTAAATCCCGCACTTTGTCCAAATCCGTCGAGTTGTCCGACGGCCTGCCCCCCGAATTCTGTCGCGTGCAAGCCGACGCCGATGCGCCAAAATTCGATCACGTGTGCAAAAAACCCCGGGGCAATTCGGCGCGAAACGGAAATCATCGGGAAACCCGATGAAAATGCGCCAGACGGACCCTTAGTAAATGAGCCCCATTGGGTAACCACAGAGACACAAAAATGATTCTACAAAAATTCCTTTATATTTTTTTGTAAAATTGATGTCAACACTTCCATAGATAATTATTTGATATAATGAGTACATTAAACCTGTTCATTTTAAAACTGTTAATAACACAAATCCATCTTAATGTCTGTCAAATATGTGCTTTGCGCCATTTGCAATACTTTTTAATGGATGTTGAAGGAAACCTGTCCTCAGGATCACAAATTTTAGCCTAATGACAGGTCTGCACAGCCATTTTAATACTATATCCCAATGTGCTTTTGTAATTAACATTACTGTATTCATTTCTTTACACAGTATTTAAAATTATACCTGGATCCCTGCCAGCAAACCACATTGAGTTATGGTGGAATCTTTGTCATCATCATTATCTCCTCTCTGCTCTGCTGGCTTTTCCTCCCTTCCCACTCCCTCCTCCCTCATGTAGCTGTTAGCTGAGCCCTTGCTCCAAAAAAATTTTATCAGCTCACTTCTGTAGGTGGGGGTAGGGGGAGGAGGTAGATGGGGAAAGGTAGCAGAGAAGAGATGATAATGATGATGACCCAGGAACTCGAACACCACCATGACATGATTCTCTTTGTTTTCATGAAGTCAGGTATGCTTTTATATACTTTTAAAAGTGAGTGGAACCAGTAATGTTAATTATAAAATGAGATACACAAGAAAATTTGATTAAAGTATCAACCCTTCTAATGTAGAAAATCTGCTGTGTAATTAAGGTCGGCTTCAGGTTTCAGTAGGTCACTGGGTGACAGAGACTCACTGGGCCCTTTTCAGTGAACTCACATGGCGGCATTAAAAATTCAAAAACTAAAACAGTCTCCTGTTCCCTAAAATACTTCCTAGTTTATCATCCCAAACAGCCCCTCATGGTTATTTTATATAATGCCCCCCTCACCCACTATGGATTCATTAGAAACAGCCCCTTCCCCCCCCCCTCCCCTGGATTCCTTATGTGCAGCTTTACGTAGGCCCCCCAGCAGCTCTGGGGCACTTGCCTTGGTATGCCCAGTGCTGATGCCGGCCCTGTGTGTAATACAATACACAGTAATACAGTGTAGTATTTTCACAATTTTGAAAAATTTGGAAAAATTTTGGAAAAATTGCAACAACTTGTGCAGATTTTCCCTGTGGTCTTTTATGAAGATGAAGAACCTCATCATTGTCCACAACAATAAAAAACGCCGGTGTGCCATCCTTTCTTCTGATGGACCATATGCCCGCTCCGTTAAAACGCAATAGCCATTTTCACAAACCCTTTGTCCATTCTGCAGTAATTTGTAAGGAATAGTTGCAAGGATACAATCTCAAAACTCATCCATATTTTTAATGAACAAGTGAAAAAAAAGATACCATATTAATGAAACTTGTCTGTTAAAAATACACAATTAAATCCATTTTCGGGGGGTAAAAAACGTCCATATTTCATGGAAAAGAATCAGCTCTGTCATTGGGCATCTACAATTAATCTTTCATATCTTCACTTGTTCTCTTGATTTATGGAAATTTCAACAAGTAAGTTATTATTTGTTGTAATTTGTCTTTTACTTTACTGACTTATGTGGAATATTAGCCTAAATATTTCCATTTATATAGTCATGTGTAATGCAGAATCTCTTTACAAACAGGTCCTGCCTGTAAGTCGGCTTCATCTGAAAGCATTTATTTGGTAACAATTAAAACTATTATAATCCATGAGTCAGAAAGGACAGATAGTTTTACCAAAAAAAAGTACTGCCCCGAGGATTAAAAAAAGAATAGCACTCATCATATATAGGCGGAGTGACTGGCTACACTCATAAAGTGATGGCTGTGGTATTGAAAGATATATTTATAATCTGTCGAACCTGTTATCAGGCGAGAGCAATAGCAAATGTTTACAGTTTCAGGACTGAAAACGCCTATTTCGTAATACACAAAGGGAGTCTACCTCAAATTACTCACACTCCATGTTTAGTGCCACCCACCCATCTGTTTCTTATATCATAATATGTCACAGATGTATCTATTGGCAATTATCTGGACCAAAGAATACAAACTCTTTGCTGAAATTTAAAGGGGTGCTCCAGGACTTTTTAAATTATTACATGTCCGTAGTATTAATTCACTTGGCACCCCCATGCCCACATCAGCCATAAAATAGACTATAGCGATCTAATGAGCACTCTGGCTTCCTTAGAGTCTACCAAGTACAGCACTTTACATTGTGTAGTGGTTGCTCTTAGTATTGCAGTTCAGTCCCCTTCAGTATGAACAGTCGATGTTACACATGAATGTGACATTATGGGGCACATTTACTTACCTGTCCTGTCGTGATCCCCAAGGTGCAATGTCCGTTGAGGATTCGGAGCTGCCGCGATTCACTAAGATCGTGCGTCCGATATCCTGCATGTGTCGCTTCCCCGCTCAGGTCCGCATGCGCCAAAAACCCCAATTAAATGCGGCGCAAAACTATAAAAGTTGGGGAACCTGACGAAAATGCGGTCCGCCGACCCTTAGTAAATGTGCCCCTATAGGCCTGTGAGGCAAAAGAAGCAGCACTCACTGAAAAGAACTAATCTATAAGGTTGTTGGATATATTTCTTCTATGTTTAGGATCCATTTCTGTTTTTAGCTTCAAAATGCATATTAATGACTACAACACTGCAATAGACAATGGCTACAAGGATAGAAATTTCAGTGTCACCTTGTGGGCAAAAGTGGGACAAAGGGGTTCCCCTTCCTCATATGAGAACAGTACTATTGAAATGTTACAGACCGTGCTCCAGGTTTTTCCTAGTCAGAGCATCTGACACGGTATACCTCCTAGAGCTAGAAGCCAAAGACAGAATGATGTATTCGGGACTGCTATGGCTTTTCTAAGACCATAGAGACATATCAATATACAAAAATAAGGGAGCTTTATAGAAAATCCAGTAGGTATTCCAATAGTGTTCAGACATGTCTCTCTCAACATGCTAAGCATGTGAACAATGCAGTGGGTACAGAGATATGCATCAGGGAGAGTGCACACCACTAGACAACTCACTAGGCTCACAGACAAGCAGCATTAGGATGAGGCTCTCACAAATCATTTCTACACCTTTTGAACATATAAAAAGGATGAACTTGTCTCACAGTAAGGGCTGTTTCACTGGAACGTGTGCACCCGTGTATTTGTGCTGCATGGTGGCACGAACCACAGGCACACAGAGCAGAGGATGGGAGTCCCTCAATTACATAGCAATACAATGAGGGACGTCCCTTCTGCCAGACGAACAGCCGTGCCGGAATTATAATAGCTAATGGGAACCTGTCATCTGAAATTTGCCTAATCAACCACTACCAATATGTTGTCAAGCAGTTGAACAGCTTATAGATCATTTTTCTTTCATGACCCAGCTTGGTGGCATCATCCAGCAAATTAACTTTGAAGTGAGATGTACGTAAGTTAGAAGTATAAAGTCAGGGAGGCGGAGAGTTTAACACTGAAGTCAAGCTCTCCCTGCCTCTGAACACCTCCTCCCCTGTGATTGACATCATGCGACAGACTTCAGGAGATTTGATCAATGATGTCCCTGGACACAGGACCATAATTACTGTGAAGGAGGCATTTTAAGACACGGAACGCTTGGCCCTCCTTGACTTCATAAAAGCAATGTACATTTCACTTCCAAGTTGATTTCCTGGATGATACCACCACAACCAGCCATGAAAGAAACATCATCTAGAAGCTGCTCAGATGCTTGACAACATACTGCTAATGGTTTATTAGGCCAATTTCTGATGACAGGTTCCCTTTAATATAGTTTTGGCGCGGCTGTTTGGCCAGCAGAGTGAACGTCTTTGCATTATATTTCACCCGTCAACTGCAGCCCTTGGGAATCTGCCACCATATATACGTATAAATGGGCTGCACTCGTTCGTGAGAAACAGCCAGTGGTGTAGCAAGAAGCTGATGGGCCCCAGTGCAAAGTCTGTGCCAGGCCCCCGACTATAATGTATGGTTTATAGTAATAGTCTTCTCATATGGGAAAGTGACACCATAAGGGCCCCTTAAACCTCTTGGGCCCGGGTGCGATCGCAACCTCTGCACCCCCTTAAGTTAAGCCCCTGGAAACAGCCCTAAGGGTGAGGTGAGACTCAAAGAATAAGTAAAGTCTGGTACTTACCTCCTGAAAAGCAACGAATTCAGCTAAACTTTACTACAAGTTTATTTCTATTTTAAACGACATCCTAGTAGGCAAGGAGTTTGTTTTTGTAGATGTGAACTGCATGATCAAGATACTATATGATTCCAACACAATGGTGGCCCTTTAAGGTCCAGCAGATGACAATAGATCTTCAATGGCTGTAGATCTCCACAAGGAGTCTTAATTCAAGGACTTAGTCCTTAGCCTCTCAGCCTCTTAGCCAAACCTGTCCTTATACTATACTGAAGAGATGCAATCATGTCAAAACAGCATTGTCTACAGTTGGGAATAGATACACTGGTTTCACAGTTATGTGCATCGAATCACTTTTATAAGAAAAATTTCATCAAAGTTGCAAATATTTGAGCAACCCTTTCTAATCGTTTTCCTACTCCAGAGAAGAGTGAAGTAATTTTTTTTTTTGTACACATTTTTTTTAATTTTTAAAACATCTTCATTACAAAAATAAATCAGGCACAACACTTGGTCATAGCAAACTTTGCTGGGGAGCTGAGGGTAGGGAGCAGTCACAAAAATGCACCATAAAAGTTGCAAAAAAAGGGGAAGAGGTGGTTTTTATTGGATAAGGAGTCTTCTTACTTCCCTAAGCATTACCATTTAAAATGAGATTGGAGATAACAATGGTGGGAGGCTCAGGAAGTTGCAGTCTGACATGCAATGACATCTGTGGTCTGCGGTCTTGGGTACATCACATCTTACCATTAGTATGTAGTATGTAGCAAACACAACAAGCACTAAACAAAGCAATTATTCTTAAAGACCATTACTCAGGCTCACACTAGTGGTGTCACCCTAAGGCTCCCTTCTCCACCATAGCACTATGGCTACTACAGCGCTGGATTCACCAGTGGAATGGAGTCACACATCTGAACTCAAGTTTCAAATCCCTTGAGTTACTGGAACAGTAGTTTACTCACGTGTTCCTCCTATGTGACAGAGGGTGGATTGTTCATAACTGAACCCGTAGAAGTGAAACAGGACACATCTTGAACATGACCCCTTTGTTTTACACAGGACACTCAAATACCCTAGTTCTATTATTGCAGGAGCTGGGGGCTAAAGTGGAAAACTCTGTGTGACTCCTGGTTTACCCAAGCGCAAAGTGTTGATGTCATCTCAAATGTCAGTTTCAGAGCCACATTCAGCCGCAGCAGAGACACAGAGAGGAAAGCTCTGATGCAGGAAGAAAGGGGAAATTCAGATTTTTATCCTCAATTTCACGCAGATGGGTTGAAAAAGGGGCATGAGTCATGAGGGCTAAGGGGCACATAAGGTGTGGGAAAGGGCTACACAAATGGAAACAAGGTGGGTTACTTGAAGAGAGGCACAAGGTGGGGGGGCTACAGAGAGGGGGCATTTTAGATGGGGAACAAGAGAGAGGAGAAAAATTATTGAAAGGGGGCTACAGAAAGAGGGGCCATTATAAGTGGTAGACAAAGGAATTACACAATGTGGGGGTCATTAGAATGAGTATTATACATTGTGGGACACCCTGTACAATTGATTGTTATAAATAATCTCTAGCAGCGCCACTGAGTTAAAGTTATCGTAACTAAACCTAACTGCAGATAAGATGATTGTAGTGCCTCATTGGGGCTCATTTATCAACAGTAGTGCGGTCTGTACTATGTGCAGTTTGCCTGTGGAGTGTGCAGGGGGCGGCAGATTCATCAACTGGTGCACGGTCTTCATTAATCTGGGGCCCCCTGCACTGCTCTGGAAGTGGGCACCATCTTTTTTTTGTGCAGCTTTAACATAGCGTGGCACAATTCTTTCATGTCGCTACAATAAATGTGGTCTACAGTCTGAATTGGCACCGGAACGCCCCTTTAGGTGCAGAATTTTGTGGCATGCCGGGGGCACAGTGCAGTTTGCACCCTCTATTCAGCGCAAAGTCAGACAGAAAAATGGCACAAACACTTTAATAAATGTGGCCCATTAAGTTCCCAGCTCCATATGTGTATAGCAGCGAGCCGGCTGTATGGGACAGTACAGCAGTAATCGTTCAGGATGACGCAAGGCTAATTGCTATATTATTTCTGTCATTTTTGGTGAGCGAGCAGCCTGACTTCATAAATGGATTGTTCTGAGAAATTTCTGGGTGAATTGGAGGAGCTTTTTTCTCCGTACTGGATAGAAAAGTTGGCAGAATTTATTCTTGGCTGTCACAAGTGAATTCATTATTTGGGACATGAAAAGCAGAAAGAGATAAAAATAAATGGGAGTTGAATCACAGAGGGAAGGACATAAAAAAGCAGAATAAAATCACACAGCCGCTCAGGGGAAATCAGCAGCAAAAAAAGTGAAAGACAAAAAAAAAGTTATTCCAAGCTGATCTCATACATATAGATGCCGCAGAGCTGAGTTTGTCAGCTACTGGAAATAGATCAGGGGTTTAGCCTTTGGCAAGGAAAGAGTTACAGGGCAGGTAAGGCTGATGGTGTGAAAGCTGCCAGAGTTACCTATAAGCTGCAGGCAGCTCCTGTCCCCTCCCACTTGTAAAAAGATTGAAGGGAAGGAGGGCAGAGAGATAAGACACAGAGGACTCCAGAGAAGGGGAAGCACATTCATCCAGCCTTGGAGGAGGTGACTGCAGCCCTGGGCACAGTGACACTGGGAGACAGCAGCCATTCATCACATACATCTGCAGGCACCAGGCTCTGGACATCATGTATGCCAATGGGAAGGTGGCACTGGTGACTGGCGCTGCACAGGGCATTGGCAGAGCCATGGTGGAGGAACTTTTAAACAAAGGAGCTGCGGTAAGTTATTATATGTTATGTATGAGCACGTTCTGCCAGGAGATGATATACATTCTGTATACTGAGCTGAGAGAAGTCCTGGCCAGCCTGGCTCCCTAGAGGGATGCTGCACTGCTGGGAGTTGTAGTTCCCCAGGAGGTTCATTGCTCATAAGATGATAGAGCTGTAGTTTTTATTTTTCAGGCTTTCCCAGGAGAAGCTCTGAGTCTTATGTGAGACTAATATGTTGTCTAAGCTGAGACTTGTAGTCCCACAGCAGATCATCTTTGATGAAATTGTAGCGATCATCACTTACTGACCAGTATACAGTGTATACCAGTAGTGTATTCCTCAGCTGGATATGCCTTCTACAAGATCAATCCTGTCACTTGTAGTTCCACTATAGATCATTTCTGAGACTCGTAGTTCCAAAAGCTATATAGCATGTAACAATTCAGAGATCATTGCTGAAACCTAAAGAAGAGCTACAAATAGCATGTTCATTCTCAGAGATCATTGCTGAGACTTGTAGTTCCATAAACTAAAGATTCAATCCCCTGCTATTATATACTGAGGTCATCAGTAGTTACTGAGAGGAACATATAGTTACTATCCCCTGCTATATATACACTCGAGGTCATCAGTAGTTACTGAGAGGATACATATAGTTACTATCCCACTGCTATATTAATACTGAGGTCATCAGTAGTTACTGAGAGGATACATATAGTTACTATCCCACTGCTATATATCTACACAGGTCATCATAGTTACTAGATTATACATTATTATTATCCACTGCTATGTATCAACGAATTTGAATAAGTCCTGAGAGTATGTATATGGTTACTATCTATTAGTTACATTTACTACTGCACTTTATATTACATAGTTTATTAATGAGTCCTGAGAGTTACTACCTACTACTATGTATACTACAGAGTCAGAAATATTTCCTTTAGAGTATATACTGTGTAGTAGTTACTATTTACTATTACTGTACTTTATATCTGCAGAGTTTACACATATAGTGATACACATATAGTTACTATCTATTAGTCCACTTTTTACTACTCGCAGCATTTATTTAAAAATCGTTCACTAATACCTTGTGAGATTATACATACAGCATCATCTACTACTATACATTTACAGGGGTCATCATCATTTCCTAGGAAGAATTCTACAGCTTCTCACGTCCTGAGGAATTTCAAGTCTTGATAGAAAACTTTGAGAAAAATACTATATACAACTCTTCAAGGAACTACAATTATCAGCATAAATTCTGAAAGGAATCCATAACTCGTCACCTGTGTAACCCCAAGTGTGAGGGATTTATTCTGAGAAAAAAACCTTTAACCTACTCCTTACTTCACCAAGAACTACAAGTCCCAGCCATGCACTTTGAGAGGGGATCTATAGCTTCCTCTTGCGGAATTACAAGCCTCATCAATACACTGAATTTAAGCTAATAAAAGTCTTCTTTCCATGGAACTACAAGTCTCAGAAATACCTGAATTTAAACATGGAATAAAGGTTTTCTTTTATGGAACTAAAAGTAAAAATTCACTGTAATACAATCTCGGACGATTCACCAGAGGAACTACAGTCTCAGCAATGATCTCTCTGATACAATCTCTCACTATTCACCCAAGGAACTACAAGTCTCAGCAATGATCTCTTAGAGAATGAACTGCTCATATAGCTCTTCTTTATTTTATGGAACTACAAGTCTCGCAATAATCTCTGATATAATCTCTCATTATTCACCAGAGGAACTACAAGTCTCAGCAATGATCTCTGATACAATCTCTCACTATTCACCCAAGGAACTACAAGTCTCAGCAATGATCTCTTAGAATGAACATGCTATATAGCTCTCCTTTAGTTTATGGAACTACAAGTCTCAGCAATGATCTCTTAGAATGAACATGCTATATAGCTCTCCAGAGCTATATAGCATGTTCATTCTAAGAGATCATTGCTGAGACTTGTAGTTCCTTGGGTGAATAGTGAGAGATTGTATCAGAGATCATTGCTGAGACTTGTAGTTCCTCTGGTGAATTGTATAACCTAGAAAACCCTGCAAAGTAATAAGTAAAGAATTTACCATATAGAAAGAACTGATACCTTGCTACTAGAAGCTACAAATATGATTAATGTAACTGTTGTGAAGGGAGGAACCTGTCATGCAGAATGTATTCTGTTTATTTCTAGAGATGGCCAATTTTCTGTACTACATACCCACGTTCTGAATTTATGGCCAAAGTGACATTGATGGATGGTTTGTACCACAGTAAAATCTGATCCCATGCTGGTCAGTTCTATTTGCCTAGGTTTTCTAGATTCAAATAGAATTTTAATGTTAGCGGACCCAAGCCACAATGTCTTGGTTGGATCCCCCTACTCAACCCCCACCGTCAACGCCCACTAACTCTTTGATGCTGCTGATAAAGTCCGTCAGCGACATTTAAATTGCAGCGTGCACCGCTCAATAACCTTCCCAGGGGTGCGCCAGAAACTAAGCTGCTATTTTGGGAAGGATCGTTGCTCTCTCGTTAAGTCGCGTCTGTATAACACCCTCCAATAATGGTGCGTGCGTGCACGCCTGTGTGGTTTAATCCCAGTCGATCGAGGGCATTAATGGTCTGGGTCCTGGTTCTAGCTGATCTGACAGGTTATTAAAAATCACTAAAGAATAATAAAATTGATCTATATTATTAATGTCAGTTTCTATATTCTGCCCTCCCCAACCAGATGATCACATGGAAAAATTATACATTCGAAATGGGAACTTCTGCAAACCCTTTCGCTACTTCTCTCTAAATTCCTCTATGTTGCTGGAGGCTTCTGACAGCGGAGGTGTTTCATATGAAGTAAGCCTGTAACGGCCCTAAGATTTGCAGGTGTTCTATATAGTTGTCTCAGATACACTGAAGCCGCACCATGAAGAATGTAAATGAGCACATGGCTGGAATGTCCTGTGCTAATTATTACCCTGTTTATTCCAGTGTACAAAATAAAGTAATTGTGTGGACGAAGATGTTCCAAAAATCCATGACTTCTTACTGCGCTTCTAGTGTGTCACTGGCTTGAATTGGTGCCGTTCCCATAATGAGCCCAAGAAATAAATTTTTTTGAAAAGAAATTTCTATTTTTTGTATATACATTATTATCTCCACAAGTGAATATCTCTAAGGAGGGATGACAAGTGATTTGGACCATATCCTCCAATGAGCCATTAAGAAAATCTGCCATAAAATGGCAACATGATAACCAGTGGCACTTACTCCTAGATCCAGGCACTGTGACCTCTAAAATATACTGTAAAATTTGCTAATAACCAGAAGGAGCTCTTTTCCCCCTCCACTGAAACTCCTCTGACTGCAGGCCAGGAAGTGGGAGTGTGCTGAGGAGCAGGGAGGTAAGATTCATATGAAATGACGAACAGAGGGACCTGGTAACACACCCAGTAGCCATTTGGGTTATTAGCATAATTGTAAAAGTTGATTTAGAAGAAAGGAGGCCATGAATAACAATATTTATATGAGCATTACCACAGTCACAGTGCCTGATCTATGAGAAGTGTCCATCGCTTATAATGCTGGATTTTGATGCTACCTTACTTTAAGGAAGGTTTGTTGCCCCATTCACATTGCAGGTGTTTTTGTGCCTTAGATTGTTAATAACCTTGTGTTCCATAGAAATACTGTCATGCTATGGATTTCAAAATGATTACTACACGTTTTTCTGCAGCATTTATATAAATTTGATTCTATTAACTCCAATCTTCTGTACTGGTCCACTCATGTAGCTGCTGCTTTAAACGCTGATTACCATGAAACATACACACATCTCCTATCCACATAGTGACCCTAGTAATCACAAAACAGATCTGTTTGATCATGAGAATGGTGGTCTCCAAGTTCCTTTTTGAATGGAGGTTACTGTGATGTAGCATGACCAACACTTTTTTAACTTCCAGGAATACGGAGCCAAATATAATGCTCTGTCGTCCATGATAGTGTGGTGTTCATGTGTAGAACACCTCATTACTCAAGGGGTTCGTATCCCAGAAATCTCACCTATCTTATATGGAGAATGTATAAGTGGCATTCTGGAAAACCCTTTGAATGACCATCTTCAAGTATTTGTGTAGTTATACTTACCAGGTTAACTTCAATATCTTCTCCCAGTCCTTTTCATGTTGACTCCACATTGTCACCAGGATGTCCCCCCTTCCAAAATGTTCTACTGTCGTCTGAAAAGCATCTACAACATTAATGTGACACATAAATTTACATATGTCCTCTTTCCTTAAAATATTGAAGTCTTTCAGAGTATGTTGCCACAATCAAAGACCATTATTAGTATTCTTAGAATGAACATAAGAAAAATATGAACCTTTCCTATATTTTATTAAAATACTAAATCCTGCAATCTCATTTGGGGCACAACCTACTAAATTGACATGTGACGATTGCTTCAGAGACTTTTCTGCCGCATTTACCTAATTTACATCACAGACAAGATACCATAAAAATAACACCTTCGGTATATAACTCAATTGAAATCCACTACTGAGAATCCCAGGTACTGTCTCTACAACCTACCCTCCTACACCTGAGGCATTGTTCCTCACCTCTACCTGTTCTTGGTCTGTGACATCACATTGGATAAAACGTCCTGTTACTTCCTAAATTTCTCGTCAGGACGGCCTTACACTGTTCACCTGCTATGCGGTTTTGATCCCCATGCCAGCTACACCGGAAAACACATGAAACACTTGAGTTGTTTTATAATATTCTGAATACTTATTCCCCCCCAAAAAAAAAAAATCTGGCCATGATCCCCCCAGTACCAAAAGACTGTACAGTCTCTAGGAGAAAAGTGCATATCACAGTAAGCAACTATTGTCTCAATACATAGACTTGGGGTCCCCAGAGTACCACCCCGCTGTAGTATGGATATAAGTCTAAGTCTTCACTTCATGTTCTTACATTCAACAGTAGCACACCCGAAAAATAAGTTGAAAAAATACTAAAGAACTATGGGAATAAAAATGTAACACCAAACCTGGAGTACTCCAAAGGTATAAACTTATAACACAGTGCACACATAATTATGAGCCATGGGTCCATCAAATAATCTGATCTGCTCTATGTGGAGGTAGTGTTCAAGACTGGACCGGGGAAGCTGTGGATGTTGTGCTCTAGATTTTTCCAGGCATTTACACGTGCCGCATAAAAATAAGTTACATCAATGAGACTTACTGGTACTAGGGGAAATAGTGTAACAGTTGGATGATGTGTAGAAAACAGAGGCAGGTCATTAATAGTACACACTCCTATTAGTTTGCAGTTACCATTTGGTGCTATAGGCAGCAGAATTTCAATATTTAGGATGACACTAAGGTCGGTAAAGTCAACAGGTAAATACAGAGGAGGATGTAAACTCTTACAATTTATTGAAGCTTGGTTTGAATGAATATCCACGGCACCTTTAAATGAGCATTTTTCCCACACTGTTCTTGGCATGTTTCGGACAGGTGGGACATATATAATTAATTTGGTCAGACATGCATTTTTTTTCACACACAATTTTTTAGGACTTGATTTATCCCAATACTGTTATAAAACATGTCAAAATGCATTGTTCTCCAAGTGAAATGGTTTTTTCACTTAACCATTGCCATAGAAAACATGGACTGCAGTCATCAGTTTTTTTAGCACGTTTTTTTACAAACTGACTAAAATCCAGATTAATCTTATGGAAAGTTTTTCATGACCATACAAAAAAGGACAATCGTGTATTGAGGCAGGTGTTATATGGACATAGTTTTGCCCGGTCAACACAGGCAGACACACACATGAAATATTTGGTGCAGTTTTTGGCACCAGATATAAAAAGGACATGGTAGAACTGGAATGGGGTGCAGAAGAGAGCACCAGGATTATTAGGGATAGAGGAATTGAAATATAATGATTATATCAAAGTTTGGGGTTATTCAGTAAGATAAGGAATGCTAAGGGGGACCTCATTACAATATACAATATCTAGATGGAAGTAAAGGAATAATTCTAATGACCTTTATACGACTAGACCTTTGGTCAAGACACTTATCATGATGAATCATACATTATATATTTCAAGAGGGGCATGGTGCCTTTATAAAGGAAAAGTCAGAATTTTTTATGGGACCGATAGAAGGTTGATGACAGAATTATTCAGACTGCCAAATGGAAAATCGTGAAGCTATTTTCCCCTACTTGGACAATTGACAATGCCTTCATTTGGACAGCACTGTAGTTCTATAGGATCGCCTAAACCTTTTCAACCTTATGTATTAGGTGCAACTGTGAAAACCAAAAATGTCATGTTCACTTGAAATGGTTACTATTCTATGTGGTAACTGCGGTGCCCTTTCTTTGATACTTCCACTCAGTTCCACAATTTTGAGACAACATTTTTGAGTAAAAAATATGATCTCTCGGAGTCTCCAACATTCAGTAAATATTTAAGGCTTTTCTCTTGGTGATTTAATGGTCTCATTGTGACTAATAAAACTACATGTTCCCTGATGTAATTTTATTTTTGGTTGCACAGACGGACACAATGTTTGTTCATGATATGTGTGTCTACAGAGGAACATTTATATGGAAATTATAGGACAGGAGAGCGGGTCATGCTTGGAAGGACTGCACCCCACCACACCTGCAGCTGCTTACAAATATTGATCTTGGAATTTTTAGCACAGACATCATTCTTCTAACTAATGAATATAACTGGTTCTACAGTAAGATTCCTGAGGTCCTATTTATAGTGTACATGAAATAGTTCTTACAAAACTGATTATACAGGAATTTATAAAAAAAATGGTGAACATACGGCAGAACACATTTAGCATGTTGCATATGTCATTAGCAAATAGGGATAGCACTTGAGTGTGCCAAACATTACTGGCTATTTCCACTCTGTGCGAAGGCCCTTTACTCGCCTCTATTACCTATTCCCAAAGACTTATGGTTTAAAAAATGATCAGAAAGTTGGGGAACCCTGATTCAGGATATAACATTGGGTATAATACCATATCTACTGTGACAATATTGTAAACATATATTGACCACAAAATTCCCAGTTTGACATGGCAAATGTCTGTGTGTCACTCTAAATATATCCAATACTGGCATTTCCAAAAAATAATTACATTTAAAACATCTTTTCTCAATTTTTCAAAGTTAATGTGACTTTGAAAGAATAGAGGTTGGGGACCTGTTTTCTATATTTGCTGCAGATTATATCTGGGTACATAAGAAGGAAACTAGGGAGTAACTGTAGCTGAATACCTTATTTTAACATCAAAACTTGGAAAGCTATTGACATCAAAGACATCTATAACCAGATAGAAGCAAATGAGCCTGGGGGTCAACCCGGCTCCTTAACTCCTATGGAGCCCCTCAGCTCATTTGCTCATTTTAAATCCCTTTATTCTTAAAAAACAGGCATAGGAAGATAACAGAGAGCAGATTCTACCAGAGGGGTGCACACCAGTATGTCAGTGTGCTTGGTTTACATTCTTGATCTGGAATAGATATCCTTTAAGTATAAGCGTAGGGTGAAAAAGCCATTGGTCCCATCTCTCCACCAGTATATAGCCATCCAGCAATGTCCCGTTATATTCTGCCGGCTTACCACCCCCCCCCCCAGTATATGGCCAGCGGCACAGTCCCCAGATATATTATGCGGCTTTCCCCCCCCCATATAGCCGCGACTGTCCCCATATATTCTGCTGGCTATATCCCGCCCCCCCCCCAGTATATAGCCAGCCAGCACATTCCCCCCAGTATATAGTCAGCAACCTTCTGCCCTGTATATAGCCAGCCAGCACATGTCCCCAGTATATAGTCAGCACCCTTCTGCCCTGTATATAGACAGCCAGCACATGCCCCCGGTACTTAAAAAAATAAACTTTGTACTCACCCTACCGATGCCAGCTGCACTTTTTTCTTTGTTTCATGTGAGCAGCAAGCACAGGTCCTTGTGCGCTGGCAGGGCACACACTATGACGTCAGACCCTTAAATAAAGCTGAGTTGTTTTTTTCAGTGCATTTTTTGTGCTAAAAAACTCAGCTATACTCCATTATATACCCCTTGTTTTGGATCAATCAATCCCTTAATTTTGCAGTGGATCATTTTTATGGTATGCTCAGAATATAACTTTCAGAGCTTATGCATCAGATTTTTGGCAACAAGCCCTGATAAATGTGCCCTAAAGACTCTCCAGCATAACTGGAGTAACACCTGCATAATGATACACTCTGCCCCAAAATGTTCAATCAATTGCCTTCGGGCCCTTCTTACAATAAGGACTCTGCGTGCATGACTTATGTAATGTGACAGTGTGAGGACATTTGAAATCATTACTAATCCTACCTAATACACAGCTCGACAACAATGATGTTAATAGTAATTTGTACGCATGTGATTGCATCCGCTGCCAGCATCGCATGAGCAATGCATCTCACTTGAGTTGAATTTTTCATTGTATTAAGATCCATCTAATACCATGGAGTACAATCTGCTCCAAAAACTCAGCCGCTCGCACTGACACATTATGTACATTCCAACAACTTCATGATGATTTATCCTATGACGCATATGTCCAGGATCACCACACTGAAGCTAATAGACATTGATCTCATTACATATCACCCCAAATAGCTCGTGTTTACTCGTGTCGTGTATCTTTTGTGTCTCCTGTTTATGTCGCTCTCGACTTCCTCAAAACGTCAGATAATTGCACATCCATTCCTGCAGCTTATTCTTGTCTTGAGGGCTTGTATTTTGTACACAGCTTCCAGATGTGATAGCATGAAGACGACGGGTTTACATTTAAGGAGCATTTTCACGGTATAATGTTTGCCGTAGCAATTTTTGATTTTTGGGGGGAGTACTTATCTCTTATTCCACAGCTTTGTCTATTCTCTTCACCTAATTCTAGAGATGTTATTACTTTGTATGTTTCTGGGTTGCATGGAGTAGTTCCATCAACCATGAATACATATGTATTAGACCTGGTCAATAGGGAACATAACTTTCTTATCATAAGAACATCTCTGTACATTATGACTAGGAGACACTAACTCATTTATAATATGTCTCTACATTTCATTTGAAATGTCATTTTATACTTAAAGGTCATCTACCACCAGGATGAAGGATGGTAAACCAAGCACAGACATACTGTGTGTGCCCCCTGGCAGGTTCTGCTCTTCTTTAGCTTCTTAGGACCTTTGTTTTTATGAGAAAAGGTTTAAACATTAAATGAACCTGAGGGCTCCACCCTCCATAGATGTCAATGGAGCCGGTGCTCCAAAGCTCATTTGCATAATTTTAAACCTTTTTTCTTAAAACCAGGCCAAAATAAGCTATAAAAGAGCAATCCTGCAGAGGGGGCATACACCAGTATGTCTGTTGGGCTGGTTTACAAATCCTGGCGGATGTCCCCATTAAGGCTACATTTACACAAACGTATGCTCGCCAGGTCATTGCGCATAAGTCACCCTCCCCTCTCTCATAGAAATGCACACATACGGCGTACACACGGGGAAAGATAGACATGTCAGTGTACGGAGTGGTACAGTGTCACACGTGTGTGGACCGTATTGCTCTGGGCGCCATAGACGTATATGCGGGACGTAAGCTTGCGGCCGTACCATTCCCCCCATACAGTTGTCTGAATGTGGGCCTTATCCTATAGATATTTGGAATATAACTTTTATATATTGAGAAATAGAACACTTCCAGCATGCAGGAAATAAGTAGACCACCGGACGCTGATTTTAGGCTCTCTCACATTTTAAAGGTCTTTTACCCCCCAAACAAGCCCAAAGTCCATTGATATGACATAAAAATGTGATAATGCATAATTCCTTCTAAACAAAAAATGAAACTGCAGAAGATGGTATCACAACATTGGGGATAATGTCACCGGCGGGTGTATACAGCCTGGACTTCTGTAAGTGCCCCAAAGGTCCTATCAATAAACACTTAAACTCAGAGACCCATTGGAGGAATTTTACATTGTCTGTTTTGTCTAGGCATTTTTGGCGCAGTTTTAGTCCAAATCTGGTTTTTGTGACTGCCCCATTGCTCCCACATGGAACCGGGAAAATGCAAAATCGCCTTAAAAATGCACCAAATTTCAGTATTACTAAGACAGTTTTCACATACTGAACTAAATAATGATTTGAGATTGGCGCAAATTTTTGTTTAGGCTCACGTTTTCATTCATTCCCCCCTGGGGTAGAAATAGGGCTCACAGTGGTTTGTAGAATATTCCATATAAAACGAACGTCCTGATTGCAGGTCGAATGTGTTAATTCACCCATTGTATACCAGAAAGTCACAAAAACTAGATGCTGTTCACCATAACAAATAATTGACCCATTGTTAACTCGCTAACGCACATGAAGAAGAAACCCAAAGAAGAGACTAGATAGTGTAACATCCCTACTGTGCCAGTAAATATACATATCATTGGAGCTGAGATCAAGAGTTTTAGGTGACCTAGAATCCACCTGTGGTTTTGCTCCAAGCTACAAAACCAGGCTGGTGATGCACGGGGGGACAGACACCTTCAACTTGTCCACCTATATTATTAATAATATAGTAAAAATAAATATTGATATATGTGCCATATATTTCACAGCGGTTTACAGCATAGGATACATATACAAACAAGACGATATATACGTAAATGGTCAATTCACAATGGGGCTATTTACTAAGTGTTCGCAGATTGCCTTTCGCCTTTTTTTTCGGGGATTACAAGCCTTGCCACAGTATTTAACAGGGGTCCTGCGCTGGGATTGTGTTGCACGCAATTGTTTTTTGGCGCAGCTGCAATTGGCTTCCCTGGACACAAATTGGGGGGTGGGCCTGTCAAACGAATCCAACTGAATTGACTGAGAGCGCGGATGTAACTTTTAATTGTTCACTTTCAGTGACTCCAGGTTCCCCAAAATGTTACTTTCACTTTGTCTAAATTTTTATTTTGTGCCGGAGCCCAACACATAAGGGCTGACATAAGGAATCCATGGGGTGAGGGAGGCTGTCTCTATGATCCGCTAGGTCTGAGGGGGTATAAAATCCCCATGAGGGGACTATTTGGGATGATAAACCAGAGAACAGGAATTTCTGAATGTGTAATGCCACTACAAAGGGGCCCAGTGAGGGTCTGGTCGCCCAGGCCTACTGATCCTGGAGAAGGCACTGTATGTAACTCATCTTAAATAGTCTCTTTGTGAAATGGTATATAATAATTTATTATGTCCTTAAACCCTCCTCCACACAAAAGTTTTATGTACTTTATTTTTCACTTGCATGGATAGACATCTATATTGTTTTTAACCTGGCAAATGCTTTTGGTATGGAAATACCAAACAGTTTCCACAGTAATAGGCAGTGGTTTTGCGAGGAAACATGTGCACTAGGGAAGAGGCCATGTTATTAGATGACACAGATCCCGAGCTGCTGAGGTCATGATGGAGGACACTCAGTAACAGGAAGAGTTGCTGATGCTATTGCACAGTACTAGAATACCCAGCTGTGTTACCATGTATTTCCAGCAGCCAAAGGCAGATAACGCAGGATTATAGGAGTATTCATAACTGTGGATGACTTGATCAGCTATGAAAACTATGAAGGGTTACATTTTAGTGTACAGGGAAGTAATCATCCTGCCAAATACAAAGCAACTTTGGTGCATGCACTATTATTATGTGTGGTTTAACCCATATAACTAAAAGGATAAAAAATTTCTACTAGAACCTTATGTATTAAAAACCTGCAATTATGATAGAGAAAGCTTTCTGTAATGCAGAGGTTACTTAAAGGGGTTGTCTCTACAGTATTGGGTGATAGACTATTGTGAAATCTGACTACTGGGACCTCAATAGATTATTATACTTTATCTGTAGGCGCTGACGTCACAATTTCTGTTTCTTTTAAAAGAAAACAAAATCCATCATGATAAACCAGGACATTACTCATAGATCCTGCACTGTGACTGTGGTAATCTTCTTATATGTGTTACCATGGCCTCCTCCCTTCTAAAATCACTTTTAAAGTTATATAAAGAACTTAAAGGCTCATGGGGTGTTACCAAGCCCCTCCATTATGATCTCCTCCTCCCCTGCTCCTTCAGCACTTCCCTCCTGCCCTCGTCTCAGTAATCTCACAAATGGGAGTGGCACCCCAGAGCCATTCTCATTAGCATAATAGAGGACATGGATAATAAGTGTAGAAGATTACCAGAGTCTTGGTCCTGGATCTATGAGTTAGTGTCCCTGGTTTACCATGACTGTTTTGATGGTAGATTCCTTTAATATAAGGAACTGCTGTACATAGCCAAGTGCATGCTCAGTTCAACCCCATAGAATATGAACACAGTAGCACAACTGTTGCCTATTAAAGGGGAACATATGACTCCCCATATGTAACCTATCCCCATTTATGATATGGACGCAGAGCTGGTGAGGTCTACCTCCTATGTTCTCCTTGTTGAAGACCTTTCATTATAATATTAGCTGATAATCTCAAGCATGCAAAATAACTCTCTAATGATACAATACAGTAGATGCTGTCCTGGGACTTATCTGACAATTTGCATTGCAAAATAACAGTGTGTCTATTCCCCCGAGATGACAACGAACTATTGTTATTCTTCTCTCTCCCTAATTCCCTCCATTTCCATGTGAAAAAGGTAAGGCAGAGCAGACAGTAAAAGGATTTCAGTAAACTAACACATTGCAGAGGATGACAGGAAAGTTCTACTTGAGGATCAAAGGATTGTGTCTTAGAGGTTACGTCTCCTGTTTGAAGTTGTGCCAAAGCCACCGCAAGGACTGGGCACAAGATCCTGCCATGACTTCCCATTGTGTGATACAACTCCTTTCTTAACCTATTTGTATTCAGTATGGAAAAACATGGATGGAAGAGAAGATTGTAGATTGTTTTCTAACACATGTTTCTTTATATATTTAGCGCTTACAGATTATGCAGGCTGCATAAAGCATACCAAATTGGTCCCTGTCCCCAATGGGGTCACAATCTAATCAACCTACCAGTATGTTTTTTTGGAGTATGGGGGAAACCGGAGTACCCGGAAGAAACCCAATCAACAAAAGAGAGCATCAAAATCTTGTGCAGATGTTGACCTGGGTGGGACTCGATCCCAGGACTCCAGTGTTTGCAAGCAGAAGAGCTCCCCTCAACAACAATTGAAATTGTATAGGTGGCTTCCAGACATGTTTGGCACCACTATTTTTGTGGCATCTAGTTATTACTAGAAAGGGGGTCTGCAAGATCTCTCGGGCTGTAACTGATTCTATCAGCCATTTCCGTAGCCCCATAGAGTGAATTGAGTACAAGTGAAGCTTACATATGAATATACCCAGATATAACAGAATTGTATCAAAATGCTAGGAAAATACATTGTTAAAGAATCTTATGTTTAGAAGGGCTTTCCTCTATTATGCTATAAATGATCATAAACATCAGATTGGGTGGGATTTTGTAACTATGGACATTCTTCAATCTTGGCCAGAAATCAACACAGACATGGAACTGGTAGAACAGCGCCTCACTGTTAAGTAGTTGGGCTGATCTGATATTGTCACCCAATCCCAATAATCGTCAATATAGATAAGCTGCAATACACACTGTTCATTGTGATCTACCACCAATAATCCTGATAAACTAGGGACACTTACTCATAAGATCCAGGCACTGTTGACTGTGGTAATCTTCTTAATTTGTTATGGCCTCCTTCCTTCTAAAATCACCTTTGAAAATAATCAAATGACCCTTCTAAGGCTAATGGGGTGGCTCCAGAGCCCTCCATGCTGCAGGCCCAGACTGTAACTTGTGCAAAAGCACTTCCCAAAGGGACGGGGGAGTGCTGTGGAAGTAGAGGTTGCAAGGTGATAAAATATAACAGCCTATGAATCTGCAGTACTGAGGAGCTCTTGGAACCCCTCCAGTAGCCCTTCTGGCTAATTAGCATAATTGTACAAGTTAATTTTAGAAGGAAGTCACGTGCCTGGATCTATGAGTAAGTGTCCCGGTTTACTGTGAAGGATTTTGATGGTACTTTCCTATAAAATTTTGTTAGTTTACACAAATTCATAAGACAGGGGAAAACATTTATCAAATTTCACACAAAGGTTGGCAGCCAGCAGCTACATGGACTGGTGCTTTTAGGGCAGTTTCTACTTTCATTATTGACTGAAACTTCCCTTTGAAACATTATATTGCTTGTCTTGGCCTCAGGCCAGTTTAGAACTGTTTTAGCTACAAAGGCAAAGGTAGACTTACTATAATGCAAATAAAGGCGATGCATATGTAAAGAATTGTATAGTATTTTAGCTAATGTATGTTTTGTATACAGTGTAATACGGTTATAGATACAGAACACTTTAAATAATCCATGTGTTCCTTTACATAATTTCCTGCTCCTACATCCATTCTACAAGGATCACAAATACGAACCTTACAAGCATGTTTAAAAGGCTTACATTCTGCTGATATCTACAAGTATTAGGGTTAGACGAGCGTGTACTTCTCCAGCTGTTAAGATTCCATATGTAAATAACGAAATATGTCAGCAATGAGGAAATGTAGAATGTAAAGAACTCTAATTCATATATACATATGTGCTACACACATGTATACATATAGCTACACTATTTACTACCGTATATCTGCAGAGTTCTGTTAATAAGTCCTGAAGAGAAAAATAACATAGAACACATAAACTATCTACCACTATATTACAGGAGGTCATCATAGTAACTGAGAGGATACATAGTTCCATCCACACTATATATATACGAGGTCATCATTAGTTACTGAGAGTAATACATATAGTTATTATTCACTGCTATATACACTGAGGTCATCATAGTTTACTGAGAGGATACCTATAGTTACTATCCCCTATATATATATACTGGTCTCATGTTACTGAGAGGATACATATAGTTACTACCCTGACTATTATAACGAGGTCATCAATAGTTACTGAGAGAATACATATAGTTTTACCTCACTGCTATATATACACTGAGGTCATCAATAGTTACTGAGGGAGACATATAGTTACTATCCTGCTATATTATACTGAGGTCATCAGTAGTTACTGAGAGGATACATATAGTTACTATCCCCTGCTATATATTACGAGGTCCATCAATAGTTACTGAGAGGATACTATAGTTACTATCCACTGCTATATAATACTGAGGTCATCAGTAGTTACTGAGAGGATACATATAGTTTACTATCCCCCTGCTATATTATACTGAGGTCATCAGTAGTTACTGAAGAGGATACATAGTTACTATCCCTGCTATATATTACTGAGTCCATCAGTAGTTACTGAGAGGATATATAGTTACTATCCCGCTATATAATACTGAGGTCATCAGTAGTTACTGAGAGGATACATATGTTACATCCACTGCTATATATATCTACACAGGTCATCAATAGTACTAGATTATACATATAGTTATTATCCACTGCTAGTATCACAAGAAGTTATGAATAGTCCTGAGAGTATGTATAGGTACTATCTATTAGTTACTATTTACTACTGCACTTTATATTTACATAGTTTAGTAATGAGTCCTGAGAGTATACTACCTACTACTATGTAATCTACAGAGTTCAGAATAATTCCTTTAGAGATTACTGTGTATGTAGTTACTATTTACTACTGTACTTATATCTGCAGAGTTTACACTATAGTGAGTACACATATAGTTCTATCTATTATGTCCTTTTACTACTGCAGCATTTATTTAAATCGTTCACTAATACCTTGTGAGATTATACATACAGCCATCATCTACTACTATACATTTACAGGGGTCATCAATCATTCCTAGGAAGAATTCTACAGCTTCTCACGTCCTGAGGAATTTCAAGTCTTGATAGAAAACTTTGAGAAGAAATACTATACAACTCTTCAAGGAACTACATTATCAGCATAAATTCTGAAAGGAAATCCTACCTCGTCACCGTGTAACCCCAATGTGAGGGATTTATTCTGAGAAAAGATAACTTTAACTCCTTACTTCAAACTAACAGTCCCAGCCATGCACTTTGAGAGGGGATCTATAGCTATCCTCTTGCGATCACCTCATCAATACACTGAATTTAAGCATAATAAGTCTTCTTTCCATGGAACTACAAGTCTCAGAAATACTCTGAATTTAAACATGGAAAAAGGTTTTCTTTCTATGAATTTGCTAAAGTCACGAATTCTGTAAATACCATCTCGAGATTCACCAGAGGAACTACAAGTCCTCAGCAATGATCTCTGATACAATCTCTCACATATTCACCCAAGGAACTACAACTCGCACTGATCTTAGAATGAACATGCTATATAGCTCTTTCTTAGTTTATGAACTACAATCTCAGCAATAATCGTCTGAATAATCCTCATTGATTGTATCAGAGATCATTGCTGAGACTTGTAGTTCCTCTGGTGAATAATGAGAGATTATGTCAGAGATTATTGCTGAGACTTGTAGTTCCATAAACTAAAGAAGAGCTATATAGCACCCCCCCCCCCCCCCATCTGTTACTATTATAGTATAGCTTGTGTAATTATCCTTCTGTAGTTCTGTTCTAAAATGTTGTGTGTATGACTTTCTATTAGTAAAGGTATGAGATGTTCTGCAGGCCTAGTGTGAAATACAGTCAGTGCAGACAGAGCAAGGGTCCTGGTTACAGCATGTGGCCTGTGACATCACTGTGCTGGGTGTATTTGTAAATGACTGTCCTGTGCTTGTAGAGATGCCATTATTAATGACTATAATCAGTTTGTAGCTATTCATACGGCATAATTATTTTTTCTTAGGTCATAGTCTGCATGGAATATCAACAAGCAATGTGTATCAGGGTATCTAAAGGCTACGTAAACCCAACTGAAAATAACTGAACAGTACCGTCTAGAATACAGCATCATTGAGGAGAACGCAACCCAAATGGACATATTGGGGCAGATTTCTTACCCAGTCTGTCGCCGATCTGCGGTGCGTTTCCGATCGAGGGATTGGGGGGTCTTGACCAGCAATGTCAACTATTCTGTTTCCGCGATCTAAGAATTGCGCCCAAGTTCCTGCATCCGTCGCTATTCTGCCGGCGAGGTCCGCGGGAGGTTCACCTGCTTCTGTCCGGGTGCTTGCAAGGCGTGTCTTGCAACACAATTTTCTAAATGTTTAATCCCTCACTTTGTCCAAATCCGTCGAGTTTGGTCCGACGGCCTGCCCCCGAATTCTGTCGCGTGCAAGCCGACGACGTATGCGCCAAAATGATCACGTTGTGCAAAAAAAACCACGGGGACAATTCGGCGCGAAACGGAAATCATCGGGAAACCCGATTGAAAATGCGCCAGAGGACCTTAGTAATGAGCCCATTGGGTAACCACAGAGACACAAAAATGATTCTAAAAAATTCCATTATATTGTTTTGTAAAATTGATGTAACACTTCCATAGATAATTATTTGATCAATGAGTTACATTAAAACTGTTCATTTTAAAACTGTTAATAACACAAATCATCTTAATGTCTGTCAAATATGGGCTTGCGCCATTTGCAATACTTTTAATGGATGTTGAAGGAAACCTGTCTCAGGATCACAATTTTAGGCCTAATGACAGGTCTGCACAGCATTTTAATACTATTATCCATGGCTTTTGTAATTAACATTCGTATTCATTTCTTTACCAGTATTTAAAATTTACCTGGATCCCTGCCAGCAAACCACATTGAGTTATGGTTGGAATCTTTGTCATATTCATTATCTCCTCTCTGCTCTGCTGGCTTTTCCCTTCCCACTCCCTCCTCCCTCATGTAGCTGTTAGCTGAGCCCTTGCTCAAAAAAATTTGATCAGTCACTCTGTAGGTGGGGGTAGGGGGAGGAGGTAGATGGGGAAAGTAGCAGAGAAGAGATGATATGATGATGACCCAGGAACTCGAACACCACCATGACATGATCTCTTTGTTTTCATGAAGTCAGGTATGCTTTTTATACTTTTAAAAGTGGTGGAACCAGTAATGTTAATTATAAAATGAGATACACAAGAAAATGATTAAGTATCACCCTTCTAATGTAGAAAATCTGCTGTGTAATTAAGGTCGGCTTCAGGTTTCAGTAGGTCACTGGGTGACAGGACTCACTGCCCTTTTCAGTGAACTCACATGGCGGCATTAAAATTAAAAACTAAAACAGTCTCTCCTGTTCCTAAAAATACTTCCTAGTTTGATCAATCCCAAACAGCCTCCATGGTTATTATATAATGCCCCCCACCCCACTATGGATTCATTAGAAAACAGCCCCTGTCCCCCCACCCTCCCCTGGATTCCTTATGTGCAGCTTTACGTAGGCCCCCCAGCAGCTCTGGGCACTGCCTGATGCCAGGCTGTCCTGCCCTGTGTTAATACAATTTACTATAGCACAGTAATACAGTGTAGTATTTTCACAATTTTGAAAAATTTGGAAAATTTGGGAAAAATTGCAACAACTTGTGCAGATTTCCCTGTGGTCTTTTATGAAGATGAAGAAACTCACATTGTCAACAACAATAAAAACGCGGTGTGTGCCATCCTTTTCTTGATGGACCATATGCCGCTCCGTTAAAACGCAACTAGCCATTTCACAAAACCCTTTGTCCATTTGCAGAATTTGTAAGGATTAGTTGCAGGATACAATCTCAAAACTCATCCATTTTTAATGAACAAGTGAAAAAAAAGATACCATATTAAGAAACTTGTCTGTTTAAAAATACACAATTAAATCCATTTTCGGGGGGTAAAAAACGTCCATATTTCATGGAAAAGAATCAGGCTCTTGTCATTGGGCATCTACAATAATCTTTCATATCTTCACTTGTTCTCTTGATTTATGGAAATTTAACAAGGTAAGTGATATTGTTGTTGAATTGTCTTTTACTTACTGATATGTGGAATATTAGCCTAAATACTTCCATTATATAGTCATGTGTGAATGCAAGATCTCTTTAAACAACAGGTCCGCCTGTAAGTCGGCTCATCTGAAAGCATTTATTTGGTAACAATAAAACTATTATAATCCATGAGTCAGAAAGGACAGATAGTTTTACCAAAAAAAGTACTGCCCCGAGGATTAAAAAAAGAATAGCACTCATCATATATAGGCCCGGAAGTGACTGGCTACATCATAAAGTGATGGTGTGGTATTGAAGATATATTTATAATCTGTGCGAACCTGTTATCAGGCGAGAGGCAATAGGCAATGTTTTACAGTTTCAGGACTGAAAAACGCCTATTTCGTAATACACAAAGGGAGTCTACCTCAATTACTCACACTCCTGTTAGTGCCACCCACCCATCTGTTTCTTATATCATAATATGTCACAGATGTATCTATTGGCATACTGGACAAAGAATACAAACTCTTTGCTGAAATTAAAGGGGTGCTCCAGGCTTTTTAAATATTACATGTCCGTAGATTAATTACTTGGCACCCCATGCCCACCTCAGCCATAAAATAGACTATAGCGATCTAATGAGCACTTGGCTTCCTTTGAGTCTACCAAGGACAGCACTACATTGTGTGAGTGGTTGTCTTAGATTGAAGTTCAGTCCCCTTCAGTATGAACAGTCGATGTTACACATGAATGTGAATTATGGGGCACCATTTACTACCGTGCTGTGTTGATCCCCAAGGTGCAATGCGTTGAGGTTGGAGAGCCGGATTCACTACGGTATACCGCCTAGAGCTAGAAGCCAAGACCGAGAATGATGTTTCGGGCTGCTATGGCTTTTCTAAGACCATAGAGACATATCATATACAAAATAAGGGAGCTTATAGAAAATCCAGCAGGTAGCCAATATGGTCAGACATGGCCTCTCAACATGTAAGATTGTGAACAATGCAGTGGGTACAGAGATATGCCTCAGGGAGAGTGCACACCACTAGACAACTCACCTAGGCTCACAGACAAGCAGCATTAGGATGAGGCTCTCACAAATCATTTCTACACCTTTGACATATAAAAAGGATGACTTGTCTCACAGTAAGGCTGTTTCATGGAACGTGTGCACCCGTGTATTTGGTGCGGCATGGTGGCACGAACCAGGCACAACAGAGCAGGGATGGGAGTCCCTCAATGTACATAGCCAATACAATGAGGACGTCCTTTGCCAGACGAAAACAGCCGTGCGGGAATTATAATAGATAATGGGAACCTGTCATCTGAAATTGCCTATCAACCACTACCAATATGTTGTCAAGCAGTTGAACAGATTATAGATCATTTTTCTTTCATGACCCAGCTTGGTGGCATCATCCAGCAAATTAACTTTGAAGTGAGATGTACGTAAGTTAGAAGTATAAAAGTCAGGGAGGCGGAGAGATTATCACTGAAGTCAAGCTCTCCTGCCTCTGGACACCTCCTCCTGTTATTGACATCATGCGACGACTTCAGGGGATTTGATCAATGATGTCCCTGGACACGGACCATAATTACTGTGAAGGAGGCATTTTAAGACACGGAACGCTTGGCCCTCCTGACTATAAAAGCAATGTACATTTCACTTCCAAGTTGATTTCCTGGATGATACACCACAACCAGCCATGAAAGAAACATCATCTAGAGCTGCTCAGATGCTTGACACATACTGCTAATGGTTTATTAGGCCAATTTCTGATGACAGGTTCCCTTAATATGTTTTGGCGCGGGTGTTTGGCCAGAGAGTGAACGTCTTTGCATTATATTTCACCCGTCAACTGCAGCCCTTGGGAATCGCGCACCATTATAGGATAAATGGTCGCACACCGTTGTGTGAGAAACAGCCAGTGGTGTAGCAAGAAGCTGAGGGCCCAGTGCAAAGTCTGTGCCAGGCCCCCCGACTATAATGTATGGTTTATAGTAATAGTCTTCTCATATGGAAAAGTGACACATAGGGCCCCTTAAACCTTGGGCCCGGGTGCGATCGCAACTCATTGCACCCCCTTAAGTTAAGCCCTGGAAAACAGCCCTAAGGTGAGGTGGAGGTGAGACTCAAAGAATAAGTAAAGTCTGGTACTTACCTCCTGAAAGCAACGAATTCAGCTAAACTTTACTACAAGTTTTTTTTATTTTAAACGACATCCTAGTAGGCAAGGAGTTTGTTTTTGTAGATGTGAACTGCATGATCAAGATACTATATGATTTCCACACAATGGTGGCCCTTTAAGGTCCAGCAGATGACAATAGATCTTCAATGGCTGTAGATCTCCACAAGGAGTCTTAATTCAAGGACTTAGTCCTTAGCCTCTCAGCTCTTAGCCAAAAACTGTCCTTATATATACTGAAGAGATGCAATCTGTCAAAACAGCATTGTCTACAGTTGGAATAGATACACTGGTTTCACATTATGTGCATCGAATCACTTTTAAGAGAAAATTTCATCAAAGTTGCAAATATTTGAGCAACCCTTTCTAATCGTTTTCCTACTCCAGAGAAGAGTGAAGTATTTTTTTTTGTACAAACATTTTTTTTAATTTTTAAAACATCTTCATACAAAAAATAATCAGGCACAACACTGGTCATAGCAAACTTTGCTGGGGAGCTTGGGGTGGGAAGGCGAAGCAGTCACAAAAAGCACCATAAAAGTTGCAAAAAAAAAAAAGGGAAGAGGTGGTTTTATTGGATAAGGAGTCTTCTTAATTCCCTAAGCATTACCATTAAAATGAGATTGGAAGAACAATGGTGGGAGGCTCAGGAAGTTGCAGTCGACCATGCAATAATCTGTGGTCTGCGGTTGGGGTACATCACATCTTACCATTAGTATGTAGTTATGTAGCAAACACAACAAGCACAATAAACAAACAAAGCATTATCTTACAGACCATTACTCAGGCTCACAATAGTGGTTGTCACCCTAAGGCTCCTTCTCCCCATAGCAATATGGCTACTAACCTAGATCGCAGCTGTAGGTTACATTCATACTATTCAGATCCTAGACCTGGGTACTAATGAACATTCTTGTTCATCCACTGATAATTCTTATGACCTTCGGTACAAGATAGATGCCACGACGGGGTCAATAGATATTTAATGGAGTAGAGTCACACATGTGAACATTAGTTTCAAATCCCTTGTGCTATTGAAGCAGTAGTGGACTCACGTGTTCCTCCTATGTGACAGAGGGTGGATTGTTCATAACTGAAGCTGTAGAAGTAAAACCGGACAGTTTTTAATATTGCACATGACCCCTTTCTTTTACACAGGAGACTCAAAGACCCTAGTGCTATTATTGCTGGGGATGGGGGCAAGTGGTCAGACCCTAGTGACCAGACACTTATACCCTACTATACCCTACCCAAGCGCAAAGTGTTGATGTCATCTCACATGCCGGCTTCAGAGCCACAGCCGCAGCAGAGACACAGAGAGGAAAGCTCTGCTGCAGGAAGAAAGGAGAGATTCCAATTTTTTCCCCAATTTCACTGCAGATGGGTTAAAAAAGGGGCATGAGTCATGAGGGCTAAGGGGCACATAAGGTGTGGGAAGAAGGGTACAGAAATAGAAACAAGGTGGGTACTTTGAAGAGGGCACAAGGTGGGGGGGGGGTACAGAGAGGGGGCATTTAGATGGGGAACAGAGAGAGGAGAAAAATTATTGAAAGGGGGCTACAGAAAGAGGGGCCATTATAAGTGGTAGACAAAGGAATTACACAATGTGGGAGTCATAAGAATGAGTATTATACATTATAGGATACCCTGTACAATTGATTGTGATATTCACATATCTCAATGTACAGTCATGTAAAGGATGGGGGTGGGGATGGGAGATAGTAAATAGTTTGCTATGAGACTTAATAAGCACCACTGAGTAAAAGTTAAAGCTAACCTAACTGCAGATGATTTTAGTGCCTCATTGGGGCTCATTTATCACAGAAGTAGTCGTCTGTACTATGTGCAGCCAGTGTGCGCGTGGAGTGTGCAGGGGGCGGCGAGAAAGATCCAGACAGATTTCATCAACTGGTGCAATCGGTCTCATTAATCTGGGGCCCCCTGCAATGTTGGAACGTGGGCACCATCTTTTTTTTGTGCAGCTTTAACTAGCGTGGCACAATTCTTTCATGTCGTACAATAAATGTGGTCTACATCTGAATTGGCAGCGGAACGCCCCTTTAGGTGCGAATTTTGTGGCAGCCGGGGGCACAGTGCAGTTGCACCACTGCAATTCAGAGCATAAGTCTCGTGACAGAAGAGCACAAACCTTTAATAAATGTGGCCCATTAGTTCCCAGCTCCATATGTGTATAGCAGCGAGCCGGGTGTATGGGGACAGTACAGCAGTAATCGTTCAGGATGACGCAAGGTAATTGCTATATTATTCTGTCATTTTGGTGAGCGAGCAGCCTGACTTCATAAAGATTGTTCTGAGGAAATTCTGGGTGAATTGGAGGAGCTTTTTTCTCCGTAATGGATAGAAAAGTGGCAGAATTTATTCTTGGCTGTCACAAGTGAATTCATTATTTGGGACATGAAAAGCAGAAAGAGATAAAAATAAATGGGAGTGAATCACAGAGGGAAGGACATAAAAAAGCAGAATAAAACACACAGCCGCTCAGGGGAAATCAGCAGCAAAAAAAGTGAAAGACAAAAAAAAAGTTATTCCAAGCTGATCTCATACATATAGATGCCGCAGACTGAGTTTGTCAGCTACTGGAAATAGATCAGGGGTTTAGCTTTGGCAAGGAAAGAGTTACAGGGCAGGTAAGGCTGATGGTGTGAAAGCTGCCAGAGTTACCTATAAGCTGCAAGCCGTCCTGTCCCTCCCACTTGTAAAAAGATTGAAGGAAGGAGGGCAGAGAGATAAGACACGAGGACTCCAGAGAAGGGGAAGCACATTCATCCAGCCTTGGAGGAGGTGATGCAGCCCTGGGCCGGCACAGTGCACTGGGAGACAGCAGCCATTCATCACATACATCTGCAAGGCACCAGGCTCTGGACATCATGTATGCCAATGGGAAGGTGGCACTGGTGGACTGGCGCTGCACGCGGCATTGGCAGAGCCATGGTGGAGGAACTTTTAAACAAAGGAGCTGCGGTGGTTAATATTAATGTTAGTATGTAGCGTTCTGCCAGGAGATGATATACATTTGTTACTGAGCTGAGAGAAGTCCTGGCCAGCCCGGCTCCCTAGAGGATGTGCACTGCTGGGAGTTGTAGTTCCCCAGGAGGTTCATTGCTCATAAGATGATAGAGCTGAGTTTTTATTTTTCAGGCACGCTTTCCCAGGAGAAGCTCGAGTCTTATGTGAGACTCATATGTTGTCTAAGCTGAGACTTGTAGTCCCACAGCAGATCATCTTTGATGAAATTGTAGGATCATACACTTACTGACCAGTATACAGTGTATACCAGTAGTGTATTCCTCAGCTGGATATGCCTTCTACAAGATCAATCCTGTCACTGTAGTTCCACTATAGATCATTTCTGAGACGTAGTTCCAAAAGCTATAGCAGATGTAACAATTCAGGAGATCATGGAAACCTAAAGAAGAGCTACAAATAGCATGTTCATTCTCAGAGATCATTGCTGAGAATTGTAGTTCCATAAACTAAGAGAGCTATATAGCTGTTCATTCTAGAGCATCATTGCTGAGGACTTGTAGTTCCCTAAACTAAAGGGACTACTATAGCAATGTTCATTCTAGAGAGTCATTGCTGAGACTTGAGTTCCTTGGGTGAATAGTGAGAGATTGTATCAGAGATCATTGCTGAGACTTGTAGTTCCTCTGGTGAATAATGAGAGATTATGTCAGAGATTATTGCTGAGACTTGTAGTTCCATAAACTAAAGAAGAGCTATATAGCATGTTCATTCTAAGAGATCATTGCTGAGACTTGTAGTTCCTTGGGTGAATAGTGAGAGATTGTATCAGAGATCATTGCTGAGACTTGTAGTTCCTCTGGTGAATCGTCCGAGATTGTATTACAGTGAATTTCTGTGACTTTTAGTTCCATAGAAAGAAAACCTTTATTCCATGTTTAAATTCAGACTGTATTTCTGAGACTTGTAGTTCCATGGAAAGAAGACTTATATTATGCTTAAATTCAGTGTATTGATGAGGCTTGTAATTCCGCAAGAGGATAGCTATAGATCCCCTCTCAAAGTGCATGGCTGGGACTTGTAGTTCTTGAAGTAAGGAGTTAAAGTTTTCTTTTCTCAGAATAAATCCCTCACACTTGGGGTTACACAGGTGACGAGTTATGGATTTCCTTTCAGAATTTATGCTGATAATTGTAGTTCCTTGAAGAGTTGTATAGTATTTCTTCTCAAAGTTTTCTATCAAGACTTGAAATTCCTCAGGACGTGAGAAGCTGTAGAATTCTTCCTAGGAATGATTGATGACCCCTGTAAATGTATAGTAGTAGATGATGGCTGTATGTATAATCTCACAAGGTATTAGTGAACGATTTAAATAAATGCTGCAGTAGTAAAAAGTGACTAATAGATAGTAACTATATGTGTACTCACTATATGTGTAAACTCTGCAGATATAAAGTACAGTAGTAAATAGTAACTACATACACAGTATATACTCTAAAGGAATTATTTCTGAACTCTGTAGATATACATAGTAGTAGGTAGTATACTCTCAGGACTCATTACTAAACTATGTAAATATAAAGTGCAGTAGTAAATAGTAACTAATAGATAGTAACCATATACATACTCTCAGGACTTATTCATAACTTCTGTTGATACATAGCAGTGGATAATAACTATATGTATAATCTCAGTAACTATTGATGACCTGTGTAGATATATATAGCAGTGGATAGTAACTATTTGTATCCTCTCAGTAACTATTGATGACCTCAGTGTATATATATAGCAGGGGATAGTAACTATATGTATCCTCTCAGTAACTACTGATGACCTCAGTATATATATATAGCAGGGGATAGTAACTATATGTATCCCCTCAGTAACTATTGATGACCTCAGTGTATATATAGCAGTGAATAATA